>BMAU01015471.1:1400000-1817500 GCA_019973935.1 Trichonephila clavipes
TATAGTAAGTTAAGAACAAGTTTAAAAACTACCAGTGACCCCAAGGGCTTGTCATGTATAAAATTATACGTATACAAAATTAACACTTATCTTGATAATTTGTACGGTTTATGATTAATCCTTTAACTGCTGATAGAAAGGTACGTTAGTCCCTTCCCGATGCAACCTTTCACGTAAGCGATATATTGGGGGGTTGATTGATTGATTGATTATTAACGTCGCACTGTTCAGCTACGCGAGGGCTTTTGGCGACGGACCACGTAATTTTGAACCATGGTCAAGTGACGTGGACGATATCTGAGCTGGCACCCCCCTCTCCTAATTACCACACCACACCACCGGGAGGACGTTTCAGCTCTCGATAGATTTAACGTGCATCGCTGCCCTACACGGCGGGTCTTTAGTGGTACCGGGCTCGAACACATGACAAGGCAAGCCGCGGTCCGATACCTTGACCACTCGGCTACCGCGGCCACGATATATTTGGGGGGAAGAGATAGAAAAGGAATAAAAATGAGCAAATCCTCTGAAGTAAGTAAATCCTTCACTAACACTGTCAATAAATACCCTTTTATTCCATTCAAAAGCTTTTAGAATAATTTTATGGAAAGCAATGCACAGAAAATATCATACTTTGGAAAGACGTATATATACGTCCGGGAAAATTAACGTCTTGATTAAGCAAGGCATTCATATACGCCAGTGGCAGTTTCAGCGTCAAAGTATAGTATTATTGAATTCAATACATTTTTATTGTATGGAGGGGGGCGATGGAAATTAGGATTGAATATTGGGTCGCAAGTATTAAAAGTTTGAGAAGCACTGGTATATGGTATCTTTAATGGTATATGTGCAAGAAGATCAACTGCTGGATATTGTAAATGACCGTCGCCTTAAGACTACGTTCGAAACAATAACTCAAGAGGTGTTCTAGAATAAAGTCATGGTGGAACGCCCTGAGATTGCCATAACAGCATTTAAATCCCTATTGCCATTTCTGACAATCTATTTGTGTGAAGCGCGATTTTCTACAGTGATAGCAACCAAAACAAAACAACGGAATAAACTGCACATAAGCAACACACTTCGGGTGTCACATTGTTTTCTATTACACCCACGTGGAATCTTCTCTTTGCAAAGAAACATGTTCACGTTTCTCGTTGATTCAGCGTTCTAATGAGTTAAGTAAGAGGTTCCCAAACTTTTTACTCTTGTAGAACCCTAGCAATGTTTTTGGGTTTTCGGTAGATCCTTACTTACCTAATATATAATTTTTGAAAATTTATCACCTTAAATGTCTTTTTGACAGCTGGTATTGAGCTACTTACCTTAAGAAATTTAAATTTCTATCTGTAAAGTATAGTGTTTAAACTCAAGAAACACATGTTATTTAAATTAAAATTTAGTTAATATATATAAAGAAAAACTTTTATATAAAATAAGTGAGCAACAAACAAATGGTTTTAATTGGGGGAGGGAGGATATTGAATCTGATGCTTCAATAAAAAAAACAAATTTTCAACATTTGGCATCAATCCTGTCGGGTTTAACCCGAAATTTTTCCTCTGTTAGTAGTGTTCAATCAATCCTTTTTTTTTTTTTTTTTTTTTTTGCCTTTCCTTTTTCGTTTTGGAGATTGGTAACCACCCGGAAACTCCTTCTCACTAAGTAAAACAATTAAAAACTTTCTCAAGATATTTCATAATTAAGGATAAATAACAAGTATATTTTTAGGTCAAAATTTCTGACATATATTTCTAAACTTTACTTTAAGACCTTAGGTTGTTGTTTTTTTCCCTTTCTTTCTTTTTTTCTATGCTATCATATGAATTGATTTCCTACTGTGTTATTAGTATAGTCAAAGCATTCTCAAACTTATTTTTAAAATCTGAATAAAGGGCATTTAAACGTTGAACGTAGGTTAAAACATCATTTGCTGGCAAATTGTCTGTGACAAATTGAGAAACTAAAAAAATTCGCGACGTCCAATATACTCCTCTAACTTAATTCTGGAAAGAGACACTGAAATGATGATCCTTACTTTAATAAAAAGTATGCTGTCACCTTGTAACTGCACATTAACCTCTTTGAATTTAGTAAATAAATTTGTGAAATAGGTGAATCTGGTTTCCACTTGATTAATTTTTTTTAAAAGGCACTATCTGGTTTAATGAGAGTCACCATCGCAGTCACCCAATTACACCTCATGAATCTCCAGATTATATTTTTGCTAACGTGGACCCTTTGGAGATTATCATGGACCCCTGGGGGTCGATATAGACCACACACTTTGGGAATCACTGAGTTAAATTGTTAAATCACCTTATATTCATTTTTTAGAGTAACTTTATCTTATTTTGAAAGCATGTTTATATAAAATTAAATAAAAGTATTAAATCAAAACAATCTAAAATATAAACAATCAATGCCCCCCTCCCTTCCTCAGTGGAACGTGGAAAAATTATGAAACGTTGACCGGTTCGCGTCGATAAAACTGTAGAGAAATGCTGTATTAGATGTGTGCAATATGTTTTTAGAGTTAATTTGTTTTCAATTTCTAATTTTTGAAACCGAACGTAAAAGACAAAAATTATCGAGAAAATATGTTTGTTATTAAAATAATATAATGGGTGCCTTTATATTTGATTTAATTTTAGGAACAAAATATTCGTAAGCTAATTCAAATAAAATGAAAATACGTATTATTTTTTTAAAAAAATTCGAGTTGGGAAAAACAGATTTCTCTTTCTACTTCCCTTATGTCGAATAAATAGTCCAATTTCATTTAATAATTACAAAGATAATTTTATCTAATATAATAGCATTATAGTTTGTTGTTTTTATCCCATCTAGAATTTTCCATTAATATTCGAAAATCAAAGAACATATCCTTAATAAGCGTACAGAAATTTAATTATTTTAAATAGCACTTCGGAAATAATTGAGTTAGATCTAATTTTCTTTAGAGCAAAGCATTTAATTAACCTTTCTACAGGAATTACTTTACTGTAATCCCATCTCTGAAAGAAAACTCTTTTATTCGCGGGGAAAAAAGTCTTCCTTTGTAAAAATTGGATGAAAACAGCTACGCTTTTGTGGACTGTGGAGATTTTTCTCTCTCCGTAGTAAAGAAATAACATAAAAGACGCAATTACCACCTTTGCTATACCACATTATTTAATCTTAATATCAAGTTTCAAAACTGATTTATTTGATAACAGACGCTATTGAGAGTATAACATTAATAATTTGAAAAACTCATTTTTCATTACCTTTGCCCCAGATTCTTCAATTTTGCATGGAGTTTCATTATTAATGGAAAAACTCGAGAAGAGCATTGTTGAATTTGTGGATGAATGCGTTTTCACACCTTTCGGTCAATCTTTTTAATAAGATGATTATTAAAGTTTCTTTTCGTTTTTCTTTGTTCTTTTCCTTGCGTATATCGGTCTCCTACAATTTCATGAAAATGTTTCGCGTTTGCTGTAATTTTCATTACCTTCTTCCTCTTTTTTTTAACACACTTTTAGTAGCTTGTATGTAACAGAATCTTTGAACTCAATTTTTATCTACTTTAAAAGATCTGATTAATTCGAAATTTTGCACACTTGTCAAGCACAGATGACGCTACAACAATTTAATAATTTTCCCCCATTGTTCTGATCAGGATCATCCCGTTGGTGTGGTGTGGTAGTTAGAAAGAGGGAGTAACAGCTTAGGTGTCACCCTCGCCACTTGACCATGGCTCAAAATTACGAGGTCGGTCACCAAAAGCCCTCGTGTAGCTTAACAGTGTGACGTTAATATTCACTCACTAGCCCTAATCAGGATTAACGATTTCCCATTTCCAGATTTGGCGACTAATTCGGAATCCCATTTCCGGATTTGGACGACTAAAAGATCAAGTTACAACCTTAAAGTGAAAACGCTCATGGTTAATTTAAATATAACAAACAAAAAAAATGATAGTTTAAAAGTCTAAAAAAAACACGCTTTTATTGAATATCGACAAAAAAATGAAAAATAAATTATTAGTTTAAAAAAACTAAAAAATACCCTTTTATAGTTGATCGAACTAAAAGGTAAAAAATAATTCTTAATATAAGGATAAAATGATTAAAGAGAATATTAATATCATTGTCGTAATAGCGTGGGGTGCTCGATATTAATAATTATAATTTCTTACTAGTTCTATTCAGAAATGCAGAGTTATAATGTAAAAACGTAGTACAAAGCACCCACACTTTTACCACAATGACATTTATTTTCTCTTTAATCATTTTCTCGTTATATTAAGAATAATTTTTTACTTTTTATTTCGATTAACTATAAAAGCGTATTTTTTAGTTTTTTAAACTATAATTTTTTCTCAACATATTTTAACTGAATTACTGAATTATGCGTACTTAATAATACCATGCCTTTCATCAGCACAAAGATTGTGAATAGAACTTAATAATTTTAAATAAGCGTTTAACACATGAATTGTCATTTGGCATGTTTGCTAAAAATTTAACCTTATGAAAATTTAAGAACATCAACGACAGTTGCACATTTAATATTATATATTACTGTTCTTATTCAAATAAAGATAAAACAAAAATTTTCCTACAATTTATGTTCCCTTTTTATTTTATTCCTTGTATTAAATGTAAAAAAATTATAAATTCCGATAACATGCTTGTATGTTATAAACTACATAACATACTTGTATGTTATGTTATTCATTTTGATAACAAAACTAATTCTTGAAATATCTTATTATTCTTAATTTTTTTTCTAATGTTGAAAGAAATTTGATAAGAGTGTTTCTATTAGAATTTAGGAATGTGATGTCAAGTAAATAAAGTACATAGAATTTGGCTAAAGGAAAACCCAATCTATGTATCTTTTTTACTTAATAATATTCATTAAAAATTATTTTAAGAACTTTGAGAATATTTCAAATCCTTCATCGACACTTGAAATTCTGAATTACAAATAATTTATATAATTCACATTTTAAATGAGCTAGAGAACCCGTCAGCGGTTTTTAAATTTTTTCCTAGATCCCCCGTGATCGTGATAACTGAATGTTTAATTTATCTCCAAGCTACAACATCCTAAAAATGCCGATTTTCACTTTAAAAGGTACAGTTGAACCTGTTTTTGTGCGGTAGTTAGGGACCGCATAAAAATAAACGCACAAAATAAATATTCAAAAATTTCATAAATCCTTGCATAAAACGAACTAGTTCATGGAAATATTACAAAAAACTCTTTTTATGTGGTGGACAGGGACCGCATTTATAAAATATGCCAATTATTTACGAAATTTATATTTAAGAATACTTCCATAACAAAATAAATAATTAAATATTACGCATGGAAACGTTTTAAAAACATATAGTTTCTCATTGTATATACGGATAAGTCTTTAAAATGCACATGCATAATTCATCGCTACTCATCGTAATCTAAAATCTCGTAATGAATAATTTCAAAATCGCTTTCGTCACTTGAAGGTGCAATTTCAATTGATTTATTTTTTGGCAACATAAAGTAAGACACAAGTTTTTGTCACGAAGGACGGGTGGTCAGTTGCTTGTAAATGTCACGATAACCAGCTATACATGATTGAAGCCCTTTTTGGAATTTAATACTCCTTTCTTAACTGGTATCTATTTTAAGAAAATGCTTCTATAATTTGTTGGAAAGCTGGATCCCTGCATATTTTTATTCGCTCTCAAAGAATCTGGCTTCTTGTCCGTCTTCATAATTTATAAAATTATTGATAATGTCACTGTCATTGAAAGTTTCATCTTCAAACAAGCGCGGGCTGCTGGAGCGTTGAGAGAAAGCAACTGAATGCGCATTGTCGGGAGACTGTTTATAACAAATGAACAGAGCGTCTTGAAGTGTCTGCATTTCAGAGACGTAACGTACATCCCCACATCACGGGGGGAGTAGGACTCTAGGGATCCAAGGCCTGACTTACGCTAAATACGTATTTACCCAATTTATAAAATATTAAAGGCGAAACCTGACTTTCAGGGGGGGGTGGGTCCTAACATTCTCCGTTACGCCACCAGTAAATAGATAGAAAAAATTACAGTGGCGCCAAAGCCATTGAAATTTCTACACCGCATAAAAAAAATATCGCACATAAAAAATCGCACGAAACAAATCACATGAAAAAAGACCGCACAAAAACAGGTTCTACTGTATTTGCTTATACGTCGTGTAAGTAGATATTTATTACACTGACCCAAATCATTTAAAGGGTGCAGAATTCTTTTTCTCATTTGATCCTTTATAGTAGATATATTTTTCAGTTGAACTATCCCAATTTTCACTCACTCAATGTAAGTGTGTGTGTATGTGAATATATATATTTAATGTTAGGCTTCACTTCTTTCGAATTACTTCTTCTCTAGTTGGGCTGCGCATTGGTATTTAACATTTGCAGACCTAGTACATTCCCCAGGAGCTGGTAACACTTTTTAGTGCGACACCATATAGGCGATACCAATTACAGCAAGTAATTTTGACGCTCAGTTTCCTCCCCAGAGAGAGACACTTGTTTAAATATTTTCACCCATTCTTCATCTACTTCAACATGATGACTATTTGACTAGCATTCAAAATTTATAATATCACTCTTCAACAGAATATTGAATAGTTTTACCTCGAGACAATTTCAAGCTGCGTGGTTCAATTGTATTTGACCTTTTCATAATTTTTCTTTTTTAAACTGCATTATTGTTACTATTTGTTTTTTCAAATTAACACATTTGTTTAACATTCAAACTAAGAATTAAATACTTAGTTTGCGTTCTTTGAATGGACCTTTGAATGAATGTAGAATATCAAGTAATTCCTCGATATGTCAAATTTCACAATGTTCCTAATTTTCAAAGATTTTCAATGATTATCAAGGCAATATGTGTATCATTTAATAATTCCTTCAGTAATAGTATTTTGTTAAGTTTGTTTAGTTCTCTGTGGTGGAAATAAAATATTGTTCTAAAGAAAATCTGCATAATTAATTTATCCAATAACTCATGCGCTTGAAAAAATTACATTAAAAGCATTTTTTTTTTTTTTTTTTTTTTGCGAGATGAATACGATTGCAGAACATTCAGTGAATTTTTTTCTTGAAAATATGCTAGTCAAAGCTATAATATATAGCTAATGTTGTCTTGTCCATGATAATATGTAGTAGCTATAACTAGTAGTTCTGCTTATTATTATTGTTGTTATTATTACATAATTAGCGTTGCATACAAGACCTACATTTAATGCTAATACTTTAAAAAATATTCTTAAGAATTTAAACAAGAGTATAAGTTTATATCATGTAATTTTTATTACTTGAAGTAGGCATATAAATATAGTTACTTAAAATTTACACATAACTGAAATACACCGATCCCTACGGACGGATATCAACAATTATGGAATACAAGAACAACTATTTATTGATAGATTTTTAATGCAATTTTTTATTCAATTCCATTTAAAATATATCTAAATAGATTAAATTTTAAAATTTCTTTTCCTGGTTTCGAGAGCTGTTGACTTCGGACATCATAATTTTGAGAACCCTGATCAATTCAGGAGGACGTGGTCTGAGTCACTTCCTATAACCTCCTCGTCTAACTTCCTCACTATGCCAACGTGAGGATTTTGAGCAACAACAGATTTAACGTCCTGACATGGTGTGTCTTCAGTAGCATCAGGTTCCGAACCCGCAACGCGACAACGTCAGCAACGAGTTCGGAATCATTACCAGAACCACTTTTCCGCTTAGGCGCGCTAGGAATGTGCCTAGAAGACAAAAGATTTTGCTGCGCAAAATAATTATAATACTAATAATTAATAAATAAATGAAAAATAAAGAATGAAAAGAAGAGAAAAAAATTAAAATTACAGGGAATGAGCCACCGCCTAGCGAATCATGTATGCGTTGTGTTTGTGCGTGCGTGTGAGTGAGTGCGCAGAACTATGGAAAACATCTACTGTGGGAGATAAAAAAAGCTTAACAATTTTATGTTGCTATGCACTCAAAATGATATTACAACGTAAATTGATTTCAATGATGTCATTAACGATTTTGCAATGATCAAAGCTCGAAGAAAACCTTTATTGTACAAGTACAGTGGGTGATCGGTTAACGAACACTTTCACGAAAGATTTTTGTGCTCGGATAATGAACATATATTCGGATAACGAACACTTTCAAGAAATATTTTTTGTGTTTGGGCAACGAACACATATTCGGAGGTGATCAGGGAGACACCCCTGAAATTATGGATTAAATTTTGACAACTGCTAGAGATCAGGAATTGGAGGTGAACGAGGACGACATACAAGAGCTTATAATGGGACATGAAGATGAACTGACGATAGAAGAACTCCAAGAAATTTTGAATGAAGAACACCAAGAAACACAACGAAATGTGTCTCCTTCTGAACAAGAGGAAGACGAAAGAGGACCAATGCCGACATCTGCCATTAAAGATGTTTTGAAAAAGTGGGAGGCTGTCAGAGCAATGGTCTTAGAATGGCACCCAAACCACGCTGATGTCAGTAGGGTTGAGGATCTTTACAACGACAATGCTATTAATTACTTCCGGAAAATCCTGAAAAAGAAAGAAAGACAATCGACATTGGACATGTTCTTCAACGCCCCATAAGCAAAATATGAAAAGGACCGATTATTTTGCAAGACTATATATGTATGTATTATTTTTAAAAAACTTACTAAGAAATTATACATTTTTTAAAATTTAATTTTTAGGGTCTCCAGAACGAATTAATCGATTTCACATAGAAGTCTATGGTGAATCGATGATCATTTAACGAACAATTTGGATAGCGAACATAGTCTTGGAACGGATTATGTTCGTTAACCGATCACCCACTGTACAATGACAGTGACTCAACAAAGGATGAGCACATTAAATGTAATAGATAGTATAGCGATAAGCGATTATAACTAACAAGTTGATAGCAGTCTGTGACGTAGCGTGAATGAATCGTCATAGCCAAATGTTGAAATAAAAGAAAAATTTATTTTCTCATCTAAAAAAAAAATTACTCCTCAATGAAGCAATAAGATAAAGTCTCTGCGCCAAGCCGGTGCATTCAATCTCTTACAAGGGAGAGATCAATCACTTCACCGCTCTGCTTTGTCCAAAGGGCACTTGCCCATATTTCTAAGAAGTTGTTTGGGTCGATTTTCCAACACCACCGGCGTTCATCCTCTTTCCTTTCTCCCGGGAAATCTCCTTCTCTCTCTCTCGGACGGGAATCCGATCTCTGCTGGTCTCTGCTCACTAATCTCTTCAGGTTCTCCTCTCTCTCCTAAAAAACCCTTTTAAACACCAGGGGTGGGTCTATAACACGCCCCTCATCCCTTATCATCATTGACAGGACACCAAAGTCTACCCACGGCCCTTGGCCTCATTAGTGTCCTATCCGTGCGGAACACATAATCACCCTGGAAAAAATGTTTGGAATATAATGGCGCCAGATTTCTCATCCAACATCTGACACACTTGTCCATCACACAGCCTTTGTTTCTTAAATCAATTCTCTCGTAGTCCTCCAAGGCGTCAGACTCATTGGTCAGACAGGCTTCGTCTCTTGTCACCCAGTGGGTACTCCTTTGCCCATTGTGACTTCCAGTCAGAGTGTCGACGCGACTCCGAGGCCAAACAATAAACAATGAACCCACGGCCACGTGCACTGGTCACTTTGCCATCTGCTCTGAGCTATAAAATTTGGCGTGGAGGGAAAGGATGGGGTACACACCAAGTGAAGTCGCTACAAGTTATACTATAATGTATACTCTATACCATAATTGTAAACGATTTCATTAATTTACTGGGGTTTTTTTTCACAAAAGGGTGGGTGGTCCGTGATGCTCTAAAGTAAAAAATGAACAAGAATGTCCAAGCCATGCCACTATCTTTTCTTTATGCTACCGGTTGCCAGCCCGGGATACGGGGGTTTATAATTGGTGGATAATGGAAAGACTGTCCAAAGAGCAAAAACAAAGAAAGGAAAACAGTAAGAGAGTTAAGGGCAAATCTCTCTCGAACCAAAACTGGCAAGGTAGGAACTGAAGGAGGGGAAACTCTGGAAATAGAGGGAGGGGGTAACAATTTGAAGTGTCCGGGATGCCAGGGAAGTTAAAAACGGCCCTGGCCATTACCACTGGGCTATCCACTTCCTGGTCAGAAAAGGATGAATACCAGATCTGGTATTACATCAAATTATAAAAGAAATTTCAGGGATTTCTTATAAATTTAATAACTAAATAATATATATATATATTGAAAAATTTATTTGATTTTGAGAATTTGATTAACCATCTAACAAGTCAACGAGCTTTTGTGTTTTATATGAAAGATATTAAGAAGGACACAAAGGAATTTCTCTTTTTGACAACACCTCGACAAAATAAAAAGATTCACTGCTCAATACATCGAATAAAAAAGTCACATTTTTACTCAACACAATCTCCTTTACCAACTGACTTCACTTCTTAAAAAATTAACTGAATTTGACTGAAAGCACTCTTTCAGTTATTGGATTAATTACATCCATTCAATGAACCTCATAAACGAAGAGGAGCATCCCATTGTGATAATTTTTACTGTCGTTAGAGGAAGAAGAGCTTTCGCTGCATATCGCTCTGATCTGCCTGATTGGCGAGGGGGGGAGGACGCAATCTGCATGCGGATGACGTCCACGCTCGTATTTGCCGCGATGATTGGTTCCCGGCGGGGGGTGGGCGTGTCCCGATTAGAGTGTCATCTTCCAGCGCGAAAGGTAAAAATGTTCGAGAGTTATAAACACTTCAGCGGCCGCTGTCACTGTTCTACGATAATCAATCACTCCCCAAAAATGACCCCCGAAAATATAATCCATACAATAAAAAATAATAATAATAACCATGATACGCCAGAGGGAAGAAACAAATAAATAAAAGATACAAGGTAGAGGGAAAAAAAAGATTTACGAGGCAGAGAGTATTTCCAAGGTTAATTATTGGCTGTCATCGTTTCTTGTTTTAAGCCAAAGGGACTTGGCATTTTTTCCTTTTCCTGTGGTTACTAAAGATCAGGGGAGTAAAAGATGTATCATTGCGCATGCCTAAAAAAGCATAGATTTAGTGTCAAATTTCGATATGCGATTATCGAATCCAATTGTATCTACGTTAGATTTTAATTAATTATGTAGTATTATACTTTAATCTGGTTGCATACTCGGTTAATTATCAATAGAAATTTAAAATAACCGAAATAGTAAAGAAAAATTCAAATAACTTGCTTTTAGAATTATCAACATATTTCGCATCCAATCTAATATAGATTTACAATTCGATCTCCTAAAAACAATAATGCCTTGAAATTCAATAATAAAGATGTACCCACAATCAGATTATAAGATCGGAAACTGAGCTGACACACACCACTTGACGACTTTAAAGTACAATATACTTAGCAGACTCCAAAAGGCCATAGTATTCAAAAAATACTTCAAGCTAATAAAACTCTAAAAAGAAATTTTTCATCGTTACAATGTACATTGAAAATCAAGTTCACTATAGGAGAAAGAGACGCGAATTCAAATATAGGAAAAATTGTGTGAAAATTGATTAGCTAATGAAATTACTAATTTATTGTTTCTTGTTCAGAGTGTCATTACTTTATTTTCAAAATGCACTGTTTTTCACGAAGTAATTGATTCTTCAATCTAAGTTAGTATAATATATCCCGAAAATTTTACAATATTTCCAACTACAGAAGATTATTTCGCTGATGCCATTATTTCGAAATGGACAAATTTTTGAAATAATTTCCTTGAATTGTGTACTTTTACAAAAAGAGTTATCATATAGTGGTTTTTACGTTCACATCAAAATTCGATATATATATATATATATATATATATATATATATATATATATATATATATATATACAGTGGCGCACACAAGGGAGGGGTCCTGGGGGGGTCCGGAGCCCCCAAACCCTTGATTTCTTTCTGATTGATTAAAATTCTAAGTATATAGTACGTAAAGTTTAATTATTTGTTATTAATGAGATTAATTTTATTAATTAATGCTAATTATTTATTTAATAATTCGTTTTTTACTGTGTTTCGTTCCCGAAAATCGACAAAATTTAAAAGGAGCATATTACAAGAATGGAGAACTTTCGAACCTGGACCACCCCCTTGAAAATATATATATATATTCGAATTTCCAAGTCAAAGAACAAAGTTTAGTAAAACTTTTTATGAAGAAATTTGAATTTATTTAGCAACATACGAAATGTTCTAGGACTGCCTCTAGATATACAAATTTAGCTTCAAATTTAGAAAACAGTATAGTTATTTTTGGAAATGTAGAAGAGTGTGCTTATTTTTTAAAAGAATTACCCTATTTTTTAGAATGAAGAATAAAATTAATAGTCATTAAAAAGGCTTTTTGTAATTTTATAAAGTACAACTATTTGTTTTAATGCATAGTTTATATAAATCTCAAACTCAAACGCAGTGGCTCAACAGCCCATGTGGGTCAGGGCCTACTGTGCCCATCCCAGTATACGTGACCATTGGGGGCTGAGGTGCATGAGCAGATGTCCCAATCAGGTGGCCAGTCTGAAGCAAGACTCCCAGCGTTTAAGTCCCCTTGCAAGCTTGGTACTCACTTATCGACCCACTAGTTTATATAAATAACACACTATTAATTTCTTTTTTTGTTATATGGATAGAAATGAAATGAAACTATCATTTGATCAAAAATTCAAGAATCTCTATTGATAGACACTAGACAATATTAAACCGATATATTGTTGTTGTTGTGGCTAATGCCACCTGTCTGACGTTGTCAGAATGAGGCCCACGAAATTCATCGTGTCAAGGGGCTAAAAGTTCGCTTGGCCTTGAGCGCCATACAGATGACAGTACGAATTAGCTCGGCAAAATTTCTCGAAGGAACGATAGAGGGCGAAACCACCTATCTCCACCTCCACAATTTAGACATGGGATTGAAGGGGAGGGAAATATTCTCCAGTCCCCTGCACTCGTGATTCAGCCCACAAGACTTTCGGACGCACTGATTTAACGAGCACGTACTCCGTGTGTTCTCGGAGGGTATTTGGTGGCATCGGGCATCGAACCCAGGCCTTCCGGTCTGGAGTCCGATGCTACCCACGGCCCCTGATATATTGTCAACATGTTAATGCATGTTTGATTTTCTTTCGTAGAAGTTTTAAATAATCTTATAATTAGTTTTAAGTGCGAATTATGTGTTTTTTAAGATGAACTATACATACTTCATTAAAAAGTGTCTTTGTGTTGCTCAGCAATACATATTTGTGTCAGTTTTCATCATCATATTGGTAGCATTTAGTATTAGCTATCTTTTTCTATTAACCTTGTTATCGATATATGTAAGTTGTTACCTCAAATCCTTTAATCCTTGTTATTAGTGCCTAATTGCATCAATAAGAAAAATATAGGATTAAAATTCTTCAAATGTATGTTTACACATACTAAAAATTAAAGACAAAAAAATGAAATTTGAAGTTATTTAATGAATTTAGGTTTGCTTGAAATCGGTCCTCAGCTTATAAATTGTTTGTTGTTGTTCTTTGGTATGACAGAGTGGCTTAAACTATGATAAATGTTTGCTTGTAATTTATCAGATGCATTAAAATATTTTTTTGGATCACAGTTGTGCTATATATTTAGAATTTTTTTCGACTTTACATTTTAAATATTTGTACTTATTTTTTAAGAATTATATCTATGCTTATAGAAAGAACAATGGCGCACACAAGGGGGTTCCCAGGTCCAGACCCCTCCAAAGCCCTTGATTCTTTTTTTCGATTGCTTATAATCCTGGGAAAATCGTATGTAAAATGTAATTAAGCATTTGTTATTAATAATTAATTTTGCTAATTAATGCTAATTATTTATTCAATAGTTAATTTTTTACTGTTTTTTGTTGCCGAAAATCGTCAAAACCAAAAGAATACGAGTGGCAGCGTATTGGTGCATAATTCGAGAATGGTAGACTTTCGACCCCTTTAAAAATTCCTGTGTGCACCACTGATATAGAAAATATAATTATTTTTCTAGTGTGTAATGTAAACTTCCCATAAGCTAAATTGGATTTTGGAAAAAAATTGTGAGATAATAAAATGGAATTTGTATGAATAAAATTACTAATATATATATGCCAAAAAAGAATATGCAGTTATTTTTTCCCCGATAAGGCCTAAAAGAAATATTTGGCCATGCGCTGTGATTCAGTTTTTACTGCACTGATTTCCCACTACGAGCTTTATTTTATTGTGATTTGTTTTATTCTCTTTCATAGAAAGAGAAAAAAATGATCTGCATTACATCCTACTGATAAGAGTCCAGTCGTTAAATACGCTATTAAGCAGGAGAAAATCTGAACTCTTGACATTTAACCACAGATAGTTACGAAGAAATTGGCTTCGGTTTCAATCTTAGCAGCTTTTCCCCCCTCCCCTCCTTTCGTAATTAGGCATGCATCAGATAATTGCGTAAATCTTAACATGGTATTTATATAAACGCATGCAAATTGAGTTTGCAATTTTCCTTCTCGTAGGCAATGATGTGAACTGACATGGAAATAATGTTGAAGCGTTTAACAGGTTTTCTCTTCAAAGAAAGAATCGTGTAATCTAGTTGTAAACTACACACAAATCACCACTGAGATTTGTACATTTACTACATTCGAAGATGTATATATTACAAGATGATGTGAAGGATACAACTTGTACTGTTTAAATTCTAATCGATCTCTTTTACTGGTTATTCAAACACGATTAAAGAATTATAGATTTGCAATTGTTTCAGAATTGTTTTTGCAGCGGAGCTACGATGCATTCAACTAATTTTGCCCATTTTGTGAAAGTAAGTGTGTGTGTATATTACATACATATATTTTTATATACACGGACGGGGGAAAATCCCAATACCAAGAAAAAATTATTGTAAAATAATGAAATTTGGAAAATGCAATTGTCTAGTTAACATGTTTAATTGATTAAATTTTCAAGATCACAGGTTAATTTAAGCTTACAAAAATGTTATCAAATGATAAATGCTGTTACATTAGCAGCCGATGTTACCTCCTGAATTTTGAATGCAGGCCTGCAAGCGGGCATGCATTGTGTCATACGGATGCCGAATGTCACTTTATGGTATGGAATTCCATCCTTGTTGTGCCAATACTGGGACGGTTAGTGCTGGCTGTGGATGATGCTGTAGTTACTATTCCTCCAGCAAAGATAACATATTTCCAAGGACTTTTATCTTTATTTTTTTTCTTATTTCATTCAACATTAGTGTTTTTCTTTGCCATATGAGAAACAAAAAACAATATAATAATTCCTAGATGAAAGAATAATATATCAATGTAATAATAAAACTAGATTCGCTTAGATATATAACCATGTCTTATCCAGTTCTGGTGTTTCTGGTCCAAAGGAAATTTTTTTCAGGAGTATGTGGGCTAGCATAAGAAAAAATAAACTCGCTAATTAATCCCTAAAAGTTTTCAAATAATTAATGATAAATCATTGAATTTCGCTTTTTTTTGTAAATGTTTACTATGCATAGCAGTAAAATTTAGTTTTACTTATCCTTAGAACACGAGACTGACGTTTAATGTTCGGGAATAAGAAAATCTATAATATGTATGAAGATATTGACAAAATGATAACATTAAATTTTACTCGAAGCTTTCTACGTGTTACAATACTTACATATAATTTTAAATGGTGATGATAATTTATTTGTGAATATTGTCTTACATCATACAGTATAATTATTCAAATTCTAAGTAAGAATCATTTTTATATTATTTTAATTGAGTAGTTTTTATATACAAATAGACGTATTTTCCTTACAATTTTGTTACAAACATGTCTGCTATGTATGAGAAAATTATTCATATGCATGAGGAAAAACTCCGTTGTAGGGTAGTACATAAAAAAAGAAAACACTTTTTCGCGGAGTTTATTTTTAGTACACACACAAGTGGAACATATCTATATGTAATAATTCCCAGTAATTTAATCCTTAATAGTTTATGATTTACCTATGAACCAGTCCTTCAGGACAATCGTTTAATTATCTTAACTAGCAATGATATCCCATACGTTCTCGACTGGAAATAGATCTCGTGATCTCGCAGACCAAGGTAACATGTCAAGACTGTGTAGAGCACATGGTTTTTCAACAGCGCAGTGAAGTTATCCAGTTGGAAAACTTCCCCTTGAAAGCTGTTCATGAATTGCAGTACAATAGGTTGAATTACCAGATCGACGTACAAATTGGCAGTCAGGGTGTTTGTGATAACCACGAGAGTGCTCCTGCGTCATAGAGAGAAAATTGCTCCCCAGACCATGACTCCAAGTGAAACTCTAGTGAGTCTAGGCCATAGATAGTTTGGTTGAAGGCGTTCCCCAGGTCTCCTTCTGACCAACACATGGTCATCACTTGCACCAAGGCAGAACCTGATTTCGCCAGAAAACACTCCACGCCTTCCTCCAAAGAGCTCTGGCTTGACACCGCTGACGTCGTAAATGGCAATGGCTTGGAGTCAGTGGAATACACGCTACAGGGCACCTAGCTCGGAGCTGTCCCTGAAGTAACCAATTTCTAATAATCCGTTGTGTCACTGTAGTACCAACTGCAGCTCGAATTTCTGCCACAGACGCATTACGATGCACCACAGCCGTACACCGAATACGCCAGTCTTCACTGCCAGTAGTTCCATGTAGCCACCCGGAAGTGGCTCTTCTTCAGGCGGTACCATCCATTGACCACTGCTCTTAAGAATCATGCACAGTGGATACCTTCCGGCCAAGTCTTTCGGCAATATCGGAAAAAGAAAATCCACCTTCTCGTAGCCCATTACTCGACCTCGTTCAAACTCGGTGAGCTGTTGAAAATAGCTTCTTTAACTTCTTAAAAGCATTTTTGGCTATCCTTAACTGAATACGTCCAATTTTACAGACAAATAGCACTCACGAACTTTACAGCACACATTTAAAGCAACCCTGATTTGTGCAAGTTCTGAGTGGTGCTACTAGCGCCACACTGGAGTGCGAAGCGTGAAATATGAATCTATGCCATGTTTAAAATGTATAAACACGTCTACCAAATTTTGTGTGTGTGTGTTTTCCTATCACAAGTCTTTCTTGATGTAGGGATTTTTTCCCCATCAATGGGGTATAATTTAAGAATTAACATAAAAGTAAACATAATGTTTGTATGATTTAAATTTTAAATATTAAAATGTGTGGATAGCTAAAATTTTAAAAACAATGCATAAATGAATGTTGCAGTATTACAAACATTGCAGTCTGAGGACAGCTTTATAAATAAAGTGGTGTTAAGCCAGTTTTATAGGAAGCCAACCTCTACCCTTTTCTATTTATAATACTGAGTGAAATCCTAGGAAATATAATGGATTGAAGTCCATTTTTAATAAAAAAAAAAGGCTTCATAACTAAAAAAAGCATTTGAAAATGCTTAGATCAAGATCGAATCAAAATTTAATAAAACAGTTATTGTTAGATTCAAAAATCCAAATACAAATTTCAAAGTTTGAAAAATAGAGGTCGATTAGTAACATCGTCATTAAGCACACACATAAACTTATTTTTACTAAAACAATTATAAACTAAAAATATTAAGTAATAGTAAAATTATAGGAGTGGAATTAAGAAAATTTTTGTAATTTTCTATACTATAAACAGTATGCTAAATTTTTTTTATTGAGAGGGGAGATTATATCATTGTAAAGAGCTACAGAATCACCATCTATAATTTGAGATTGGGGTATTTAAATGCAGAAAAAATTTATGAAACTATGAATATTTACTTAACACTTTGCATTCTACTAATAAAAAAATAATGATCCTATTAATTTCCATTATACTATATAATAAAAGCATCCTACTAATACAAAAATAAGGATTTAATCTATACAATTACAATTACTTTATATAGATAACTATAATAAAATTAATTGGATATTTTTACTCTAAGCAGTACTTAATAAAATTATAATTATAGGTTTTTCCCCTGAATTATTTGAAACTAGAAATCTGTTATGTTGTATGTAATTTAGAATAATATTTATGAAAATGGATAAATGTGTATTATTTTCCCAATGGGGTATTTTAGCAATTTTGAAATTAAAAAATCGTTGTTGCTATTCTATTCAAAATTCTTTCCTTAACTGCCAAAAAAGCATCAATATTTTTTCAATCAACATATATAATTAAGTACAAAATTATGAAATAATAAATATTCTTCATTTCTTGTACAGTAGTTAAACATTTCTAAATAATATAATTTAAATAGTAAAAGAATATTAAAACTAATATAATATACATTTTTGGCAAAAAGAAACAAATAATCAAATTAATTGCACAAAAAAAGTTAACTCATTTTGCTTGCATTTCACAAACACATTAATAATATATATCGTTTCTATCAAATTCAAACGATAATCTATCTATTTTATAGTATCCAAATACTTGCTACAGCTTTTTTTTTAAAAAATGAAGATATGGAGATTTTTTTGTGGATTTTAAATTCATTTAGTATAATATATAGGCTAAAATTAAGAAGAGAAAAATAAATTATTTCTACTAAAATGAGTAAAAATGGGTAAAAATTGACAAAAAATTACATAAATGGAGCCTGCTCTGTACAAAGAGTAAATGAACAAATTCTTATTTCTTCTATTTTAATGTATCACTTTGCTATTCCTTTTTGTAACGACTTATAGGTTAAGGGATATTTTAATTTTTACAAAAACTCGAGCACTTTATCTTAGTTTTTATATAAAATTGCTTAAAAAACAGTGATTATATTCACATAAAGAACTATAAATTATGTAATAAAACAGTGATTGATAAATCTGAAGGTTAAAAAACACTATACAGAACTTATACAGATCATACAAAAAAATTTCAGTAAATTATTTTCAAAACTTTTAAGCAATTGCTGTCCCCGTTTGAGTTTTTCGAAAAAAATACATTTCGAGTAAAACGCATTTTAAAGTTTGACATCATGTGTAAAGTTATGGCATCTACTTTTACTAAAACACTTGTAGTTTTTGTTTCAGTGAATGGAAAATAAAAAAACTTGGTATTTTTACAAAGCTAATAAGATGGCCTATAAATAAAATCATAAAAAAATTGTCATTTTTTTTAAAAATCACGATTTTAATGTAGTCGGATACCTTAAGAATATAAAGAAAAATAATTTTCTCTCTCTACGAGAAAATTACGATCAGAAGAATAATTTAATTTAGAATTCGTGCTATGTGTTCTGCTTAGAAATTTTCAACGCATTGTTGATACTACATATAATACAAGAATAATTTTAAATAATTTAGAAATAACTGACAGTAAAATTTATCCCAAAAGAAAAATATAAGTATAACGGAATAGAAAAGAGAAATTTTAAATTTCTCACTTCCCTTTATCATAATTATATCTAATTTGAATAAAAAAAATGAAACATCATCCGGTAAGAAATCACCTGAGAGAATATTTTGCAATTTTTCTTATATACTGTTTCTAGAAGTAATTTGTCTTCACAAATATGGCTTTTAAGTACTTCCATAACTCCAACGCGATCGTCGACATTTCAACTAAAGGGGGAAAAGTTTCTGTATCAGATGAGAGCTGGAAGAAAACAATTTATGCGGTCGTCTCTTCTTATCTTTACGATTCCAAGCTGCCTTAGACATAAAGAACGAGTTGCGATAAATGACAGATAAGAATTTCATCTTTTGACTTCTGTGAAAGGAAATGAAAATGTACGTAGGAAGCACAAATCCTGGACCAGTAAGTTTCGGTAAAGACGGAAAAGGCCATTGAATTTCTTTACATTTTCTTGCTATAAATCTTGTTTAACTTTTGCATAAGCAACAATATAAAAAACTAGGAGAATTCCATTCTTCTGTTTTGATCAATTTCGCTATCACGCTTGGTTATATTTAATCTATAGAAAAACGTTAGTCAAAAATGTACTTTGAAATATTTTTTTAAAAAATATTATTGACATTTTTTTACAACAGTTTTTCAAACATTTCTTATGTGATATGGCACGGGCATTTGGAATTATATATGTTGACCTAGTGTGTGTGCTGTGTTCCATGACTTGTACTTCAATGTAATTATTTAGGTTTTCGTTACGTTATAACCATTTGATACCATCTTTCCGAATAATTATTCTTAGACTAATGTCGAAAATAATAAAAGGAAAGGAAAAACCACATAAATTAGAGGTATTTAACTTTTTTTTTCTGCTGGGCCGCATAAACATGTTAGTTAATTCACGCGGGCCTCATACATGAGGATAAATGGGGGAGAAATGCTTTAAAACTAAGAAAACATTGGAAATTTAAAATGTGGAAAATTGATCAAAATATTAAAACTCCTAGTTTGCTTTTTAATTAATATATATATATATTTTTGTATTTTTTATTTTTGTCACTGAATTTTTCTAAATTGGAAGCATTTAAGAATCACTCCTTCACAATTTCTACATCGGTAAACGGTTTCATATAATTACCAATAATATAACAAATTTCATGGGGTGCTTTTGTTACCACTGTGACATTACCACTGCCAAAACACTTTTTTGCTGTAGTAAAGATGTGACCGCGGTAGCTGAGTATAGGTGGTATAGGTATTGGATCGTGGCTGGCTTTGTCACGAGTTTGAGCCCAGTACCACTAAAGATCCGCGCCGCGTAGGGCAGCGATGCGCGTTAAATCTGTCGAGAAACAAAACGTCCTCCCGTTGGTGTGGTAGTTAGGAGAGGGGGTGCCAGCTCAGGTGTCGTCCACGTCACTTGACCATGGTTCAAAATTACGTGGTCCGTCGCAAAAACCCTTGTGTAGCTGAACAGTGTGACGTTAATATTCATTCACTCACTCACGCTGTAGTAAAGATTATTCAAGAAAGTCTATTAATCACCTCTTGAAAGAGATCTTCAAGAAAAAGTGTCATTGAAGGAATCATATTTATTGGTATTTTAAATACAGCACTTTCGTGATAAATCAAACAATTACCAATCCATATTAGTTTTTCACTACAAAATAGTCCACCTCCCAATCATCATGAAACGATATATTTTCTTCGAATATTTTTCACGTGAAAGATAAGTTAAAAATTAGTTCCACCCATATAACTGTCGCTACTACTCTGTTGTCACTAACCATAACTGTTACAAATCGAAAAGAATATCAATTCGCACACGTACGACACCGACAGCAAAAAGCAAAATTGATATATTAGATTTCTTGACAAAGAATTCCGCATCAAATTTTTAATACAATGTTCTTAAGTGAATTTCTCTTAAGTGAAATGGGCCATGACCGGGCCACTTAAAAAGGCTCGGTAGGCCGCAGGTTCAGTATTGCTGACATAAATATTTAAAGGCCAACTCTTTCCCACGTGAAAAATATATTCAAAAATCATTTTATATAAAAATGCGAGTAGATTACCGTAAAATTCGGCGTATAACGTGCACATATACTTTCAAGCTGCATTTTTCAATTTTTAGGTATATTCACCGTATAACATTTACCACCTTTTTTAGAAGAAACGTGAAATGTTCGTGTGCAATGCATTTATGCTTTGAAGTAATTTATTCGAGATATTATCCCAGGCTCTTGAAAAAATATTGTATTTCTGGAAGTACAACCCCTTAAATTCATATGGCATGTCATATGTTTTAAATAAACCATATTTCCAACTATGTAGAACTCTTAATTTTTCTTCATTCTCCCATTTTCTTTATTTTTTAAAGTTCTCGTTTTTATACCGGGCGTATAACGCGCACCCGAAAATTTCGATCGTATTTTTTTGTATTAAAAGTGTACATTATACTCCGGATTTTTCGGTATGTTTTTGATATTTGATCACGATTCAGAATTACAATGCAAAAAATCAATAGCTCGTTATCAACTCTAATGCGAGTATAATCCAACTTAACTTTCAAGTATGAAGGTATTAAATATCGTGTTCACAGGATCAAATAAATAAATAAAAGGGAACATTAAATATTCTTTTTATTCAAGGAAAGAAATTTAGTTTGTCTTTGCATCACGCAAATAAAACATTAGGCTTCCGAAGGAAAAAAATAACTAGATGTGAGAAAACGCGTATAGCTTAAAAAATAAAATACATCCTGAGAAAAGTTATTAAAGAAACGTCGTCTTTTAGTACCATATAAAATGAAAGTGTGTTTTAATAATAACATAAAAATGTTCACCCCAAAAGAGAAAACATTAGTCTAATTTCATTAAGGACGTACACCAAAAAGGAGAAAAAATCGTAAAGAAGGAAGGAAAAAACTCTGTATGTAAAAAAAGGAAGAATTATCATAATAGGAAGAAAATCCGTATGTATGATGTATATGCATGTTACCGTTAAAGTGTATAATTTAGTTATTCATAGAATAACTAGGCATTTCATGAAATAACTGGACTAGTCAGTTAAAGTATATAACAGATGAAACCTATATAACCTAGTTATTCTATGAAATTAATAATAGACCGTTAAAGTGAAAAATAAACAATTTAAAAGTTATTTTATAAATTAATTGATCATAAATAGCTAAAGATCTCGAAAAGTACATTTTATCTCTATTGCGGATGATTAATTGATAAATAATAAGGAAAATCTGATGATATTATTTATTATTGCTCATATTGCTCACACATTAGTTAAAGGAAGGGGGGGGGAGAATGCTTTGCATCTGGTTACTGGAACAATTAACATTTTTCTTGCTTGAATTTCAAGGATATCATAATCCGGGAGTAACCAATAGTTACTCGTGGTACTTTTACTTTATTATCAAAGTTAATATTTTTTCACGAGTAAATGCAACACTGTTCTCCTTTGTCCCACGCTTATTTGATAAAGATTCAAATCTCTCTTGCATTAAATATTTCTTATTTACAGGTTGGTCTCCCATTCCTGCAGAAGTCATTGCTTGAAAACAGGTTGAGAAAGTATTTGTTAATAATACAAAATGTAAAACGCTTACATAAATACACCGTCTAAGTTATAGGTATAAAAGCAACGGAATGAAGCGCACACAAACACGTCATTGCAAAGCAGTTAAAAGTAATTCAAAACTGACTAAAAGCAGCTAGAAAAGTTTCAAAGGACTTTCGAGTGCCGTATTTCATACTTTAACGATCAAGTAATCGTTATTCAATTAAATACCTTATTAAATCGTAGAATTCAATAATTTTGTATACTTTAGCTCTGACTTGTCTAGGTATTTCATGAAATACTTAATTATTCTGTAAAATAACAGATTTCACACTTCAACGGTAACACATTCACACACACACACAAAAAAAAGGTGAAACATCAATAGAGTTTAATATTTTTTTCAGAAGCTAGAGTTACAAGAAGTGACCACTTTGGACCACATTCAGATTGTTATTAGGATTGGAATTGATTCGTAAAGTTCAAGATGTCTTTGTAAGCAACTACTCGAAAGTTCTTTTTAACAGGCGAGTTAGTTTTTGAAAGAATTCGTTCGAAGGAGCTTTAAAATGCCAGCTCAGTAGGTCTCAAACATTGCTTATTATGAAGAGATCTTAATAACTTATTATGAAAGTCTTTAACAGTTAAGAAAACAATACTTAGATGTGTGGTCCCTGCTTGCATAGAATTTTTTTTTCTGTTGAAATGCAAGTCTAGAGTATTAGTACGGAAAAACAGGACACCAAGGGATAAGATATCGTCCGTATACCAACGGGCTGTAAAAGTGTCCTGGTTGAGAATGAAATTGCATCTCAGGCCATAACTCTGTTTACCAGGCTCTGATTCAAGTTAGTATCGTCTTTTGACCTGAGCGTCTCCAGACATGACTTCTCTTATTGCCGAGGTTTAGATAGAAAAAAGAGCTGAAAATAACTCGGATCAATTAAGTCTCATGTCTAAAAATCATTCCACTCTTGCCAGAGAGATTCCAGTTCAAATGATCCCGACCTTATAACAAACACAGTTGTCTGATACTCGAGAGGTACTTTATATAATAAACACTGTGAGTTTAAGCTGTGAGTTCCTTATCAAAGTTCCTTGTACTATTGACATCTCAATAACTCCTCGAATCATTGCTAATGGAAAAGTAGGTGCTGTAAGAGCGATGTGATGATACTCTGTTCTCGGATTCCACTGCCTCATGAGGTCAACCTTTACTTTTTCAGAGTGCTCTTATTCAATTATCAAATATCGGCATTACTATGCCCCTTAATTAATTATATTTCGATTTAACAATCCTGTATTTTTCAGCACAATTACGCATTCCTTAAATTGGGATATCTGATCGATTATAATATACACAAAATCATTTGGGCATTCAGAACGAAAGGATAGATTCAAATTCAACAGACAGTATTGAATTTTTTGCATACCTTCTGGATGCCGAATTACGATGTTTTGGAGCTCTAAATGCTCAATCATTTACAACCAAATTTCAGTAACTCACATGTTTGATTGAAAAAATATTTCCATAAGAAATACTGTCGCAATCAAATTAACATTTCTAAATGTGTATTATATTTAAGAAAAGTAATGTATTATTTTTCTTAGTGTAAAAAAAGGGTGTATTTAGTTTATTTTAAAATGCTCATATCCTAAAGAAACAACCAATATTCTTAATAAATTTTGGTCGACATCATTTGCCTATTGCAGCTAATGTTTTACTAATTAATAATTTACAAAAACAAAGAAGTACGCAAAATGTGATTAATTGTCATCAAAAATCAAATTTTATCAACCATAATTCGATCCTTTATATATTTGTAGCTTACAAAAAAAACTCATCTAACACCTAAATTTCAAAAGTCCATTAAAATTTGCATTTGATAAATGACTGTAAAATGAGGTCCATATGTAAGCATATAAATGCAATGTTTCCACTGTACAAGCAAAGGTAAAAGACAATTTCTGACTCAGCAGGAGTTTCGAAAGGCAAATATTAAGTGAAGAAATAATACATTCTTTCTCTTGCCTCACACACACCTGCTCTCGTTTAAGGAATTCCTTCTCTCTTTAGCGTTAAATGCGAGAACCCTAACCCGATGACATCTATCTTCGGCTCGCTAATTGTCGGGGCTGCCCCTCCAATAGCGCCCTGGGGCTGAGGGAACGAGAGGGGTGGAGGATGAAAAAAGAGGTGTCGCACATCACCTGCCCTCTCCTCCGACGACACTTCCGACTCGGCATCTTTCGCACGCTGTAATTAAGCCCGACTTACGAACGCGAATTATGCACCATTAAAGTAAACATCAGATCTCCACAGCTGATTAGAAACACGGGGAGCATCCGCAAATTGAGATCCGTTCGTTATCTTTCACATGCTACTTGAGACAAGAAGTAGATCCTACTTGATATTTTACTTATATTAGAACGAATATAGAACATTTTTATGGTTTAAATCAGGTAATGCTTTTTCATAGAAAACAATATGCCCTTATTAATATCGTGTTCTGATTCCAGTAATGCACAGAGAGAAATATATTCAAGCAATATGTTTCATGTTCCCTCTTTCTCAGATTTGAATTAACTATAAGCAGCAGGCATTATTTGACAATTTATTTGTATTAGGATAACCCTTCTTTGATGCTATTGAATAGGTCTGAAGTTGGGAAGGCCTTTCGACATACTTGGATTTCGGTAACGCATTAAGAACACAATATGTGAGAATAACCACAAAATGAGATTTTAACTCCGTTTTTGAATTAGATCTGAATTTGAATTTAAATTTAAAGAGGGGGAATCCATGTTTTATTTAGTTTAGATTATTTTTTATTTAATGTAATGGGGTTCAACTAAAAACCCTTTTTCAGATAGAAAAAACTCATTTATTAATATTATAGCCTCTCGTAACAATATTGAGAGCTATAAATTTTAACGTACGACTGATTTTTATTTGGGCCATTTAATTTTGTGTAAGGGTGAATACAATATATTAAATATTTTTTAAAAACCAATTGTTTTTTCACCTTAAACTATTTGGTAAGAATAAAGTGTTTATTGAACTTTCTTTTAAAAAAAAAGTACTGAAAAACAGAAGGAATAAATGTAAAAATATATTAATAATATTTAGATTATTTTTTATTTCTGAAAATGAAGTTTGGATACAGCAAAAGGGAATTTAACATAAGACGAAATCTTATTTATATTTTGAAATCATGCGAATTTTTTTTAAATTCATCTATTACATTGATGTAATTGATGAACTAAAGTTTAGCAATCAATGTAAAATTTCAGTGTTCGCAAGTACATTGAAGTTTCAGTGGCTTCAAATTGCTACGAATGTTGATGGTAGAATGTAAACATCGCATGTTATAACTTATTATGTCACACATGTCATCTGAAAAATTGTTGATAATAATACATGCTCGCCACAAGCAAACATCATAAACAAGTAACTAAAAAATGAATATCTTTCGTAATATATGGTTAGCGTATTTCTTGATCTTAATTCCACTGAAAATTTTTAAGGCGCCCTGTTTGAAGACTTACTTCCAAGCTATAAGCATCTCTAATGGAGAAATGACCATTACCAGCAGTGAAGTAATGGAGAATATCAAGGCTTCCCTGCAAAGTCAGGTTTTGGGCCCCAAGGCAGATTTTTGGCTTCAGTAATGCTTTGGGCCTCCTAGAATCCTGCCCCCGTAATGTGGTGGTTGCTGGGGTGTACGTAACGCCACTGATTACCAGTATTCAGCGATGGTGGACCCTCTCACTAAAAACATGAACAAATGCTATTAGTTTTCTGTGAGTATCCAAGACTGTGCTACATACCTCACCTAAAATCTGTTCATTTTATTTCATTTTGTTTTAAACGTTATTTTACTAGCGTCGTAAATGGGATGTAATCAACACTTTACTAAAATGGAATAACTTTGTTCATCTTTGCGCATAATTCTTGCTTTTTTATATGCATAAACCATTTGTGATCTTTTTTGTGCAGCTTTATGTTGATAAAGCTTTACTTTATCTTTTTTGCTGATTTCATCATCATAAGTTTAACTTTCAAAAACCAGTGTTCAACAGTTTGCATTAATTACAAAATTCAAGTGGACTACTAGTTTTGTTGTATAAGAATCTATGCATATTCTTATACTAGAATGATATTCTTTTTCGAGAATGAAAAAGTTTGTACACAGTTTTATGACTGAAAGATATGAAACAAAAATAGTAATGTATACCAACAAAAATACATACAAAATACACTTAAACAAATTCTACGTTTCCGAACGAACGAAAAGATACATTTTTATATATAGCTTATTAAACGATCACAATTGTGATAAAGTTATCTTGAAGGAATGTGAGAATATCTGCAGAGCTAGCTCTACAGAATTCTTTACTAAGATATATTCTGTAAAAAGAACTCCACATTACTTAAAACTCATTTGAGCTTTTGCATTTTGTTCAAAAATGGCTTCTTTGTTTTACAAATTCAGAGAAAAAGAAAACTCCCACTTCATTTTAGAGGCCTAACGAAGAACAATAAATATAGAAAAACCTTTTAAATAGTGCTCTGATTTATACCACTAATTTTAGTATGAATGCCAAACCTACTTTAATTACTAAAAACTAATAATTTCTAAAATACTATGGAAAGATTGTATCTATATCTATATAATTTGGGAAATGAGGGTATATTTTTGTGTCAAATTTTTCAAAATATACGATTGTTGAATGGTAAATACCTTTTTTATTCGAATCTAAGCCATCATTGATTCTAAGCCACGCCCTAAATGCTCAAAAAATTAGTAAAGTAGTGTAAAAGGGTTTATACATGTCCAATTTTATGAAATTACCATAAATTTAAAATGGGAACAAATACGAAGAGAATAATTGGTCTTTTTACTAGAATTATAAAATTTAAATGCATACATGAACCTGCAATTCCTCTAACCGCTCCATCCAACGAACTTTTTTTCCTTTGATTCTAAGCCGCACCCAATTTTCAGCAGCATTAGCATTGGGAAAAAAGTGCGGCTTAGATTCGAGTAAATACGGTATTCCCTTGAAATTTTTAACAGAGGAAAAAATTCGAAGACTTTGTATTATCCAATTTGATCCCTTATTAACGTTATAATCTGAAGCAGCATGAGGACCTTCCATTTGTGAATTTCAGTGTAGTATAAGACACCTGAGATCATATCCCAAACTGTTATACCATGCGAAGGTTAGGAATTTAATATATTTAATGTGCATTATCCCCTTTACACTGCAGGTCTTCAGTGAAACCAGCATCCGAACTCACGATACAACAAACGCCAGCTATGAGCTTACGATCATTATCATTCGGTTACCCAGTACACACTAGTATTACCTAATACGCATTATACTTATATCATATATGTTCAAATGAAAATGACTGGAGTTATTCAGGCGTTAAGTTTTATCAAATTAGAGTTACTGGAAGAGTAATTACATTTAATGTGCTTCAAAGTGTACATTAAAATTAGTTACTTACAAATAAAGGGTGTTTTTTAGAGGTATAGAACTTTAAATTGCAATAAAACAACGATGTATTATTCGATTGACATGAATTTTTTTTATTCGAAAGATAATCTTGTGGCATTACATTTTAAATATGATTTCTGGCATAGGACTGCCACAGCTGGCTCGGATGTAGTCCAATCTGGACGTCCAATTTTCAATGACTTTTTCCAACATTTGTGGCCGTATATCGGCAACAACACGGCGAATGTTATCTTCCAAATGGGCAAGCGTTTGTGGCTCGTCCGCATAGACCAATGAATTTACATAGCCCCACAGAAAATAGTCTAGCGGTGTTAAATCACAAGATCTTGGAGGCCAATTCACAGGTCCAAAACGTGAAATTAGGCGGTCATCAAACGTGTCTTTCAATAAATCGATTGTGGCACGAGCTGTTTGACATGTTGCGCCGTCTTATTGGAACCACAGCTCCTGGACATCGTGATTGTTCAATTCAGGAATGAAAAAGTTAGTAATCATGGCTCTATACGATCACCATTGACTGTAACGTTGTGGCCTTCATCGTTTTTGAAGAAGGATTCCACCAGCCCATAAAGCGCACCAAACTGTCAGTTTTTCTGGATGTAACGGTGTTTCGACATACACTTGTGGATTAGCTTCACTTCAAATGCGGCAGTTTTGTTCGTTAACGTAGCCATTCAACCAGAAGTGCGCTTCATCGCTAAACAAAATTCGCTTATGAAAATAGGGAACAACGGCAATCTCGTTTTGGGCCCATTCGACGAATCTAAAAGCGTTATTCAGGCGTGAGTCTATTCGTGCCAAACCAAACTGAGAATAAATCACTTGAGAGCTGTTAAAACGGTCGCCATCTTGGAAAGTAATGCCAACTTAAACTTTTATACCTGGAAAAAAAACACAATGCGTTCGTTAAAGATCAAGCAAAATACCTAATGGAAAGTATTTATAACTATTCAAAAGCCAGTAAAAAAGAAGATACTTTCCCTCTAAATATAATACTATTTCACCCCAATTATGTCTATTTTTTCAGATATTTTTATAAGAAACTAAATATTTTTTTTATAGATATTTCGTATTTAATGCTGGTATTTCAGTAAAAATAAGTCCATATGTATTAGTTGAGAGATTTAATTTTTTTTTTCCAGCCATTCGAGATTTTTGGTGAAAGTATTCTCCATTATTTAAGTCAGTAAGAAATGTTATAATTAATTCTTAATAACATTATATGTGTTTATAATTAAAGCATACATGAATTTACGAAGTTTTTATTGAAAGTACATTTACCTATAGATTACAGGAGGTATTTCATCAATGAAAAAAATAGTGAGAATGTTTAACGTTGCAATAGTGCCATTGTGAAGAGTTAGTTTTTATCGATAAAATAACAAAGAACACTGAAATGGAGAATTTGAAGCAGCAGCATTTACAGATTACTTTCCTAGGACTGTTTAAACTAAAAAAATTGATGAAAACACCTAGAAACAATTTTCATGCTTAAAATTAAGTTTGTTGGCCTGTAGGTAGGAATTGAACCTCCAAAGCCCACTTTCATGAAAGCCATTGATTTGAAGATAGCTTAGGATTTGATTAAAACTGAATTTGTCATATATGCATACATATATAGCTGGGTAAAGTAATCTTACATTCGATGTCATAAAAATTGCTTCTGTTAATACGAAGAATGACACATTTTTGTAAAATACTGAATATCTAAATTAAGCTCTATTACAAATGATTTTGAATTTTCGCCTTGAACAATCCTGCGCATAAATAATATAATATAAATATTAATATCCTACACATAGAGGGGCACACACAGGAATTTTTCAAGGGAGGGACGAAGGTCGAAAATCCACCATTCTCGCATCATATCCCGATACGTTGCCGAACATATTCTTTTGATTTTGTCGATTGTCTGGAACAAAAAACAGTAAAAAATTAACCATTGAATAAATAACTATCAATAATTGCTAATATGAATTATTAATAACAAATACTTAATTAAGTTTTATCTACTAAATACATAGGATTATAACCAATCGAAAAAAATCAAGGGCAATGGGTGGAGATTCCAGATTTGGGGACCCTATCCTTGTGTGCTCCACTGAGTTATTAAAAGAAAATTTTAAACTAACGGAATAATAATTAGCAAATTGAGAATTAGGATTCAACTGCGAAGCTGTGTTTTTAGTTTTACATTTCTTCACTGAAAAATATATCACAAATTCACACAAAAAGAGAACAGAGAAATAAAGACGATGTCCAAAAAGCGTTTGAATGTAACGATCTCGAAAAAACGCAAAATAGTTGAAAGCATAAATACGCAATTGAAATCTCCAGACAGAATTTCATTTAGGACTTTTTTTAGAGGCATATGTGTGTGTTGTCTATGATACAATTCTTTTAATTTAATGTCTCTGCTGGATTTAACATTAAAAATCTGAACTAGTTATTTTTAAGTGATGTGACAGAGTTTCATAATATGATTTAAATATATAATATATTTCATTCTGCGGATATTAACAGAATGTGTTAGTGGATTGTTATACTGATTGAATGTATTATTATTTTGACCTGTTTAAAAATTATAAAAATAAATACGAGACATAAAAAAAATTATGTAATTAGTAAACAACTTAAGTTTAATCCTTGGGATAAATAAATACTTAAAGAAAGGAAAATGTCCAGTTTTTACATGCTTCTTAATATAATTGTTATCTACAATTGTTTTTAGCAGCATACCTCAAAAATAAAATTAATGACATGATATGTTCGGAATTTTTCAAGAAATGGAGATACAATCTCAGTTGAAAATATCAAACATTTCCAGATGTCTGGAAGCCTCCAAGGTTAAATATATTTAGGCTTAATTGATGTACAATCTCATTTTACGATGTTGGCTCTTGTTTGATGAAATATCAGAAAATTTAATTTCATCGTACCACACTAAAATCAACCTATAATGACTGATTTTTAGGTTCGTCAACACGCAGCAATTACTCGATAATCCCTGAGTGATAAGAATAATTTCTTTTCCAGCTTCTTCTCGTTGATTAGAGTTTAGCTGTGGTCAAAGGATAGATGGTTTCAAATTTAGGGGGAGGGATTCTTCCAGACACCGATTACAAGGCGGGAGTGTTTTTTTCCCATCGTGATTAATCGATAAAATAACGAGTGAAGTCCCCCCTCCAACTGGACCCCTTTTATAAACTGGTTTGTAACGGGAATGCGTTTTTCATTATCGATATTACCAGAATAAAAACGTTCCTAAAACAGTTTGGGACGGGGGAGCAGCTGGAAATGCCCCCTCTCTCCGTCATGCCTTGAAGAATGACAACGGGGAATAGCTTCGGGACGCTGTCGACGAAAACCACGAGACGAAAATGGATATCTGTGATAATTCCCGAAGAGATGGAGTCGGTGATATTTCATGTCTAGAGAGAAAATTGTCGGATGATAAAAGACATGGATGACAATGAAAGTACAGGGTGCAAATAATAAATTGCGAGGTGTCCTTGTCGATGCCATTGATATTCAGAGCATCAATTACGGTTCGGAAAATGGTAGTAATTGTTAAAAGTGGCACATTAATTGTTTTGTTAAATACGTCGGTAATTTGTTCGATTTGGTAAATGTTTGTCGGAAATAATCATAGGAATCTTTAAGAGTTTTCTTAATACCTTCTTTTGCTTAAATGGATTTTACCTCTCTCAACAGAAATATCCCGCCTTCTGTTTTTTGAAAAAAGACTTTCTTGTATTAGTAGTTTAGAAAGGAGAATCTGTAATTCATCGAATTTTAACTTGGGGAAGCACTAATTATTACCGTAGGTTTATATTGTTTTGTAAGAAACTCAAAAGATGGGTTCATAATAATTTCACACTCCTGGAAATGAGTTTTATAGTTTCCTAAGTAGTATGGGATCATACAATAAAATCAAATTAGTTGTAAACGTATTTACATCATACACAAGCAATGAACTTTACGTAGCAATGCAATTTTGTATATATCAGTATTAAAAACTTATATTTACCAAAGTTACCGTATATTTTGGCGAATTAAGCGCACCTGCGTATAACAGGCACCTATACTTGCAAAAAACTGCAAATTTTAAGTTTTATGTATATTCATCACTTCTTTTTGCGAAGAAACCAGAAATGTACATGTGCAATGTTGTTATCGTTTGAAGTCTAGAAATGTTGTGTGAGAGTTAATAAAATCATGGAATAAAATTAAACCTGGCATAACCAAAAGTAGTAAATCTATAACAATTTGGATGGAACAAAATGTGGTTGTTCATTTTGGATCAGAGTAACAGTGGTGGTGAAATAGCCGTGGTAGAATAAAGGTCATTGCCATGCACTCGAAGCTAGATTATCATGAGTTCGAGCCTAATGCCACTGTTGTGAATGAGTAAGTGAGTAAATTTTAACGTAGCCCTATCCAGCTATTCAAGGGCTTTTGGCGACGGACCTCGTAGTTTTTGACCTACGGCCACGTGACGAAGACGACACCTGAGCTGGCACCACCCTCTCCTAACTTCCATACCCCACCAATGAGAGGAGATTCAAAGTTCTCGACAGATTTAACGTGCATCTCCCTTCTAAACGGTAGGTCTTCAGCGGTATTAGACACGCCGACCACACAAGTCCGTTACCTTGCCCACTAGACTCCTACGGTCACTAGTGCCACTGTAGACCTACCCTGTAGTGCAGTGATTTCCAAACCTTTTTAACCCATGGACCGCTTTTCATAGCTAAAACTTGCCCACGGATCCTTTTTTAAAGTCAAAACTTTCCCAAGGACCCCAAAAGAAAAAGCATAGTATAAGAATTGCAAGTTTAAAAAAAAAAAATTTTGTTAAAGAATTATTTATTAAAATTATAACTTTTTTAAAAAATAAAAAAATTAATGACTTGGATGAACTTGATGAGATGTTATGAGTGTATTTATGTCCGTCTCAATGTTTGTGAGTAGCAACCGGAAAGCCCCACGAGCACTAGTTTTTAGTCCGTTTCTTTTTTTGAGTAATGAGGTTTTAATGGCACTTAATCTACGTTCTACCAACTTGGAAGACGGGAAAGTAGTCAACAACTTCTGTACAATAACCTATAATGCAGGATATAAAATCGGGATCTGTTTTTGTAACCAGAATTTGTGGTATTCTTGTTCAAACATTTTGGACAACAATAACAATGACATCAAAACCCTCTCATTTGCGGATATTTCAATAAGATGCTTCTGTATTAGTATGGATTTATCTGCGTTTGGGATCTGAGTTAATCCACGCGCAAAAGGGTTCACCACCCAGTCGGGAATATCCAAGTGAATTATTGTTATTTATTTAAATTTCCATAAAAATAAAAATGGATCAATTTTTTTAAATTTTATATTAAACCTTGTTTGGACCCCTGATATTGTTCAAGAACCCCCAAATCAATTTTAAGTTTCCACAGACCCCCTAAATAATATCAAGGATCCCTGGCGGTCCGTAGGGACCACTTTGGAAATCACTGGTGTAGTGTCTGATGCACGGTAAATGTGTCGAGGTTAAAAGTCTTCACTTTGGCGTTGCGTGTAAGTTCAGGTAGGAGGTGCCAGCTCAGGTGTCACCCTCGTCAATTGACCACGGTTAAAATTTCGAGGTCCATTGTCAATCACTCTCGTGTAGCTATATAGTACACTAATGAGCACTCACTCACTCAATAAACAGTGGGGATGAAAATAAAGTAGAATTCGCTGATGTGCTTGAAGATATGATGGAAGACGAATCTGTGTGTAATGAGCTTTTTATTTATCTAACAATCAAAGTTCATAAGGTACGTCATTTCTTTTAAATATAAACAGGATTTAGATAATTTTTAAATCTATAATTTTTATATCTGGCGTCTAAAGCTCAACCGGAAATTTTGATCTTGGTTTTTGTATTAAAAATACACGTTGTACGCCGGATTATACTGTATACAAAAAATGTAAAAGAATCGGTCAAAATTAATATTACATATTTGATGCATAAAGAAGAAAAAGAATGTCTTAAATTTATGATTCCTTTCACAATATTTTGGAGTCCAAAGTTTTGTTCGATTAGTTAAAAATGTTTCAAAATGCCCCATTTCATAAGCTGAAAAGTTTCAAGTTGGGGATTAAAAAAACACATTTGGGCACAAATGTAATCTTAAGCTTGCAGAAGAATTCTTTTGCACGATTTTAATGTAAAAATTAGACAATTCATGCTTTATAAGAAAGTTCATTTTATTTTAAATTCATAATTTTTGCCCATTCATTTCACTAAATATTAAAGCACGATATTTTCTAAAAACATATATCACTAAAATGGAACAAATTTAGAGTAATATGAATTTATTACCCAGGACATAAATACCACGAAGATTTTCGTTTCGTGAGTAATTTATAATGTGTATCCAGTTTATTTATTAAAAAAGCATACCACGCACAAAAATTAAATTAAGATTTTTATACACAAGTGGCAAAAATATAATTTAAAAACCTTTTTTTCCCCTCTTACTTGTAGGTATCTTCCCAATATTCCTTTGGAAGACCTGCATAGGTGTGAAAATAATTTTCCTGACACTTTATCTCATATTTCGGAAAATATCACCTATTTTATGTAGTTAAATATTATGACAGAACAGCTATTTTAACCTCAAGATATAAATCATGCGCATATCGCACAAGACGACCATATTCCTTTCATTCGTAATTTGTGACCAAGTGCTTCGGTGCCAGCAGGTTGCCTCAGTCGTCAAGCGGTTGACAATAAAGTTATCGTAACTCACACCGAATATGACAGCTTTTCGAATACTATAAGGCACTTGGTAGGCATTCTAGAGTTAATAAAAATACAGGAAGGACAGATGGACGGCCATCGTTCAGGGATTTTATCTGATGTACGTCAAGCCAGGCAGAAAAAGATCTTTTTCTTTTTCCCTTCCTCTGCTTTTGGGGACAAAGAAAGAAGAACTGCAGGGTCTTCGGTGATTTGTACCATTCCGCGAACTTAATATACTCTACCTGTGCCAAACGTTCTATAAACGTCTCTTAGAACTGATCTACTGCTTCAGATCAGAGGGATAGCGGAGGAATATTTTGACAATTGGTAGGCCCTTATCTGGCCGCTATAATGGCTTAAAAAAGAGGGCCGAGATACGGCATAGAGATATTTTGTAGTGGCTTCAGAGGCGGTAAATTTGGACACGCGACTCCGTAGTGTCAAGAATGGAAATAAGAGTTTGGCAAGATGACTCCATACTTGTCACAGTCACTTCTTGACGACACAGTCAGAGAATTTTATGCCTGCATCTAGGCCGAAAAGACATTTTTATTGGAATGTGAGATGAATAATGTGAGAATATAATTCAGTTTTTTGACTGATGGAATGCTTAGGAGATGGGGGAAATTAAGGATACTGCAAAAGTTGGAAAAACATTTTGTAACTGAGGTATATGAGAATGCTTTGGAAAATTTGGCTTGAATAGTTTGAAGATCAAGTAATGGAATTTATAAGACAATAAAAAGTCTCCTAAAAACAAAAGTTTACATTAAAATTTAAAGTAGTGTTTCTCAAACTGTGGGGCGCGCCCCCCTACAGGGGTGTGATAACCCTACGAGGAGGGCGCTAGCATATTGAAAAGTCAAAAACAAAAGATTTTTTTTAAAAAAAATTATTAATTTACTGAAAGTAAGCAAACAAAATACATTCCGGCAAATAAAAAAATAGAATATACATTTATACTGATATAATACACCTAAAAATATGTCAATACTGCGCAATGCATTTTATAATTAGTCTATCAATACTATGTTAAGAACAAATTTAATAATTACCAGTGCGCCTATGGATTTGCCATATGAATAATTATATGAAAAAATTAACACTTGATAATTTTTACGGTTTATAATTAATCCCTTAAAAGCATATTATAAATTACGCGATTTGCTCCCCAAAGCCACCTTTTAACACGTAGGCGAACGTATGTGGTGTATTGGGGGGGGGAAGGTATACAAGGAATAAATAAGCAAATCCTTTGAAATTAGTAAATCCTTCGCAAACACTGTCAAGGTCCGTTTATTGCATTCCAAAGCCTTTGAAATAATTTTATGGATCACACTTCACAGAAAAGATCGTTCTGTGAAAAGACGTATATATACGTCTAGGGCAATTAATACACTGGCTCAGCGAGACGTTTATATACGCTTGCGGCATTAAAGAGGTTAAAATCGAGTTGTAGATTTAGTGTCATAGTACAGTTTTATTGCATTCAATTTATTGTTATTGTACGGAGGGGAAGGGGGCGTGATGAATATTATGATTAAATATTGGGTCGCAAGCATTGAAAGTTTGAGAAGCACTGATTTAAAGTAATTCGAAAATTAATTTAATTTAATTGATGCAGGAAAAATCAAGGTTATATATAGGTTAATTGAGCTATGAATTCTATTCTAATGGCTATTGCAATTCAGATATTTCAAAACACGCACACGCATGCACCGAAAAGTATCATCAGACTTCTTTAACTATCACTTAAGCCCTTTGATTCATAAAAATTATTTTTCTTAAATTATGATAATAAATAAAGTAACATTTTTTGTAGGGTTTTATTAAGGAAATATGACATGGAAATATATTATTTGCTCCTTAAATATGCTGCTTTTAGGATTTTAAAACCCTAATATGTCGATAAACATGTACTTAAATATTATCATTTCCTTCACATAATTTATTAATAAAAATGTCTAATGCAGAAAAAACAACATACCTGAGTGTTCATTTTAATTCGAATTTCAGAATTTTTTACCCCGAAAATTTTATGTCGCTTTATTAAAAAAAATTATTATTTTATGATACAAATAAATACTAAAATAATTGCAAAGAGGGAGGGGGGAGGTGAGAGTGAATATTTATCAAATAAACAAAGATTAAGCCACACATTTCAAAGGAAAAACACTTTTATTTATTCATTATACTTGTTTTTTGTACAGTTGGCACACATTGACATCTTAAATTAAACACAAGGGCTTAACCCTTTAGCTGGTTTGCCCGTACACCGTACGGCAGCGATGGCGAACCAGTGGCACGCGTGCCCTCAATGGCACGCGATACAATATTTTGGGCACGCCAGCGATCAGATTTTTTTTGCATTTTATTTCAAAATAACAAAGTTCACTCTGAATTATTACGAACAAACGCAAGTGATCAGTCACGGAATGGCTAGGAGTATACTCGTTCGTTATTGTCGTGTCTTAGTTACGTCGAGGAATACAGTTGCTTATGATGTAAAATTTGTCTGCGAATAGCATAGCCAATTTCGTCGACACAACTGTATTTTAAAATTTATTTACGATTTTTAACTGTTATTTAACATGGCTAGTTCAGAAAAAGAACAAAAAGTGAAAGATAGTAAGTGTAACAGAGAATTTCAAACTTGGTGAATCTAGAAATATGGCATTATTAGTAAACGCAAGAAAGCAGTGTGTGTTTTATGTTTTAGAACAGTGGTATGCAGAGCATCGTCTGTAAAATGGCATTTTGAAACAAATCACAAATCTTCTTATTAAAAAAAGTGAACCACAGCAAAAATAATTAATTGCTTAGGAACTATTTGGTAGAGCTCTCCAATTCAACATGCATTCTACTAAGAGATACGTCTTAGAATTCTGCAACAACAGAAGTCCCACAAATGTTGCTTTAATTCAAATTACACACCTAACTAAAACATTTACAACTATGCATTGCAAAAAGTATTTTTTTTGTACGAAATAAAGTTTTGAGTTGTTAGTATTTAGTTTTATAATTTTCCCAATAATCACAAGTCAAAATTATTTGATGGCACGTTCATATCTCATTAAACACTTCTTAAAAAAAGGCACGTTGATCCATAAAGCTTCGACACCCCTGCCGTATGGGCTACCGAAAGCTAGCCACAGGCGGTTTGCTCATATGCTGCACGGGCACACACACACACTTATATTTTCCTTCTTTCTATCGTTGATTTTTACTTATTTTTAACTATTACAGGGAGATTATTAGTGCTAGTGTGTGTTTTTATTTAACCATGTTACTTTAATACTTCTCGTCCGGGATTTTCTTTGTGGTGAAGGCAGGAATTTAGATTCTAGAAAATATTTGATACAGAACAGTCATTAACAATGTAATGTGCAATTTGTAGCTTGAAAAGAAATGAAAATGAAAAGATAATAAAAAAAACCAATATTATCTCTGTCTCCAGTGCAATCAATGTAAAACTTAGTAATACACCATGATCAGTGGCGCACACAGGAATTTTTCAAGCGAGGGGGGGAGGCAGGGTTGAAAGTCAACTATCCTCGTATCATGCTCCAATACACCGCCCAACCTACTCTTTTGGTTTTGTCAATTTTCGGGAACAAAAAACAGTAAAAAATTAATTAATTAATTAATAATTAGCATTAACTAATAAAATTAATTATTAATAACAAATACTTGATTAAATTTTACGTACTATATACAAAGGATTATAAGCAATAGAAAAAATATCAAGGGCTTGGGGGGTCCAGTCCCGAGGAGCACCCCCCCCCTTTGTGTGCGTCACTGACCATGATTCAAAAATCGTGTGTGCATATATATTTGCGCACACACACACACAATCATCAACCGTTTTAAAAAGAGGGTAAGAACATGAAATGTTCTTGTAAGTATGAGGGAAATTTTTTTAAGATATATGAAAAATTCTTCATAGCATATGCAGAGTGTCCTTATAAAAAGCAAACATTTAGGTCTTTTTTTTGTGTGTTCCACAATTATAAAATAAAAAATAGTGTGAAAACTTTAAAACTGAAAATTAAAATAAAATTCTTTCATTTTTGCATTCTGCTAAGTTTTATGCTTAGATATATACGTCAGTGCTTCTCAACCTTTCAATATACGCGACCCACTATTCAATCATCATTTTTATCGCACCCCCTCCATACAATAACAATGTATTGAATTCAATAACACTATACTTTGACACTAAAGCTACCATATACGACTTTAACCTCTTGTGTGTCACCGACGTATATAAACGTCTCGTTCAGTCAAAGCATTAATTTTCTGGACGTATATATATGTCTTTCCGAAGTACGATCTTTTTGTGCAGTGCTATCCATAAAATTATTCGGAAGGCTTTGGAATGCAATAAAAGGACCTTGACATTGTTTTCGTAGGATTTATTTATTTCAGAGGATTTGCTTATATTTATTTCTTTTCTCCTCCCCCTCAAAAAACCATCAAAATACGCTCGTCTACGTGGTAAACGGTGGCATTGGGGAGCGAATCACATAACTTTTAATCAGCAGTTAAGGAATTAATTACAAACCGTATGAATTATCAAGATAAGTGTTCATACAATCCCATGGGGTCACTGATAATTATCAAAAAAAAACTTGTTCTTAACTTAGCATTGTTAAATTAATAATAAAATATACATTATACAGTACTGATACATTTTTAAGTGTATTATATCAGTTTAAATGTGTATTCTATATTTTATTGTAACAGAAAATATTTTGTTTTTGTTTACTTTCAGTAAATTGATAATTTTTTTAATAACCTTTTGTTTTCGACTTCAATATGCTCGCGCCCCCCTCGTAGGGTTATTACGCCCCTGTAGGGGGACACTTCCCACAGTTTGATATACGCAATAAAAAAATGTGCCTTTTTAGGGAACATTTTAGGTAAAAATATCGACCTCTCAAAGGGTTAAAAACATTGTTTAGCATAACTATTAAAAACGATAAAATTCTCAAAAAATTATAATTAATTTCGCAAGAAATTGCGCGTGGCACACTTATAAAAAAATATTACTAATTTTTATTAGTAATATTTAGTATTAGTATATTAGTAAAAAAATATTACTAAATTTATTTGTACATTTTTTTATCTGCCAACTAAATTGCCTGTCTTTTTAAATATTCACACACATATGAAACTACCATCTTAAATTAGCCTTTCCCATAAATCTGTCTCACTTCTTATTGCTCTAAGCGAATATTATGATTAAACATTTAAATCTGGTAGGATAAAAAACCAATAAAAAATTATAAAGTATGAAAATAGCGTAGCATCTTTGTTACAAACTAACAAATTTAACCATGCTCATTTCTGTACAGACAAGGAAAAAAAATCATTAAAAGCAAGTAAGAGGAAGAAAGAAAACTAATCACTTTTTAAACATTCCATAATCATGTCTTTAGCAGCATTATCGCATCTGCACCGAAAATAAAAAGACCTAATAACACCAGAATAATAATAATGAAAAAAAAAAAAAAAAAGGAGCTTCTTTGGCGAATTCACAGATAAGAAATTTCTTCTTCCATCTTGCCATCTAATCATCTTTGGACAAAAAATTCTCCCCCTGAAGCCAGCATCATGTCACAAGCGAACCGCTCCTTGCTACGCTGACAATTAAACGGACCCTCCAGACATCGATACTCATTTACTTATGATATTTTTTTCCCTCCATCATCGTAATCGTCGTTTATGCGCAGGGAAGAGGGGTCCCCCATCTGATTTACAAGTCGAGGGTCATCCCTCTCGATTACCAATCATCGTATCCAATATTTTAATGGTAGATGAGAGGCGAGGTAAAGGGGGATTATCGACACGTGAAAATGATTCTGTTATTACCTTATCTTCCACGACAAATGAGTATTCATCAGCGACCGACACCGGGGGACTGGGCTCCCTCCCCCTTTGGTACGTGGGTATATTAACGATTATTGGGCAATCTGGAGTGTGTGAGAAGAGGATGGAATTTCGCAAATATTTTATGTCGTTTCGTTTCGTCACGCGATGGCGGGGATGTACTATGGGCAGTGGTTGGTGGCCGTGTGATGGATGACTTGTTAAAAATTCCTGGATTTTGGAGGAAGTGGAGTAAATCTTTAGAAAGACCCCTGAGCTTTAAAACTGTTGGATGGATAGAGTAGATACGTCTTCTTGGGCTCCATAAAAGTCTGTTTAAACTTGCAGTGTACATTCCTTATTTTAGATAAGTTTTCAGTAAGGTACTTGTTTCGATATAACAGATAAAACCTATAGTTGTGTTACCTTATTTGAACATTTTAGGGCAAAATTTACAGCATAAAACGCATTGGATCTTTTCGAAACATATTCAAAAGAATTGTGATATAAGTCTTTTTGTATTATACTAGATCACTGAAAAGACTATGTGGGGAATTTCTGATTGGTTTTGGATTTAAAAAATCAAAATAATAATAATAATAATTCAGGAATATTAAAAGTATTAAATGTTTGTAAGAACAATTAAATATCTGCCCCACCCCCTTCCAAAAAAATTAATGTTAAAGAAAATGCTTAAATATTTTTTTTTGGATGATAAAACCTTTTGAAGTATTTTTAAGTGCGTTTATCTAACGCAAGTAAAGCTATATTTTGTAATTAAAAAAATGTATAGAAAAAAAGTACAGTTATCTAAGATAGTATAAGTTGTCTTCGGTTTACGAAAAATAACGTAGTTTACTTTTTACGTAACTATTCTTAGAAAGTTAAAACCTTTGTCAATTATATTTGCAATGCTAACTGCATAATCAAAGATCATGCCGTATACTATCATGAATTTTAAGAACTTGGATAGCTAAATAAATGAATTTGGACTCAAGTATAGAAATTATGGTCTCTCTTTAGACATTATATATATATATTCACATAATTTAAATAACAAAGAACATTTGCTCTCTCTACAAGATTTTAAAAAAATAGCATACGAGCATGGATGATGCTCTGTTGATTGCTTGATTGTTTAATAAGTTTAATTTTGAAATTACAGTAAAGCTATTTAATAATATTTGAAGAACGCTAACATCTCTTTTTCCTTGCAACATACAGCTATATTTATTTGTAACGATTTCTCATTAGTAAAAGATAAAATTTCGAAGTTTTGAACCTCGGTCAAAATAAGAGGTTGACTTCTGAGCTTAGTCACTCTTTTCGAACCCTTACACCATGCAAGGACCTTCAGGGTCGACAGATTTAATGCACATTAGCCCCTCTAAGTTGTGGTTCTATCTTTATAGAATAGGTTGTTTTATTTTAGTCTATAATTACTATTTACCTAATTAGACTTATCTACTTTAATAAGGAAACATACTATAGGAAATGGAAGGGAATCGCAATTCCCAATTTCTGTGTATGATAACATTTTGTATGTGCCGGATGCGTAGCGTGGTTGGTTTGTCGCTGGCCTTCTGTACCCAAGATTTCGGGTTCGACGCCGGTCCAAGTCGGTGAATTTTCGTGATGCAGAAAATCGACAGTGACCATGTCGTATGATTATACGGCATGTTAAACATCCCTAAAGTGTATGTTTGGCTTGGGTGCTTTTGGCAACTATAAATCTTAGTATAGGATCACATCATCAGAGCTCAGGTGCCTCCCCTTGGGGAGGAAACTGGGCGTCAAAATTACTTGCGGTAATCGGTATCGCCTATATGGATGCCGCACTAAAGAGTGATACTAGATCCTGGGGATGTACTGAGTCTACAATGGTGAAAATACCAAATCCACGGTCCCATTGGATAAAAAAAACATTTTGTATGTATTCGGAAGGAAAGTTGAGCTGTAAATAGAAAAAAATTATTACTTCTTCACTTATTATGAAAATAACGCGAGCCACCATTATAAATAGCCTAGATTTAATTTCGAATATTTTCAATTTAGACTTAGGATTAATTTATTCTAACTTCTAGTAACTTCTCAATAGAAGCTTGCATATTTTTTCCTGCTTTAAGTTATCCTGTTTATCTAAAGATAAGACTTCTGATGAGTAAAAAAACCAAATCTCTTAGTATATCCTGTGTGGTCATATGTATTATTGATAACTTTGAAACTGTACAATAAAAATAAGACTTGCTGTCTAATAAAGAAATCTTTTTTATTTCACTAAATTTGAATTCAATTATTTTAAGATTAAATCGGTTCAATTGTTTAAACATCTGAGGTAACATAATGTTAAACTAGAACAATGCTCGCACCCAAATAACTCATTCTGGATTTTTCGAAAATAATAATAATATTTACCTAGTTCTCTTTTCAGTCAACAGGATACAAAGACATTTCAAATTCTTTTAAGATTTCACTCCATGAAGTAAATTATACTAATAAACTTCTTGAGGATTAAAATACTTACGAATTATTTTTTCCAGACATAAACTAAAAACAATAAAACATCTTACTTTAAGGTATCCGACTACGTTCGGAACCGTGATTTTGCAAAGCGCATAAATGAATAATTTTCATGATATTTAGTATCACTTAGATTAGAATACATGCCAGTGTTTCTCAAACTGTGGGGCGCGCCCCCTGGGGGGCGTGATAACCTTACAAGGTGGGCGCGAGCATATCAAAAATAAAAGATTTAAAAAATAATTAATTTACTGGAATGAATTAAAACAAAATACTTTCAGACATAATAAAAAATGCACTTTTACTCTGATATAATTTATAGGCGCGCGATATTAAGTCATCAAAAATAAAAACGTCTTCAATACCTAATTAGCTATCTTTGATCCTGTAACCAAATAAAAAAAACTTTTATTTGATTTGCTGTAATCCCGTGATGAGAGATTTTTTATAACGTTTTCTTTTTAATCCTAACATACTGCTCTTTCAGAGAGAAAACAAATCCCCCAGACCCAGAATCGAAAAAATTTAGAAACATAAAAAATTCATCACTGTGATTATTTTTGAAATACTGCACATTATAGCTGTAATCTGTTTTTGCTGATAATCTGTTTGACCTAAGTTATTGGTACAGTTAGTTATGACCCCTCTCTTATGTGTTTGTTTCTCATTTAAGGAAGTTGTAAGTAATGTATTTTATTCTGTGCGCTTTTTTCCATGCAAAGGAGTTTTATGATATATATAAACATATCTCAAACATATAAAGCATAACGAAAAACGTTTTACACAATTACTTTTAGCAGCAACATACATATTATCATAATGAATACGCTTTTTACCAGGAAGTGGTCGCGCGGGACACATAGAACACGATATCGTTAATTCGGACAAAACTGTTTGTTACCGTAGAAAAATTGAAAATTCCTTGAAAGTAGGTAAGTTTACTTTCTCTTAATTAAATTATTCGCTGGAATCACGATTTGTATCATGTACAATAAAATAATTATAAAGAAAAAGAGGATTGTGGTGACTCAATAACCTTCTACCGTATCGAGTGCGTGCCTGCTCCCGGGTTAAAACATGTTGAAGTCTTTTCGCTTTAAATATTAAAAATAATACAATTATTCTTCATCGGAATTTTATATTATTGTTCATTCTTTAACATCAATTATAAATGCTAATTCTGTGAGGCTTATAATTACAATTCGCTTAAAACTAATGAAAATTTGAGCAATCATTTTTAAAAAAACATTTTACATTATTGTAAACATTGTCGCGCACTTGGCATTTCTCTCCTTACAATTCAGCTATTATATCAATAATGTTTTATTTTCTTATAAATGAACTCGTGCAAGGAGCGCGCACTTCAGCCGGTATACTTTTAATGTATCAGTGCCGCACATAGTATTTTATAACTAATTAATTAATACTAAATTAAGAATAAGTTTAATAAGTATTAACGACTTCCATGGGCTTATCTTGCAAAGCAAAGTTTTTATAAGGAATGCTTGTGATTAGAATTTGACCCTCTAAGTTCTTTTTCTATATTTAGCTGATATCTATATTTTGTCTTCTAAGCAGCAACCGCATTTTGCAATATGTTCAATTTAAAAATCAGAGAAAGGAAAAATAACATAATAATTATCCTATTACTTAATTTATTTTTGATTAAAAGTAACGTATACACAATTTAATTCTTATGTTATTAATTTGTATGGTTTATAATTAAGATCGCGTATTATAGCTTTAGCGTTAAAGAGTGCATTATTATTGCATTCAGTACATTATTCGTGTATAAGGGGGGTGCGATAAAAATTGTGATTGAAAAGGGGGGCGCCAGTATTGAAAGTTTGAGAAGCACTGATATATGCATAAAATTGTTTTAAGGACATTTAGACAAAAAAATTATTTAATTATAATATTTTGGCTAAAAATTAACTTAGATTAATGTTTTTTCCAAATGTTCTCCTTTTGCGAAAAATGCTTCTATTATAAGAATATTTTGCCTGTATATAGCTCAAACCTTCTACAGAGGCTCAACTAGAATTTTTGAAATATATAACTTAGAAGTGGGTTTATTCATATTTTACGACAACAGAGGGAACAATTTTAAAGAAAAAAAAACGCCAATAATTATTTCAATTGATGGTAACTCTGAAAATAAAGTGAATTTTTCAAAAATTCTAGTTGAGCCTCTGTAGAGAGGTCTGAGCTATATGCAGGCAAAATATTATTATAATAGAAACATTTTTCCCAAAAGGAGAACATTTGGAAAAAAGATTATTCTAAGTTAATTTTTTGCCAGAATATTATATTTAAATAATTTTTTTTTTAAAATCTCCTTAAAACAATTTTATGCATGTATTCTAATCTGAGTGACATTAAATATCATGAAAATTATCCATTTATGCGCTTTTTTAAAATCACGGTTCCGAACGTAATCGGATACCTTAATACAAAATAAACCGATTTTAAGGTTTTGAGACTTTAAAATCCCAATCTACTTGCCACCATACAATATTCGTCAAAAAACTTTTGGTGGTAATTAACTTCACCGCTATTCCGTTGACTAGTTGACGTTCATCCCTCCCAACCCATCCTCGTCTTGATTTTTATTATTATTTATTTATTTTTTTATTTATTTATTTATTTTTGTTGTTGTTCATCATCCCATGGTACTTCCACGTGACAAAATACGGGAAATAGGTGCTTTATAATTCCGGACCATCTGATACCTTGCTACGTCGGGGAAGGTGAGGAAAGGGGAAACAGCGCTTTATTGTATTGTGTGAGAAAGTTGTTATTAGAAAAAATGGCAACAACTGCACGTTCTCTCGGTTTAATAGTTGGTATTAAAATGTGTATTTTACTTCCAATGAAAAGATTTTTGGATAAATTGCTAAAAGGTAGTATTTGCAACTGAGGCGTGCAAATGCCTGCATCGAGACCTACTAGGGTGGGAATTGTTTTTCTACAACTTGTTTCTGAAAAAAAAAATTGGACGGAGAGAAGTATATAATCTGAAAACTCGTTATTAATGGTTTATTAAAAGGAAATGGAATTCGTGTGATTTTAGAAGATTAAACGAAGAAAATTTGTGGGAGAAATTTATATTTCTTTTTTTCAGATGGTGTATGATAATTTTAACGTGATATCGCGCTTGAAGAACTCTTGTCCCTGTAAAATGAGTGGAGTATTCAGTAAGATTACAATTATTATCAGCGTTTTAATATATTTTAAAAGAATTTTTGTTTCGTAGCTAAAAAAATAAATATATTTCAGATTGAATATTCATAAGGAACTGGTATAATTAAAATATATATGTGAGTGAAAAAAAAAGTGAAGAGAAATAACTTTGTGTTTAAAGAATTTTCCTGCATATGTGTAAATTTAAAAATCCTTAAGGGAACACAGTACGAGATTCAATTGACAAAAATCGGTTAAAAAATCAAATCTATTTCCTTAGCCTAAATTACTCATTATATACTTTTCTATAACCTCACAAAATTTGAAAGCTCTAAACTTAAAAAACACAGAATTAGGATGGTTTTTATGTTCGCTGTTATTCACATTCTTATGGTACTCACACACACAAAGCAGAACTTTAAATTTACTTATCTCAGAAAGATAAAATAGCTAGTTTGTCTTCATTTAAAATGCTAAGGCATTATTTCTATTGTGCCTAATGCTTTCAATTTTTTTTTACCTATTGCTAATAGTACATATTACAAAAGTTGTGGTATGCATTTTTGATCAAAGCAATACTTATTATCTTAAAAATAATTAAACTCAGAATTTATACATTTTTTAAGGAATTTTCAATAAGTATTCATAAAAGGAAGTATCGTACAAATACTAACTACGTTGACTCAAAATCTATACCAACTTTTGTTATACATAGTTTGACGTACTTGTAAATCAAATTTCATGCGTATACGTAAAGTTTTGTAGGGGAGAAGTAGCATTTTAAAATCACTTCACAAATTTTAAGTTTTTTCCTTAAAAAATTAAATGGATAGCTTCTTACGAAACTTTGAGAACAAAATCTGTTTTACATAGTATATACACATGGGAGACAACCAAATAAAATTTTGAAAATCCTTAAATTAAAAAATTTTGCGTAAATCGTACCATGTCCCCTTAATTTCAGAAAACTAATATAACAGAATATTTAAAACTTATTTTTTTTATTAAAATTTTTTTATAAAGTTATATCATAAAATTTTATTGTATTTATCTTATGAATTTTTAATATTAAAGCGCAATTGTATCCACCTTAATTTATTCTTTTGGAATGATTTTAAACTGTCTCAGCCAGATGTACGAAAGTCTGAACTAAGCGCGAAGCACATTTTCTGGCAGAAAAATGTCTCAGTTTCTTGGAAAATTTTAAACTCTGTAATTGATACGTCTGTTTTTAAATTATAGCATTTACAAGTTTCAAAATATTCCGCAGATGATTAATTTTTCTTTTTAACATACAAAGGGATAACTCATTTAGCATTACGGTATAGAAGAAAAAAAGGCGAAACATGTTTTATATCAGAAAAAATTGGATCAACTAAAATAACAATGAATAGTTTGACAGAATATAATGAAAAGCCTGAATGTAATATTAATTTTGAAATACTTTTAAATCTGAAAAAAATGTTACAAATTGAGGTCTTATTCTTTAACATTAAGAAAAGATAGCCTACTTAAGATACCCGACTACCCTAAAATCGTGATTTTTTAAAAAAAATGGACAAAAATTTGTTTTATGATTTTATTTTATAGGCCATCTTATTAGCTTTATAAAAATACCAAGTTTTTTTTTCTGTTCACTAGAACAAGAACTACAAGTGTTTTAGTAAAAAAGCAGAAGCCATATCTTTACATAAGATGTCAAACTTTAAAATGCGTTTTACTCGAAATGTGTTTTTTTTTCGAAAAGCTCAAACGGGGACAGCGATTGCTCAAAAAGGTTTGAAAATAATTTGCTGAAATTTCTTGTGTATGTTCTGCATAACAGTAGATGTGTTTTGATCTTCAGATTTATTAATAATTATTTTATTTCAAAATTTACAGTCCTTTATGTGAATATAATCACTGCTTTTTTAAGCAATTTCATATAGTCACTAAGATAAAGTGCTCTAGTTTTTGTAAAAGTCAAAAAATATCTCTTATCTTGAAGGTCATTTCAAACATGAATAACAAAGTAACACATCTCAAAATTGAAAAATTTGACAATTCGTTCATAAAATTTTTGCACATAGCCCCGTTTGCGTAATTTTTTGTACATTTCCACCAGTTTTTTCCCATTTTAAATATAATAAAAAAAATCTGTTTTCAATTTTAGGAGTTTTTCCATAAAATATACTTAATAAATCTAAAAATCACAAAAAAAATCCCCATATTTCCATTTTTTCAAAAAAAGTTGTCGCAAGTGTGGTCGGATATCTTAAGTGAATGAGCGAGAGCTAATATTATCGTTACCCTATAAAGCTATCGGAAACGAACCTCGTAATTTTGAACAATGGTCAGGTGACGACAGCTATAAGTTCTGCAATAAAGTAATTACATGAATATAAACTGTTGAATTTTACTCATCTTTTATTGCAAAACAAAGCCATTTGAGCAATCCTTTAATATTCCAGTTTGTTCTTTTTTTAAAAAAAGATCACCGCAGCAAATTTTGAAATACATGCCTAGTCACATGCTTTTCAAAAGATATGATATTCCTCACTTTCTTTGGTTTTCGTATAGAATACGTCAAAACGAAAGCACCATCATAGTGTCTGATCTGCAACGGTATTATGAACATCTTCAGCTGATGTCTCTTTTCTAGAAAACCATTCAGCATCAGCACTATTACGTTACCAAATGTGTCACACATATTACTGAAAAAAATCAAGACATCGTCTTTTAATCTGACGTTTTCTTTTGTAATAGCTTCCAACTGGTGTCGTGACTTAGGTTTTCAATTGCTTACTCTACGTGACAGTGATTTCTAAACAAAGACGTCGACTCTGCCTCAGCGTTATAAATAGTTGAGCGAAGTCGGTCGCATTGCTGTTGGAAGATGATCGATTCGTTATGGGAAGGGGAGGGGAGTGAAATTTGCATGATGACCACACTGACTTCGGCTATTGCCCCGACTGACAGACACGTGGTCTTTGATTGACCTCTCGATGGGGAAGACTAATCTACTTGAAATAATTCGATTGCTCAAAAAAAAAAGTGCCATTTTCTTTTTACGCGTGGAGCATAAATAAGATTGCTTCTTAGGATGGTTCGGGTTGGAGGTCAGATGTCAGTGAGAGTGAAAGATTTATTGGGTTCGGGATAATTAGAGTTTGAAAATAGTCTATAAAGTTTTATGTGTTTTTTGGATCATCTAAAAAATTTAATTAATCTGTTGGGTTATATACATACAATGAGTTACTTTTTTGTTTTTCCCAAATGTCACAAGCATACTTTTTTTTTTGAAGAACGAAGCTGTGCTCATGAGCATCTATTGTTATATTATAGGGATATAATATAACTATAGGGATATTATATATTATTATTATTATAGGGATCACTCGCGTAGCTGATTCTAAGTGGGTCTCGTATCAAAACTCCTCCGAGGCCCTTTTTTAGAAACGAAAGTCATGTAAGTGGCACAGTAGTTACACATGTAGGAGCCCCTGCAGCTTAGGGGTCCCCTATCATTGATACGGCTGATATGGCGGTAGCTACGCCCCTGATAGGGATATCATTGAATATGAATTGATAATTGTTCTCCCATGATCATATTGGTATTCATTTAACTGCTGGAAATGTTACCAATTTAAGGTATCCGACTACGTTCGGAACCGTGACTTTGCAAAAGTGCATAAATGGATAATTTTCATGATATTTAGAGTCACTTAGATTAGAATATATGCATAAAACAGTTTTAAGGACAATTTAACAAAAAAATTTATTTAAAAACAATATTTTGGCAAAAAACTAACTTAAAATAATCTTTTTTCCAAATGTTCTCCTTCAGTAAGAAATGCTTCTATTATAATAATATTTTGCCTGTATATAGCTCAGACCTCTCTATAGAGGTTCAACTAGAATTTTTGAAATATATAACTTAGAAGTGAGTTTATTCATATTTTACGACCTCAGAGGGGAACAATTTTAAGAAAAAAACGCCAATAATTATTTCAATGGATGGTAACTCTGAAAATAATGTGAATTTTTCAAAAGTTCTAGCTGAGCCTCTGTAGAGGGGTCTGATCTATATACAGGCAAAATAATATTATAATCGAACCATTTTTCACAAAAGGAGAACATTTGGTTAAAAGATTATTCTAAGTTAATTTTTTGCCAAAATATTATTTTTAAATAATTTTTTTTTAGTCAAAATGTCCTTAACACAATTTTATGCATGTTTTCTAATCTGAGTGACACTAAATATTGTTATGAATTTTGTGTAAATAGTGTAAATAATTTGTATTTGAGTGTTTAATGCATTTATATTACTCTATGTTATATTTATTTCGTGTTAAAATTGTACTATTCACAAGCAGTGCCGCCCCTTACGTTATAATGGCGATTCAATGAGAATTTGGCGAAATCTTGGCGGTAGAGCCAAGTTGGCATCATTTTTGGCAACCAATTTGGCGACTTTGGCGACCATTTTGGCGTCCTTGGCGACCATGTTGGCGAGTTCGGAACCCTCTGGAATCTTCTAGAAAGTAGTAGATCTCTCCACTCGTGTCACGTTCAATGACACGAGCGGTTATATTTCTAGAAGTTTCTGTCGCGCATATAAAAAACGAGGCTCGCCGGTACGGGAGAGTCTTGATTAAGCCAGCGAGTAGTGAGGATTGTTTTGACTAGCTCGGCTGTGCTTGTGAATAATCCTTACTTACGTATATTTTTAAACACTGTTAATGTGCTTGATTGCTGTTGAAGGTGTGAAGACCTTCGGATATTTACCCTGTGAAATTGTTGATGAATCCTGTATTGAAAGGATTGGATTTTCGATAATAAATTCCCATCGCTCTTAAAGAACTGATTATTTTTCTTTGTGATTGTTTTTGCATAAAATTCTCGAACCCTCGGATCTACGTAACAGTTTGGTGTCAGAAATGGGATTTTATGCCAATAACAAGAGCGATGGATGAGTAACTGAAGGCTCAGTTGGAAGGTATCAATGCCTTAAAAAGCGGTCAAAAAGAGTTGAAGAATACTCTTGAAGAGAAAATCAACAAAATGAAGAAGAAAATAGAAAATGTTAAAGAGCTGTTTGATGAAAGAATGGAAGAAATGTCTCAGCGAGTAAAATACATTGAAAAGAAGCTTTTAGCTTGCGGGGAAACGAAAAATGAAAGCAAGTTTGTTCCTGCCTCACCAGTGTCAGTGAAACTGTACACCTATGATGGAAAAATCAACTGGGAGGTGTACAAGATTCAATTTGGTATAATTTCTGAAGCCAACCGATGGACTGAAGAGGTCAAAGCATGTCAGCTAGTAGCATCCCTTAGAGGAGAAGCTGCTGAAGTTTTGCAGACTCTTACCGACACAGAGCTGCTGAATTTAAACTCACTTTATAATGCTCTGGATCTTCGGTTCAGCCAGAAATTCTCCAAAGACTATGCACGCCTGCAGATGAAAACAAGACATCAGAAACCCGAAGAAAGTTTGCAGGAGTATGCCTTTGAAATGCAAAGGCTCACCACCTTAGCCTTTTCTGATTTCTCAGCAAATGTGCAAGAAATGATTTGTCTCGAGTATTTCGTGGACGGGCTAAAAAATGAAGAAATCCAGATGGCTGTAAGAATGGCAGATTTCAAAGATCTTAAATCTGCACTGTTATATGCCCTGAAAGTTGAGACCGCTATTCAAGCCAGTTGCATAGACCGCCATTCCATCCAAGAAGCTAGAGTGACGGCAGATGAGCCCTGTGAATCTCGATGTATAAAGGGAATTGAGAAATTGAGAGGAAATGCAAGCTTTAATAGCTGAATGTCAGAACCGGAGGAGACGTAGCATCACGTGCTGGGGGTGTGGTGAATCAGGATATCTCAGAAGTAACTGCCCCCGAAACAGTAAGAAAGATCGCAGCAACAAGTGCTGGGGGTGCGGTGGAGCAGGACACCTAAGAAATAACTGTCCTCGAGTAAATCAGAAAGATACGCACCGTGCAAATGGTATCGAGTCAAAGAAAGTGTGTAGTCACCAAAAAGGATCAGCAAATGGAAATATTGAAGCCCCTGTACAGAGAACAGTAAATACAGCTGGAGAATCGAAAAGAAATTTGGTGCGATAGATCCAGTAGTCCGCCAAGTTACAACGCCATCAACATCAGAATCAGACCCGTGGAGTGACGAGGGCGTCCGTAAAGATCAATCGACTGATCCCGAGATAAAACAATTATAGAATTCAAAGAGTCGTCTGACGAAAAGCCCGGATGGCAAGACATCACCCCTTTCCATCCTACAACAAAGCGTTATTGGGCTCTTTGGGACTCTCTCCATCTGAGAAATGGTGTTTTATATCGAAAATGGGAGTCTGACGATGGAAAAACTTTCAGGTGGCAATTAATACTCCCAAAGTCAAGAGTTTCAACAGTCCTTAAGGAACTCCACCTCAGTCCTACTGGAGGTCATTTTGGTGTTATGAAGACCTTACAAAAAGTTCGTGAGCTCTTCTACTGAAACAATGTGCGGAGTGATGTCGAAAAGTGTTGTCGCACATGTGATCCCTGTGCTGCACGCAAAGGTCCCAGGAAACGCACTAGAGGAAGACTGCAGCTGTATAATGTGGGAGCGCCTATCGAATGAATAGCTTTTGACATCCTAGGTCCACTTCCGAGATCGTCAGATGGCAGCAACAAGATCCTGGTTGTCATGGATTACTTCACTAAGTGGTCTGAAGTCTATTCTATTCCCAACCAAGATGATTCAACTGTTGCAGAGGTTTTAGTTCAACACTGGATCTCACGATTCGGAGTCCCTCTACAACTGCACTCCGATCAAGGGAGAAACTTCGATTCTGCAGTTTGCAAGAGACTGTGTGAAATACTCGCCATCAACAAAACCAGGACAACAGCTTTGCGTCCTCAGTCTGACGGCATGGTAGAGAGGTTCAATCGAACCATCCTGAACAGCCTCTCTCTCCTGGTATCCAGTAATCAACAGTACTGGGACAGGAAATTGCCATTTTTCCTGCTTGCCTACAGGAGTGCCGTTCATGAAACCACCGGCTATTCCCCATACCAGATGCTCTTTGGACGTGATCTTCGTCTGCCTGCAGATCTTCTGTTCAGCCTGCCACCAGATGCACCCTTGGTGCCTGAGGAGTATATCGAGAAACTCCAGGCACGGATGGAGGAAATGCATCATCTGGCTAGGGAAAGAATCGGCATGGCTTCCGAGAAGATGAAGACCCGATACGACGCAAGAGCAACCTGACATGACTTTCAAGAAGGTGACAAAGTGTGGTTATGGAATCCGAAACGTCGCAAAGGACTCTCTCCGAAGCTACAGACGAACTGGGAAGGTCCTTACACAGTCCTAAAAAGACCGAATGACGTTGTGGTGCGGATACAGAAATCACCACACTCAAAAAACCGAAGGTAATACATTACAATAGGCTAGCCCCTTATCTTGGCCAAGATGAATAAGATCCTTAAGTACAGATCATGGTCATTAATTATTTTGTAAATAATGTAAATTATATTTCTCTCTTTTCTAATTCCTTAGTTTTATTTTAATATTGGAATTTATGTTTACATCTCTTCATGTGTTTTTAATTTATTTGTATTGTATATGCTGTGGAATACATTTGTTACTTTATATGTGATTATTATGTGAGTTGTTACCCGGGACGTGCAGTCTTTGAGGAGGGGGCAGTGTTACGAATTTTGAGTAAATAGTGTAAATAATTTGTATTTGAGTGTTTAATGCATTTATATTACTCTATGTTATATTTATTTCGTGTTAAAATTGTACTATTCACAAGCAGTGCCGCCCCTTACGTTATAATGGCGATTCAATGAGAATTTGCGAAATCTTGGCGGTAGAGCCAAGTTGGCATCCTTTTTGGCGACCATTTTGGCGTCCTTGGCGACCATGTTGGCGAGTTCGGAATCCTCTGGAATCTTCTAGAATGTAGTAGATCTCTCCACTCGTGTCACGTTCAATGACACGAGCGGTTATATTTCTAGAAGTTTGTGTCGCGCATATAAAAAACGAGGCTTGCCGGTACGGGAGAGTCTTGATTAAGCCAGCGAGTAGTGAGGATTGTTTTGACTAGCTCGGCTGTGCTTGTGAATAATCTTTACTTACGTATATTTTTAAACACTGTTATTGTGTTTGATTGCTGTTGAAGGTGTGAAGACCTTCGTGTATTTACCCTGTGAAATTGTTGATGAATCCTGTATTGAAAGGATTGGATTTTCGATAATTAATTCGCATTGCTCTTAAAGAACTGATTATTTTTCTTTGTGATTGTTTTTGTATAAAATCCTCGAACCCTCGGATCTACGTAACAATATCATGAAAATCATTCATTTATGCGCTTTTTTAAAATGACAGTTCCGAACTTAGTCGGATACCTTAAGGCTGTTTTCGACAAAATGTTAAAGAATAGGACCCTATTTCGGAATATGTTTTCGCATATAAAAGTACTCAAACATTAATATTATGTTCTTGCCTCGCTATTCTGTAGAGCAGGTTTCCAAACTTTTTTTTGTCTCATGGACCCTTTGCCATGTTTTTTTTTTAATTTTATGTAGCCTAAATTTATTTTATATGCTTACCTAATATTAAATTTTTGCAAATTTATCAAATTAAATGTCTCTTGATGGCTTTTATGACATCACTTACTTTAAAAGTTTTGTTTCTAATTGTAGTTAAGTAGATTGTTTAAAACTCAAGAAACACATGTGAATTAATTAAATTAATATTTAATTAATATTTGAAATAATTCTTACACATAAAAGAACAAATGTTTTTAATGAGTGGGATGAATATGTTGCTTCAATAATAAATTTTTAACATTTAGGGTTTAACCCTAAATCTCCACGGCTAGTAGTACCTAATCTTTCCTTTTTTTTCTTTCTCTTTTTATTTTGGAGATTGGCAACCGCGCTAAAACTACTCCTCTCTGAAAAAAGCAATTAAAAACTTTTTTGAGATACTCCATAATTCGGGATAAATAACAGGTATATCCTTTAAAGCCAAAATTGCTGCGTGTGTCTGACATTTGTTTCTAAACTTTACTTTCAGATCTTCGTTAGGGCTAATTCATTACCTACTGTGATACTACCATAGTCAAAGCAAATTCAAACCTAGTTTCAAAATCTGAATAAAAGGCATTGAAATGTTGAACATACGTTAAAACGTCATTTTTCTGGTAGATTGTATGTGACAAATTGAGAAACTGTTAGAATTTGCGACGTCCAGTTTAATACTCCTTTAGCTTGATTCTGGTAATAAACACTGAAATGATGGTCCTTTTTTAATAAAATTTATGCTGTCGCCTTGTAACTGCAAATTAGTCCCAGTAAATTTAGTAAATAAAGCTGTAAAATAGGTATATCTGTGGTCTACACTTTATTAAATTTTCTTTTAAAATTAGTTACGATCTGGTTTAAGCTATCGTAGACCCCTATTTACACTTCATACCCTACTTACACTTCATTTTTAAAATCCCGGTAGTGTTTTTCCATAAGCAAAACAATCACATAAACTCATAAATATTTTTTTCTGTTAAAAAGACTTAATAAATCTCTTCATCTTCACTTTACAATACTCGAAAACATTTTCTCTTTTCCAAGAGACAATGTTCGACGGCATTTTTATACTATCAATAGCTTGATATTATTATATTCTTTAAAATATTTTTTTATAGATTTGATAATAAAAACTGGATAAATCTCGAATCTTTTAAACAATTAGATCAATTTTTGCTTTTGGATACTTATCAAAGATTGTATAAAAATTATATTGTTACCAAACTGTTTTGCCTGATTTTATATAATGCATACTCTAATACAGTGGTCCCCAACACCCGGACCGCGGACCGCTATCGGTCCATAAATCAAATTGTGCCGAGCCGAAGATGGAACATAACATTTATTTCTACTTTATTTTCTGTAGTGTATTTCTCTCGGCTTTGTGCGACTTTTTAAAGAAATCACTTTATATTCCATGTTAAATCACTTCATATTCATTTTTTTGGTGTAACTGTATTTTATTCTGAAGGCATGTTTAAATGCAAGTAAACTAAACTAAACTCAGTGGCGCAACAACCCATGAGGATCAAGGATTACTGTGTACATCTCAGTGTACTTGACCTTGGGAACTGATGTGCATGAGCAGATGTTGCGATCAGGTGGTCAGTCTGACGCGAACGCCCCCCCAGTGTTTAGTTCCCAAGAAAACCTGGTACTCATTCATCGATCCACTGAAGGGATGAAAGGTCGAGTCAACCTTGCCCAGTCCAGGATTTGAACCCCAGACCTGTGGCGTGGAAATGCGAAATGCTGGCACTCAGCTCCTGGGCTTCTTAAATACAATTAAAATTATTAAATCAAAACAATCTAAGATATAAACAATCACCCCCTCCTCAGCAGGCCTCAGTACAATTATCAAATGTTGACCGGTCTGCGGTGATAAAAAGATTAGAAAGCACTAATCTAACCTTCAAAAAGAATGAGAAAATTCAACATCTGATGAATAACAATTTGCTGAAACATGGTAAAAGGAAAAGCATTAAGATGATTGTACATATTTATGTAAAATTTTTTAATTAAACGCAAGAATAAGATATAACCAATAACTACAGCAATCAGTAACCTTTAATTAAGTTATGAAATTCGTAAATGGTTCTTTTTTAAAAAATATACATCAATCATTTATACACACACAAATACAGGGATGTACATACACACACACACATAGGAATAGAGAGAATATATAAATTTATAAGTTTAAGACAGAGACAGGCAGTACGTATGAAATAAGTTCTAAATACGCGGTACAAATTGAAAGTGGAAGATAAAGTTTTTCAAGACCTATCTATGTATTCTCAACACTAAAAGCAATTATGAATATGAAGAATTGTACATATTCATGATATAACAGCATGAAAAAACATACAATAATTGTCTTTATATGTTGTGTAACCATACACAATTATATATAGTCAAAATTCTCTACTAAAGAGAGATGAATAATCAATAATCAAACCTGAAAAAAAATTGAAATTGCAAGATAAACTAGACATAAAATTTTAGAAAAGATATATTAAAAATAATAGAATTTAAAATATAAGAATATACGTAGATGCTATAGTATTATAAATAATGCTGACTTAGACCACACAGCTCTTATATATAAAATAATTTATATAAAAGTGGGGTTGAACATGTATTTTGGCCAGTCAGTCAAACTTTCCCCTTTCTGTTATAATACTGAGTAAAAACCTTTTGAATAATGGATAGAATACCTAAATCCATTTCAAGAATCCACTACAATATATATATATATATATATATATATATATATATATATATATATATATATATATATATATATATATATATATATATATATATATATATATATAGATTATGGCGATGTGTCGTGGGGGTACAATTTTAAGAGTTTTAATAGCACTATATAGTTACACAATTTTAATTTTCCTATATTGAATATAAGTAGATTTAGTCTTTCCTTGTTGTAATGTTACTTAATATTATAATTAGTATATTATAGAACAAGCATTTATCAATATTAAGGATAGTATTTATAGATAGATTTAGGTGTCATATGATTTTGTGCTCATTTAGAATTATGCACTACACTGTAAAATATTTTTTATTTTTTTATAAAGTGTTCCCAGTACAATTGAAAAGAAAAAAAATCAAAGCATAAATATATTCTTTACACATAAAAACTCAATTTCTTAACTCTATCTACCTCTTTTTATCAATATAAATTTTGGAAGCGGAAGAAGGGATCAAATTCAACAGAAACGGAACAAAAATAAAAGCTTTTCATAAAAATCCTTCTGAATATTTCATTTTCTTACTTATTTATTTTCCGTTTATTTTTGGCGTCACTTCAAAAAACATAAAAGCGGAGGCTGAATATAGGATGTATCGAAATAATTTTTTGTACGTCACTTCCCAACCTTTCTCACCTCATCCGTTTTGTATCATTTTTCTAGCTCCTTTTTCTTCCCTCACCTCAACACAACAAAAGAACAACGAACGTTCGAATTCATATTCGATCGACCCATTCATCCCTTTTTATTTTTTTAATTCTCTTTTTTCCCCTGAAATTCTTTTTTTGTGTTTGATCTTTCCCATCCTAACTTCCATCCAGACAGTTTTTGTTTACGTTATTAGAAATCGCTTTATTGTATTTTTTTCTTCCATCGGTTGAAGCTTCTCAGGTTTCCTTGGACGTCCCATGGCGGCTCTTGAAATCGTTCTCTACGGGGGTCGCACTCGTGACTAAAGGGTCGATCAGGTCGCATAGGGATTGACACGACTGTCCAAACGTCGGTCATTTTCAATCCCTATTAGACTTTTTCTTCATTTTTTCAAGTCTGTTGCCTTTGCTGACGATTGACGAAGGGGGAAACTAAGAAGTGTTGCGGAATAGGTACAGAAATTCAGGCCTGAAGTGACGGTAACAATGATTCTCTGCTTGTTGCTTGTCTGTCTGACTTCCCTCTTCTGTATGTAGCACCCGAAGATGGAAGAGTTGTCATGGTTACGTGATAGCATTTTTGATTACTTTTTTCCTTCCTATGTGCCACCGGATGGTTGGGGTTATGGTGTCGGATGGATTGTCAGATGAGATATTTGAAGCCTCAATGCTTGGGATGTTCTGAAGTGTAATAATTTTAAGGGGGGAAAATAATATTTCAAAATTGGAAAGAAAATATAGACGTGAAATTTAAGATTTCTGCTAAATCAAGATGACACCGGTTCTGGATTTCATGTTTCGTTATATTTGTATCCTCGAGGAAAATATCAATTTCAGCGTTTGGTAAATACCCTATGCTTTTATTTAATTGCTCTTCCTATCCTTTATCTACATATTCATTTCTCTTACAGGTATCAGTAATTTTATTAATGTATTCTACAACAAAATTCTTTTATTTATAATTCCTTTCATTCAAAATGCTGACATTAACTAACTTATATCAAGGAACATGTTATTATTATTATTCTTTTTTTGCTTGTGTGAGGTACGCTTACTACATACAGAGTACATGTAACTCTACTAACTCTACTTAATGAAATTGTATTGATCGAAATTTCAGCAAACATTGAAGCTTAGAATGGGTCTAAAGCAGCTTTGAATCAAAGATTGGTTGCTTCTGGTCTGAACAGTGAAATTCTGACATTTAAAACTACAGTTCTTTCATTTTTTTTCACGTTGAGGTCAGTAAACGAATGATATACAGTTAAGTACACAAGGGTAGGAATTGGAGGTTTAAACACCCACTAAGTCCAACAAATTTTTAGCATAAGGGTTATGTTTTTGTACTCTCGTCTCCGTTTTTTAAAAAATATAGCACTTCCCATGAAAGTAGTCTCTGTCCACCATTCATGATATGAATCGAATATATATATATATATGTATCAGTGGCGCACACAAAGGGAGGGTCCTCAGATTCGAACCCTCCCAAACCCCTTGATTTTTTTATTGTTTATAATCCTATGTATATAGTACGTAAAATTTATTTAGGTATTTGTTATCTATAATTAGTTTTATTAATTAATGCTAACTATTTCTTCAATAATAAATTTTTACTGTTTTCTGTTCCCGAAAATCGACAAAATCAAAAGAATATGTTGGACGGTGTATTGGAACGGGATACTAGAATGGTGGATTTTCGATCCTGGACCCCCTACCCTTGAAAAATTTCTGTGTGCGTCACGAATACATTTACTGTACTGTTCGAATTAATTGGAACAAATGGGAAAAAAGTAATTTTTTCTAAAACTTAGGCTTTTTATCATTACATACCTTAAATAGACTGAAAAATATGTGTATTTGTACGAAGTATGTCTTTCTTTAGCAGAAATGACCTTTTCAACCCGTCATGGCATTGACTCCACTAGAATAGCAAATATGTTCTTGATTTCATCATCTTGGAGACACTGTAGTCAAGCCCTTTTTATCATTTGCTCCGTTGTTGTGCGATTCATCTTAGCGAAACGATTTTTGAGAATATGCCATCAGTTTTGAATAGGATTTAAGTTTGGGAAATTTTGAAGCCATTCGAGCATTTTTATTTTATTTTCCGCATAAAAGTATAGGCCAATTTCGAATTATGACAAGGGGCCAAATCATGTTGAAATGTTCCATCAAATGTTTCCATGAATGGGACAATCCTACTACATAATATTTCTATATATTCGACAGAATTCATCATGTATTCAAGAGGAACTAAGCTTCCAGGGCCATTTGTTGTGAAAAAAAACCAAACATTTGTTTAAAAGAGTGTTTTACAATCTGTTGAATATGATCTTGTAACAAAGTTTCAATTTCACTTTATCTAACTACACTTAATTTATATCCCTGCACAAATAAATGTTTCATGACTCAAAATCATCTTCTTTCAGTCGTTTAAAGTCTATGTTCAGTATTTTTTAGTCCACGCTAAACGTTTTTTCATCATTTTCAGAGTTAGAAATAGTTTTTTTCCCCTTCAGTCTTGTTGCCTTAAGGCCACCTTCCAGAAGCCTTTTCCATGCAGTTGAGGTACTCACTTTAACCCCATTATCCAATAAATCCCTGTAAAGGTCTACTCTTGTCTTTCTTTGTTTTATTTTACTACTTCTTAGTAAAATTTTATCAATTCTTGGAGTAGTTTTCTACTTGCACCCACATTCTTCTTTTCTTTTTGGAGACTATGATATAGAATTTTGAAATGTCCTTAAAACACTTAATTCGATCACACCAATTGCCATAGTTATATCTCTCACAGTCATAGAAGTGTGCTCATCGAGAGAGATTTTTTTAGATTGGTTCCTCGGAGTAATATCCATATTTTAACAAGTAAAAGTTACACGTCTTATGCAGAACGCAAAATTGAAATTACCAGCTACCCCACTGAAAGGATCACAACTGAGTTCCTTATACAATAAAATGAATAAATTATAGTGAAAGTCAATAAAGTCTACCTATAAAGGCAGATATAATGGGTTTGGAACATCACTAGTAATCACATATTAACTCAAACAAGAAAAACATGTTTGTCCCAATTATTTCAAACAGTATGGTATAGTATATATATAGAAAATAAATTAGCATAAATTATAAATGAATGTATACGGAATTAAATAAGAATGCATTGATGGTAAACGAATGTATGTGATCGAAGTAGTGGGTTTTAATTATGCATAACTGTATACAATAAAACATGCCTTCTTATTGTTTTTGCAGATATAATTATTTTCCGTAATTTCTTACCCCATTAAAACTTAAATCATTTTATTATATATCAATTAATGAAGTTTTTTCTAACACTTCGTTGCAATTAGATGTAATTTAATTATATATGGGTATATAAATCACCAAATACCTCCAAAAGTTTGTCATGAGCTCACTGACGTAACTAGTCCTGAGCAGGACTTGTATCAAAATTCTTCAAGGCTCCTTTTTGGAATAGAATGGGATTTGAAGTTAACGGGACTATTAATAACATTTTGCAATAATTTGCTTACACATGATGGGGCCTCTTTAACATGGAGGCCCCGTATCATTGATACGGCGGAAACTACGCCCCTGAATGAGCTACTTATAAAGGGTGTTTTTTTAGAGGTATAGAACTTTAAATTGCAATAAAAAAACGATGTATTATTCGATTGCATGATTTTTTTTATTCGACAGATAATCTTGTGGCATTACATTTTAAATATGATTTCTGGCATAGGACTGCCACGGCTGGCTCGGATGTAGTCCAATCTGGACGTCCAATTTGCGATGACTTTTCCCAACATTTGTGGCCGTATATCGGCAATAACACGGCGAATGTTGTCTTCCAAATGGTCAAGCGTTTGTGGCTTATCCGCATAGACCAATGACTTTACATAGCCCCACAAAAAATAGTGTAGCAGTGTTAAATCACAAGATCTTGGAGACCAATTCACAGGTCCAAAACGTGAAATTAGGCGGTCACCAAACGTGTCTTTCAATACATCGGTTGTGGCACGAGCTGTGTGACATGTTGCACCGTTTTGTCGGAACCACAGCTCCTGGACATCATGATTGTTCAATTCAGAAATGAAAAAGTTAGTAATCATGGCTCTATACCGATCACCATTGACTGTAACGTTGTGGCCTTCATCGTTTTTGAAGAAGGATTCCACCAACCCATAAAGCGCACCAAACAGTCAGTTTTTCTGGATGTAACGGTGTTTCGACATACACTTGTGGATTAGATTCACTCCAAATGCGGCAGTTTTGTTTGTTGACGTAGCCCTTCAACCAGAAGTGCGCTTCATCGCTAAACAAAATTCGCTTATGAAAATCGGGAACAACGGCAATCTCGTTTTGGGTTCATTCGACGAATCTACGCCTTGCTTGATGATCGTTTTGATGAATTGCCAAACCAAACTGAGAATAAATCACTTGACAGCTGTTAAATCGGTCGCCATTTTGGAAAGTAATGCCAACTTAAACTTCTATACCTGGAAAAAAAACACCCTTTAGATACTATGCAATAAACTTCATAACGTTCAACAAAGAGAACACAATATGTATGTTAAAGATTTAATTACTGAGTTTAATGCATAATCTCGCATAACAGATAAAGGTTCATTCCATTCTGATAATTCTTATTTCAGAAAACCGAGTATGGAGTTTTCCTGTCTATTGAAAACAGAAGTATCAAAGTGTAAGGTATGACTTCCCTATCTTTTTTTATATCTCAAATTGATATAACAGTTGATGACAGCAAAGTCAAGCTGTTGTGAACTAACAAGTTAATGAAATTGCGGCTTGTAAAAATAAAAGTTTTAAATGATTTATTCAAATATTCTTTTTCTAGTTTCCTTTTGTATGTTTTTAGAAGAGCAGTTGCAGTCTGCAGATAAGAGAAATCCTTGACATATTCGAAACTGCTATAAATGTTTAAGCTCAGTGAAAAACTACCAATCGTGACCAGTCTTACATTTGTTTCGAACAATACTATTAATAAATGGAAAACCCGTGTAGTATTTGCAAAAGAAACGAATAATTAAAATGTTGACTTCTTTCGGTGAAATCTGTAACTTCCAAGAATTCCCATAAAAGTTTCCTTTTCGCCAATAAACAGAGACTTTATGCGGTTTATTTGATAAGAAAAGTCGTTGAGTAGCAAAAAGAAGCTGCTATTTTATATTCTAAATTAAGGGAATCAAGGTCTTTGTTTTTTAAAAGTTAAACTTGAATTCAATTGTGGTCATTATATTAAAATTCTGTTTTCAAACGTGAATAGACATCATTTATAGACACATAATATATATAAAACAAAGATGCTATAAGTATCTTTTTGTTTCATTTCTTTTCATATGAATAATTTTGATATCTGCATTTAAAGACATGCATGGGACGAATTTCTGTTTGTAAAACTAACAAGAAAAAAGTTCAAATTATATAAGAAGACCATAAATACGCCATAAACGCGTTATCTAATGAAAGTTGATAGATGTTTTGCATGTGTGAAGAAAAAGAAGGATTAAAATTTCAGAAAAATATCTTTTATTCAAGGGTATAACTACATATAACAACTATTGTCTTTTGCTTGAACCTTATGAAGGCCGCGGTAGCCGAGTGGTATAGGTATCGGACCGTGGCTTGCCTTGTCACGAGTTCGAGCCCCGTACTACTAAAGACCCGCCGTGTAGGGCAGCGATGCACGATAAATCTGTCGAGAGCTGAAACGTCCTCCCATTGGTGTGGTGTGGTAGTTAGGAGAGGGGGGTGCCAGCTCAGGTGTCGTCCACGTCACTTGACCATGGTTCAAAATTACGTGGTCCGTCGCCACAAAAGCCCTCGTGTAGCTAAAACAGTGCGACGTTAATAATAAATCAATCAATCATTCATTGAACCTTATGAAAACTCTTTAACTCATTTGGCACATTAATTCATAGAATTAACTATTAATCCTTTAAGAAATTTTTTGCCTAAATCCTTCCAATTCTTAGTTAGTTTGGAAGTAAATCCGTTGTGATTTTAAAAAAAAATAAAAGTGCAAAAAAAAACTAAAAGTGCTTCATGGAAGGACACTTGTCAATATAACTACTCTTAGGAATGTTTAACCAACAAAAAAAAAAAAAAAAAAAAGAGGATTCCGGTTGTCGGATAAATGTTCTTTAAAAATGTAAGCTGAGCATTCTGTAAATGAAAAAGCAGCATTGCAATGTTATCATATAGTCAGCATACTATAACAATGTCACATATGGTAATTAAGGTATCCGACTACGTTCGGAACCGTGATTTTAAAAAAAAACGCATAAATGGATAATTTTCATGATTTTAGTGTCACTTAGTTTAGAATACATCTATAAAATTTATTTAAGGACATTATGACAAAAAATTATTTAAATACAATATTTTGGCAAAAAATTAACTTAGAATAACTTTTTTTCAAAACGCTCTCCTTTTATGAAAAATGTTTCAATAATAATAATATTTTGCTTATATATAAAGTAAAGACTTTTCCATAGAGTTTGAAACAGGATTTTAGAAAAATTCACATTATTTTCATAGTTACCACCAATTGAAATAATTATCGGCATTTTTTTCTTAAAATTTCTCCCCTCTGTTGTAGTAAAATATGGATAAATCCACTTCTAAGTTATATATTTCAAAAATTCTAATTCAGCCTCAGTTCAGAGGCTTGAGGCAAACAGGCAAAATATTACAGGCAATTACAAAAATATACAGGCAAAATATTATTGTAATAGAAGCATTTTTCATAAGAAGTAAATGTTTTGAAAATGGGTCGTTCTATGTTAATTTTTGGTCAAAATATTGTACTTAAAAAATTTTGTATTGTAATAATATTCTTAAAACAATTTTATATACGTTTTCTAATCTAAGTGACGCTAATTATCATAAATATTATTCATTTATACGCTTTTGCAAAATTACAGTTCCGAGCGTAGTTGGATACCTTAAAAGGATATGGCTATCAAATTAAATAGTTCTAAACTCAAATTTCAGTTACTAGGATTTTCGAAGGAATAATGAGGCTAATTTTTACGACTGTACTTTCGAGATTCTACTGTCAGTGCTGCCAAAAATAAACCATAAGAGTGCTAATAAAACCAAACTGTGTCTCGCACTCTCCTCGTGCTGCTGCTGTGGCTGAGTTTAGATAATTGCCTGGACATGACTGCCTTTGTGCTAATTTGTTTCGTGTTAATTTGACTGACTCACCTTTTTGTGTTTTGTGTGCTTCTGGACAAGTCATGAACGATTCGAATCTAGACCTGCATTCTGCACTTAAGAGTTTGGACTGAATTTTGAAGAAGTATTGTTGCTGATGACCTGATGGTCAAAGGCCCGGTATTTGATAAATAAATAAATATTTTACCTCTGCTTTTTAAATCCTTGCGGTCATTGGTGTCTTTGTTACACGCTAATAGCATTGATAATGATAAATCAGATGCCGGAGAAAACTATCTGTTCTTTCTTAAGCTCAATCGCGGAATGCTCTGTGCCCTTCCATAACTCAATTATTCCTGTATGTAGCATTATACGATAGCATCACTAACTAAAATGTCAATCTTAGGTTTCATTGCCCTGCTTCCTTTAGCCCAGGGGTGTCAAACTCGCGGCCCACGACGACCATTTTTGCAGCCCGGCTCATATATCGGCACACCATTATGCACAATATTTGGGAAAAGCAACTGAAAAGTGAAGCTTTAACGAACTTTCCGACGTACAACATGAATAAATCTGTAGAGGGTATTGCGTCGTATGCAAAAAATACGCAGAAAAAAATTCAAATCTTAGAACTGAATTTGAAACAAGACTTCAAGATTTTAATTCTTTGGGGGACAAATTTTGTTTGTTTTTTCCCTCTTAATACAGACTCAGTACTCAGCCGTATGCAAATTGAGAAGATCGAGATTCCCTACGACTCAAATTTGATGGCAAAATTCACTGAAGTAAGTGCACCTGAATTTTACAAATATTTACCAGCAACGTTCAAAAATACTGAGAAATTCGTCTATGAAGTTATTTCCATGTCTGGAAGTACTTATCGGTAAGAACAGTCATTTTCAGTTATGAAAGTATATAAGTCTCCTGTGTTAGAGAAATAGCATTAATGACGCTCACCTTAGATCAGTTTTAAAAGTTATCACTGCGAACAATTTCTCCCGAAATTGGAAAGATAATAGCAGAGATCAGTAGCGCACACAAGGGGAGTGTCCTAGGGGTCCGGACCCTCCCCCCAAAGCGCTTGCATTTTTCCCTATTAATTATAATTTTAAGTATATAATACGTAAATTTTAATTAGATATTTGATTTTAATGATTAATTTTATTAATTAATATTAATTATTTATTCAATAATTAGTTTTTTAATGCTTTTTGTTTCCAAAAATCGACAAAATCAAAAGGAGCATGATACAAGAGTAGTGGACTTTCGACCTTGCTCCCCCTTGGAAAACTTCTGTGTGCGCTACTGGCAGAGATGTTTATTATAAATAATTTTATTATTCGAAATAAACCTGTGTTTCTATGATTATTGATTTTTTTGTGGCCCACCTAAACTTAAACCTTTGTTTATTTGACCCAAGTCAGCCTTCGAGTTTGACACCCTCGCTTTATATATAGCCCAAACTTTTTCTCTATTTAAATTTCCTTTAACCCTCTATTTTTCAATTCCTAGTATTAGGTCGCTCTCTCTATATATTTATACATTTATCTTGTTCAAATTTTCAATCGTTAATAAACTACATTTTAAAGCACTCGTTTGAGCTAAAATTTTCTATACATGATTGTTTTCGGTGATAATACGACAATTTAATTATAGTTAATTAAATTAATTGACTGAAACTAATTATTTAAATAATTACAGATACAGTCACGTTGGCTTCATTTTTAGTGACTTGGGTCAAAACTTTAAGTGATTTTCTTTTCTCACGTTTTAAAGCATTCAGTTGTACTAAAATTTTATATACACGATTGTTTTGGATGACAATACGATACAGATTAATAGAAATTAATTGTTACTTAATATTGTGATTCTGTCATATGTATATACATATTTATATTAATTGTAATTATTTGATAAAAAGTAACTAAAATAAAATTTTTCTTTGTTGTTTTTTACTAGGAATTGACTTAATTTTTTTTCGTGTGTATGTTTGCAAATTTGTTTTCTAAAAATCTTGTTAATACTAAGAAATGCGCGGCACACAGATCTTATTAAATAAAGCTTTAAATAGAAAATAATCTCGTACGTCACTGTTGTTGATGGCATTAAAACCTATTTTTTATGAACTCTAACTGATTGCAAGCTCTGTATGAGATATACACCTTTCCAGCTGTCTTTTTATCACGTTTAGCTTAGAGCACGAGAGAGAGTAATAAATTGGGTAGTTTTTCATTCATGAAACTTGCTTTTCTCCCCCTTCCTACCTTTTTTTCTACTCTTATCATTTGCGTGTGAGTACCATACTATCTTCCTCACCTACCAGAGAGTTATACGTTCATAGAATCGTGAGTGGTTATTCTTATTAGAGTATTTTTTCTCCTATTTTTTCACTTAATCATTTATTTCTCTTTTTTTAAGTCTTTAAAAAAACTCGACGTGGTCGATTGGTTGTTTCTTCTTTTTTTCTTTCAGTTATAAAACAGATGCAAGATTTTTTTAAATACTTAAAAACTATGTCATATATTACATTTTTCTACTTTCGTATAATTTAACTGCATTTAAATTGGTTGTATATTTCTTTAAACTAATATGATAATTTAAATTAATATTGTCTCATTTACTTCAATGGCTGAGTAATTAGATCGCAAGGAATTAATTTTATTTCATTATTCAGTTTCTGTGAAAAGACATACTTATTGCAAGTATATATAATGTAAATTAAGTAATGAAAACATTCAAATAAATACGATGCATAATATTTTTTGTACTTTGTAACAATGGTCTATCTTCACAACGTCTATCTTCTCTAACTCGGGTATTTTTCCTTCTAGCCAAATTGCCACTTTGAGCTAGAACAACTCCACTACGAAAATGAACGTCAGTACTAAACCGTATATAAAAAGTTGATGAGCTAGAAAATAGGAGATGTTGTGAACAACATATCTGCATTGCTTAGTTCTTAAATTAGAGTCGAATAAATACTTTGAAGCTTTAAAGCAGAGGTTCCCAAACTTTTTTACCTCATAGACCCCTTGACAGGTTTTTCAGTTTGGGGTAGACCCCTACTTACCTAATATTAAATTTTTGCAAATTCATCAACTTAAATATGTTTTGACAGCAGGTACAGAGCTATTTTCTTTAAAAGATTACAATTTTTTAATTGTAGTGTAGTATAGAGTGTGTTTAAAACTTAAATTTTAATATAATTAACATGTTTTTTTCTTAATCAATGCATAAAATCACTGTTACATAAAGTAAATGAGCAACAAACAAATGCTTTTAGTGGGAGGGATGAATCTGGGGATGCAATAACAAATTTTCAACGTTTGGCATCATTCTTATCAGGTTTTAACCCTAAATACCTCCTCGGTCAATAGTGTCCAGTCTTTTATTCTTTCTTTTTTTTTTTGGAGAAGGGAAAGCGCAATGAAAAACTCCTTCTCAATCGTTAAAACAATTAAAAACTTTCTCAAGATATTCCATAATGAGGAATAAATAACAGATATATCTTTTTAAAGCCAAAATTGCTGACATTAATTCTTACCTTTAAGATCTTCATTAGTGCATATTCCTAGTGCTTAGTTATTAATCTGACATTTTTTTTCGAAGTGACCATATGAATTTATTGCCCACTGTGGTATTACGATAGTCAAAACATTCTCAAACCTAATTTCAAAATCTAAAAAAAGAGCATTTAAATGCTGGCCATGTCCAAAATTATACTCCTGTAGCATAATTCTGTCAAGAAAAAGTGAAATGTAGTGGTTGTTATAAAAAATTGATGCTACATTTTTGTAACTGCAAATTAACCTCATTAAATTTAGCAAATAAATCTAATAAATAGGTAAGTCTAGTTTCCATTGAATTAAATTTCCTTTTAATATTAGTCAAGATCTGGTTTAAGGAGAGCCACTATCGTCGACCCCTATTTACACCTCATGGACTCCCAAATCAGTTTTTCACTGTCGTGGACCCCTTGCAGGTCGTCATAGACCCCTGGGGTCTATATAGACCACTTTGGGAATCACTGCTTTAAAGTCAAAATATTTTGGAGGAGTTTTCTTTGGAAAGTTTAATAGGTTGCATCTCATTTAAGATAAATGTTCCCTTATAGTGTACTCTCAATTATAACGTTTAAATCAATAAAATAAAATTATTGTGAATACCTTTTTGTAATAATTTCATGTACGATTAAATGGTTTTGTAATGGTCGCCCCATGACTTCCATTAGTGTGGGAGAGTTGGAAGTAAGATTAGCCGTATTCAAAATAACTTCAATTTATTCTCAGTTATGAACAAGAACACAAATTCTATTAACCAAGTTAAGAGATGCACCAACGACTAAATATGGAAAGCAATAGCGAGGTAGACAAGATACGAGACGTCTTAATAAATAGGATCACTTACATCCAAGCAATATATCTTCTAACTCCAAGTAACCTAATCTAATTTAATTACTAGTGGACAAATCGTCAATCTTTAATTTTACACTAATCAGGTACGAAGTATTCATGCCTCATTCACTCATTTCACTGCTATCCGTTAGCAGTCTAAACTTTCTCTACCTCTAACTTGTGATAGTTTAATCTATATATACAAGTCTTAATTTACATATTCCCAGCCTCTTCTTCAAGAGAAGGTTTATAATAGAATAAATTTTTAAGAATCAATATTTTTTCCAAGAGGAATTAGTTGGAAGATCGGGGATAGACCCGTCACAGTTTCTCCGTCCATTCTGCGTTCAGATTCCTCAGGAACCTCAATGGTCAACGAAGTCTCTCTTTCAACCAACATGAGAAGGAGTTACCACGACAGCTTTACTGAATTTGTGCAAAGAATGGTAACTTAAAACACCTTTTTCTAAATTGCCATCTAAAGAATTTCATCTTTTTTTCCCTGTTATCCTCCGATAGTTTCATATGGATATAAAGATATCTCTGCACATTTTACTTTTATTAGTAATCAACATATTGGACAAATTTAAATGACTTTCAATCAAAATATTTTAATTGAATTCGAAAGCAAGTGTATTAGATAGCAAAACCTAAGCAACCTCTGATTTTGTTACAGTTCTTCAAGAAAAAATTAATTAATAAATTAATAAAAACACAAGAAAAACTACTAAGCATGAAATTTATGCTAGACAAGTGCAATGTAGTATTTAAAACAGTTCTTCTCTCAAGCTTTCAACATTTGCTATCCAATTTTTGATAATATTTTTCACCTCCCCCATACAATAAAAATGCATTGAATGCAATAAAAATGTACTTTGACGCTAAAGCTACAATACGATTTCTTTAATTATGAACCATGCAAATTATTAAGATAGGTATTAAATTTTGTATATCACTAGCCCATGGGAGTCACTAGTAATAGTTAAACGTGTTTTTAGTTTAGTTCTAATAAATTAACTATCAAAAATATTGTTTAGTACTGATACATTTATATTATATCAGTGTAAATGTGTATTTAATTTTTATGTCAGAATATATTTTATTTTGCCGCCTTTGTACATTTATACTTATTTTAAAAACTTTTATATCTGATTTTCATGCTCACGCCCCCTATGGGGCGCACCCCAGATTTTTAGAAACGCTCATTTAAAGGATAAAAAGAACAGTAGTTGAAGAAATTATTAAGATGCACGCATATATAGTATGGAACAAATAAGAAAAATACTTTGTTGATAGAATATCGTTGGTACAAAACATGGCCTGGTCAAGAGAAAAACAACAACACAATGTCTCTAAAAGCCTTATCACGCGTATACGTATTTGGAAGCAATTTTCATTGAAAGCAACCATTCTGACCAATTTCTCCCTAATTGCCACAGCAACGGCACCGAGCAATTTTTAGCCAGTGAGCTGAAAGAATTGCTCCAAATAAAAATTGCTTGAAATTCCAGCCAATGGAGTTCTTCGACTCCCTACGTGATAAACAAGATGGCGGTAAAGATGGTAACCTCGGTTTCATCAAACACATCAGAAATAGCGAATAATATTTTAAATAAAATGGTGCTCAATTTCTGCTGAGGACTTCCGACAAAAGCGCAAGCGAAATAAAAGAAAAAATATTGGATGTTCGTTTTCCGAAGCAGAAAAATTGGCGAGTAATTTTCCAATGTGAAGATAGGGCGCGGCTGACGTCAGAGCATATCGTTTTGTTTACGACAACCTTAAACCCTGACAGCTTCTTGAAAAATTTCCCGAAATGGTTGTTCCAAACATGCGTGTGTGATAAGACCTTTAGTATATGGGGTATGATCTACCCTGACTGTAATGGTTGCAGGGCATCGTCTATTCATGTTGAGCATCAGATTATTCAACAGTTCTGGAGGTAGTAAGAGTTGAGCATTCATATCAGTTTTCTGGTATTCTACCAGAGAGAGAGCTTTGGCCAATGCATTCCACGGAAATCTTTACTGTCTTGAAGCTCCTAAATTGTATAGGGCATTTCTTACTGTGTTGTCGTTCAAAATCAGTCTGAACCAACAGCCTAACGGAACATTTAGAAGAAAATAATTTAATTCAGTAGCTAACTCTCTCTTCGGTAAACATACCCGTGTCTAGTATGTGGAGGTTCGTCAAGCACTCCAGGACCACTCTGATGGTCTCGTTCCTTGATATTAATGAAATGAAAGCGCATGCCCTATTCTCTCTTCATATTGAATAGCGACGAGATTATCATCATTTTCATCAGTAAAGAAGACGTCACAAGACGTCCTGTCCATGAGTTCATATCACCACAGTAAATTGATGAGACGTCCATTCTTTCAGCGCATTACAACACTGTAAATAGTGTGGTGGATGTGTGGGCTGCTGTCAGAAATATATAACACTCGGATGGCGGCTGAATAAGCTACTCTTATGCAGGCATCGGCTTACAATAACCAAAGATATCTGCCATACGCAGTTGCTGAGCAATATTGCCCGCTGTCTGATATCGATTTATTTTTACCTGTAAAACGATATATTTGTTATCGCTTGTTATTCTTTCTCTTAGCCGACCACAGTCAACTTTTCTCACTGTTGTAACTGTTGTTTCGACGTTTTCCAAAGCTCATGATAAAACCTTTTTTGTCTCTTCCATATTCTTGGGGAACACTCAGACTTTACCCTTCTCAAGCTTACTGATCATAGTACCCCATCCAAAGGCATCTTGACTGTTCATTGTAGCTATATTGCACTTAAATCTCATTTTCACGTGCAACGAAAATTTGCCAAGGCATTTTATTTTGTCTTTTCAAGTTGCTTTATAATGTGGGCTAATTCCACACGTTTGGCGAGCTCTAATGCCACTTCTGACATCAAGCTGTTCATATTTTTTTTGCATATGAATAATCTTTGTACTGATTTCAGGGACGTTTTAATACTTCTTGAGGTCTTGGGACCCTACGCAAAGTAGGCCCCGGACCCCTGCGCAAATGTGTACCCCAGATATGATCCTTAAATTAGACAGAAAGTAGCATATGTTGTCAAATACTCGTACAAACAATAACCCGGAACAAATAAACAATCGCAATTTACAATCGCACAAACCGGCTCGACTGACTATCGCCTTTTGACTGAAGAAGTAATGATGGTGTATAGTGGTAGAACTACACCTATACATGGACGACGGTCATCACATACAGTTAGTTGACATATCCGGAATTCCCAGTTTTTTTTGAGAATACCACTGGAAAAAGCATTTGATCATTGAAATTATTAAAATCATTATCTTAATAAGGTTGAGTCGAGTTCGAGACGAGGCCCAATTGTGGTCGAGGCCCCGGGCCTGGGCTCAGGTGGCCTATGCCTTGAGACGTCATTGATTGATTTGACTTTTCGTAGTACTAGTTGCAAAAAGTAATTTTCTACGATTTTCTGGCTTCATGCTGAAAAATGAATTTGGTGCACTGGTTTTGCACGTTTTGTGTAAATCGAGCTTAGCATCAATGAATCCATCTTTCTTCGGGAGAGGAGGGGGGGATTTTTTCATTATGAAATTTGATTTTAATCCTGTATTTTTAAGAAAAGGAAAAGTAAACTTTTATTTCATCCAAACGAATAAATATAAACAAGTGGTAAGTTTTAAAATTAATAAACAAGTTTTTTTTTTTCGTTATCTTAACAACTTAATGTTAATTCCACCGAAGTGGTTAAAATTAGCTGAGAAGGTCCAATTTTTTTTTAAACTAACTACTTACTTGAAAAAAATATTTTTCATCTATACATAGAAACAGAATAGGAAAATTTTACAAAGCTAATTATTATTCTCATTCTCACAGTCAAGTGCGATTCACTTAAAAATAACTTTATTATTTTTCTTAAACGAATTCGTATGTTAAGTGTAGAATTTTAATTACTTGTGAATAGCCCCAAACTGGATCATAAAATATGAGCTCTTAACGTTTAATATTTTCCAACACTTCCATTGCTAAACTTTCAGAAGAAAAAAATTATATTACGAGTTTGAAGCATAAATTTCATGCAACTTCTCTTTCCTGTCTTGCTAATCCTGCCCAGAAAGGAAACGACTAAAATACAATCTGATACAAGTCTCTCAAAACTCAATTAAAAACACATCTAAATTCTATCCTTATTTCCGCCAATTCAATCCTCCTATTTCAAATATAAAAAAGGATAAGGAATATATATCTTCCCTCCCACATTCGTGAAACTAAATTTCGAGTCTTATACAGTGAAACAGTGATAATAACTGCAGTAAGTGATCTGAATGAAGAAAAATAAAAAAAGAGAAATCTGTAAAATAAAACGCAGTAAAAGCCCGATTTATGACCTGAACTGTACTGCAATGTACGACGTGATAACGACTGCGAAGACAGCAGTTCTTTTTTTACATTGTTTTTCAGCGCTCAAATGGAAACCCCAGAATACTAAAACGAATCTCTATCCAGTAATGAGGCTTCAGAAGAACAGTCGGGGGCTGCTCACGTTGCTTTTAAATCATGCTAAAGCTTAATGGCTTAACAAGGTTTTTCAATTTATATTTTTCCTCGCTGCATTTATTCCCCATACATTTCCCTTTATCCTTAACGAGGAAAAATCTTGAAGGTATTGCTGTTTCTTTTGTTGCACTTAGATGTTTACAGTTTAAGTAAAATTATTAACAGGTCCAGAATTTTTTCTTGATGTTTATTATTATTTACCACGATACTTTTCGTATGAACGACTGCTTAGCAAAGGGGTAAAGACACTTACCAGTGGCGGACACAAGGGAAAACCCTAGATTTTTCTTTTGATTGATTATATTCCTATGTATATAGTACATAAAATTTAATTATTTGTTATTAATAATTGAGACCCAGTGGTCGAGTGGTAGCGTATAGTGCTGCCCCACCAAAGGTCTGGGTTCTATTCCCGGCTGGGCAAGGTTGACTCGGCTTTTCATCCCTACTGCAGTGGGTTGATAAATGAGTACCAAGCTTGTTTGGGGACTTAAATACTGGGGTCTTACTTCAGACTGACCACCCAATCGGGCCATTTGCACATGCAGCTCAGTGCCTAATGGTCACGTATACGGGGAGGGGTGCAGTCGGCCCTGGCTCTCATGGGCTGTTGCGCCACTGAGTTTGAGTTATTAGTATTTTATTTTATTAATTAATGCTAATTATTTGTTCAATAGTTAATTGTTTACTGTTTTTGTTCCCGAAAATCGACAAAATCAAAAGATTATGTGGAGGGCGCATTGGAGCACGGTACGAGAATGGTGGACTTTCGACCCTGGACCCCTCCTTCACTTGAAAAATTCCTGTGTGCTCCACTGACACTTACCATGCTAAAAAAATCAATATTATAGATTGGGAATGCTCAAGGATCTTTGGGGATAGTTGCAAATTGTCATTACATTTGGTTAACTGTATGTGCCTTATTTGGAATAAATTTTTAATGAATTGAAACAGAACCATCAATTTAGTTCTAAAAAATTCAGTTAACTTTTATTCTTGTTTAAAATACTTACATAATTGATATATTTTACTTTTTCCGAAGAGGAAAATATTTTTAGTAACACACGCATGCGCACAAATACTCACACATAATGAGAGATAAAATATATGAAGAATTGGTGTAAAAAAATTTCAAAGTAACAAAAAGAGAACGTGTCAAATGAATTTAGAAAAACAAATGTTTCAAAAAATAAGAATTGAATCAGATAAATCAAAAACTGTTTTCAAGCCTAGGAATGAATAAGTGGGATTAAATTAGTTTAATAATACACCTTCCCTGTTTGAGATTTGAAAAATGGAAATTAACCAAATGAAAGTTTGAAAAATATCATAATTATATAGAAATAGTGCATAAGAAAATTGTACTTTGAAAATAATTCAAGGAAATGAGAATAAAGCGAGTACAAAAAAGTAAATCAATCAAGCCGAATGTTTAAGAGTAACCCGTCATTTACCCGTCATTAATACGTGTTTAAGAGTAACACACATCTTAAATACACAAAGAGTAAAACGTCATCGTTATCCAAACATCATAACAGATGCGAGTAGTTAGCATTTTTTCTTTGCTAGATGATCGGCTGTGTAAAATACTGAAGCAAAAGGAAATCAAAATTTACAAAGAGGTTATTGATATACACGTATGTATGATAAAATAAATTTAAGAGTTCTAAGAAATTTATGTGATGATGCAAACAATTACAGAATAATGTCTTATTATTTATGAATATTTGTCTATTTTTCTGAGTTTAAAGCATTACTTCGAAATAAGAAAAATTTAATATAACGTTTTTCCAAGTAAATAGTTTAAGTTACTATTCATACGCAAATTTTAATTATATGTAATTTAAATGCTTTTCTCTTTCATCATAAATATTGTCAAATACTTTATCAATTATCTGTAAATCCAAATCCAAAAAAATCAACTTCGTACTAGTAGTCTATATCTTAAGATTGTTTGCATTGTTGTTTAATCAGTCTATAAATATTATGGTTCTGTTAAAAATTAATGCATTTTAAATTTCAAAAATAATTGTATTGTTATTTCTTGCACGTCAGTATTAAAAATATATCCTCAAACAATTGAATTAAACTTAATTTTAATATTATCGTAGCCAAATCAAATACGAGAAAACAAAAAAATATTATTTCTTCAAAACACTTAAATAAGTACATTTTAAACATACAGTACATTGTACAGTACAAATATAAGTACATTTTCTTGAAAACATTTAAATAAGTAAATTTTAAAGTTAAAATAGCTTAAATTTTGTGGGAGGAAAACTTCAGAAATGAATCTTAAGAGGCAAAATATATTCACGTTGTCTTATCATAGTTATAAAAATTTAACTATTTTTACTGGTTAATTACATACACTATTAGCTATTTTTCTAATTGAAGTAAAATACTTTGATTTTATTTTATATTTTTCAGAAAAAGATTTTACTTGAGAACTGTTCTGACACTTAAATAACGAAAAGAATTCATTTGAAAGAAGTTAATAACTCTGAAGCGACAAATCACTGTTATGAAAACACAAAAACAGCAAAGCTATCATACACTGCAAGAGGAAATGGAAGGTATTTCATTCTATTTTAATGAAAATAAATACATCCTTGGATAACAAATAGAAAATCATTAAAAGTATAAGTATATTAAAACTTTTTAATATACCGTACTTTCAAATTCAATTTAAATATTCCAAATATCATTGAAATATTCTTCACATGTTTAAGCCACGTTACAGCTTTCCAATTCTTTTTTAAAACTCGGACAAATTTAATAATATCATTATCCCGAAAACGTGAAAAAGATTTTAAATGACAAATTTCCTAAAACTGTGGGTTGATTTTAATGGGCAACTACATAAGAAAATTATTCCAACAACCCAGTAAAATTTTTCCCTGTGATCATCAAAATATCCCTCTGAAAGGGAAAATTTTCTCGAAGTTTTCGATCGGTCATAAATTTCCAATCTTAACGGACGTCAGAACAAGCATTTATAGATGCGAGGCGTCAGTCTATGCTGTTTGGTAACAACGTTTGGTGTGGCCAGTCAGGTAATACTCCTCTTTATGAGATCCTCTCTCTCTCTCATCTGAACTGACTGTAAGAAATACAATAAAATTAGAAGAAAAAAATTAGAAATGAATGGACGGTAGCTTACGGATGTTTTAAGTACTTTTGGTGACCCCAGGTTTACGGTAAGAGTTCAGAGGGACATCGAAAGAATTCTCTCAAGATTTATTATGCCGGATATATTAATAATGATTAAACATAGAGAAATTTTCTCATAAAAAGGAATATGGAAATGGATTGATCAGAATCCAGTATTTTATGTTTGAAGATATTTCGCTGAAAAACTTTTTTTTTAGTTTAATACTGATTGGATTTATATTTTTAAATGCGTAGGTAAATATTAAGTGATAGTCATTAATTTCTGAAAGCAGATAAAAAAAAAGAAAAAAAGGAAACTGTTATTAATTTTTTTAAAAAACATTATTAAACATTAAATTAAAAAATTAAAATGAATGGACGGTAGCTTACGGATGTTTACGGTAAGAGTTCAGAGGGACATCGGAAAAATTCCCGTACTACATTTGTACACTAACTCAGCATTTCGGAATAGAACTAGTAAAATATTTTAACAATTAATATAGAGCACCCCAGGTTTTTATCCCAATGACCTTAATTTTCTCGTTAATCGCTTTATTCTTATATTAAGAATTATTTTTTCACTTTTTAGTTCGATTCACTATAAAAGCGTGTTTTTTAGTTTTTTTAAAACTATAATTTATTACTTATTTTATTCAATTTTTCCTGAAATTAAAGGATTTAGACTTAAAAGTTTTCTTTTTATTTCTAATGGGGCTCTAGATTGGTGTTTCATAATTGCAGACCTATTACTAGGGATTGCAATACTGGTATACCCGGGATACCGAATACCGGTATTTTGAGCCATTCAGGCATTTTTGTAATACCGGTATTCACAAGTTTAAATACCGATTTTTCGGTATTTACTAGAATTTTTTTTAATTGTCTCCACACACTATATGCTCAGAGATCGCCAACATAGTAAAATAGCATACATTTTTGTTTTTATGTCTCTCTGAGGGGTGAAATTAATTAGACAGTGAATATAAAGTTTCATCGTACAATCAAGAGAAGTGATAAAATAGTATGTGAATCATCCAAGGAGACAAGCCAAAACAATTCTATTACAGCTCAGAGCAATACTGCACACGCGCAGGATCCGTGAGTTTGATTTTCGTATCTGTGATAAGATAGTTGTAGTTGTAAAGAAAGTGCGTAATATTTCGATATTTTTTAAATTGGTGAGTTTGTTATTCACATTTGTATTTGCATATCATACTTTAGGGTTCAAAATATTTTTTGAGATTCATTCTATATATGCTCATAAATAAGAACCGATATTAATGAATAAAAATAATTTTAAGGACAAAAAAATAGTTGATGACACTTCAGTTTGGTCTCATTATTTATATGAGAATATTGCGCATTTTAAAAGTATGTCATGCATTGCTAACAGTACCACCAATTAGCGTAGATGCCGAAAGAGTGATTTCAACGGCAGGTAATTTTTGCACAATATTACATTCCAGGTTTAATGTCAGCACAATTGATGCATCATGTTTTTTAAGATCACATTTAAAAAAATTTGTAATAGTACCACAGATTGAATCGTGATATTTACACATTTTTGTGATTTAAATAAATAAGATATTCCCTTACATTCTTGTGATTCTTTATATACCGTTATAATTTATAAGTTACAAATTATTTTTTGTGATACTTACTCTCTCTAATAAAACTGACAAATAAAACAAAGAAACACCTGTGTTTTCGCTCTGTTTCTAACATTTCTACTACCGGTATTAAAACCTAGAAAATACCGAATACCGGTGTTGAACTTTTAGTGAGATATTGCAATCCCTACCTAGTACATTCCCCGGGAACTGTTATGAATTTTTAGAGGTGCACCATATAGGTGGAATACCAATCACCGCAGGTAATTTTGATGCCCAGTATCCACCCCAGAGGTAATGCACTTGAGCTCTGACAATGCGAAACCGACTAAGGAATTTAATATTACCAAGAGCACCCAAGCCAAACAGGTACTCAAGGGATATTTTACATGCCACATAACCTTATAAGATGGACGCTGTCTATTTCTTGAATCTTGAAAATCCACCGACTTGGACAGGCATTGAACCCGGAAACTTGGGCGTGCAAGGCCACTGCCAAACGAACTACGCCACCCAGCCGGTAAGACTCGACTTAAAATTTATCCCCATTTGAATCAAGCGACAAATGAGACTAAAAGTTTATTAACGTCGCACTACAAAGTAACACGGGGGCTTTTGGAGAATGACCTTGTAATTCTTAAATTACGAAGACGATACCTGAAGTGGCACCCTCTTCAAACTACCCCAACACGCAAACGAGAGTACTTCGACCTTCTACAGATATAACGTACATCAGAAACTCTACCTGGTGGGTTTTCAGCGGCATCAGGATTCAAGCTCACGAACGCTGGCTACGAGTTCGTGACCATAACAACTAGGATACCGCAGCCCAGTGGCGCACACAGGAATTTTTCAAGGAGGAGGGGGAGACCAGGGTCAAGAAAGTCCACCATTCTCATATCGTGCTTCAATACACCACCTAACATATTCTTTTGATTTGTCGATTTGGGAGAACAATAAACAGTAAAAAATAAATAATTAACATTAATTAATAGGATTAATTATTAATAACGAATACTTGGTTAAATTTTATATATATATATATATATATATATATATTAAATTATAAATCAATCAAAAAAATTCAAGGGCTTTAGGGGTGGGTCTCCAGAATCGAGGATCCCTCCCTTGTGTGGGCCACTGCCACATTCACATCGGATGCAAAGAAAGATAACGATACGTAAGCAAATGTGTCGTCGAAATGCATTTTAATTTACACAATATAATTTCAAAATGTAAATTATTTTATCGCAAATATTGATTATTAAATTTTTTAAGAAATCATGGAAAAGTTGACTTCTAGAAAATGAAAAAATCAAAGCGCCTTTCCTGTAACATTGGGATAATTTGTTTGATATGATATATAGCTTTTTAGCCTCAACAGAAAGCTATTAGTCGTGAATCTTGTAATTTTGTAAAGAACAAAATGAAAAAAGAACAGTAATGAAAACTTCAACGGAGTGTCGATATTTTCTCTTTTGAATTTTACACAATCGCACGGGAAATTTTCAATGAGCAATTCTGTTTAGTTTGAAGAGCTTCCAATACACTCCTCAAGACTGTCATTGGTGGAACATTTACGATTCAATTGATGTACTATTGATCATGGTTATCGTGATTTTACCTATCGAGTCAACAATATTCAAGTTATGCAAAAAAGAAGTATAGTACATACAATTACAACAAAGAAAAAAAACTATTTGTTATTTTTTTCAGGATAGATTATATTCCAAGAAAATCTTAAAATTGTTACGAAAAAAATTAAGAAACTCTTAGATCAAAAAGAGTTTCTTAATTTCTTCTCTTACAAGGGGAGGTCACGATGAAGAAAATTCATTTGGGGAAGAGACTTAGTGTAATAGTAGTACTCGCTTAGGATATCCAACCCTCAATGTAATTCCACTGAATGGTCAGTCAATTCGGAGAAAATAGCCTTCTAAATTCTTGGGAAACTTATATACAATTAACTTTTTAATTTCCTCTAGCGACTCAGTAGCATGGTTGGTAGAACGCCTGCTTTCTATACCGGGGATTAGGTTTCGAATCACGCGATCAATTTTTTTTCAATTCATTAATTTTTTTAAAAAAAATTTAATTTATTTAAAAAGGACTTTAATTAAATTAAAACTTAATCGTATAAAAGCTAAGCATGAATTTCGAAGGCTATTTTCTCCGAATTGACTGGCCATTCGATGGAATTACATTGAGGGTTGAACACCCTGCAGGAGTATTACTGTTACACCAAGTCTCGACCCCGAATGAATTTCCTTAGTCGTGCCCTCCCCCTATTAGATCAAACCCACACTCTTAGATCATAGAGAGTGAATTTTCCTAAAACTCACTCTTAACGCATCTCTAATAAACAAAAGAAACATAATTGGCAGATTTCAAGTATGTAGGTCTAATAGTTCAAAAACGGGAGTTCTTTTAATCTATTGCATCACTGCAGCTCCTCCCTCACCCATGGGAGTCCATTTCTGCAAAATTCGTTCTTCGTTAATCTCTACTGCACAAAAGAAACACTTCTTCCAAATTTCAAGTCAACAGATTTAATAGTTAAATTTGTAACGCCACCACAGCATCTTTGAAAAGTAATTTTCTAAAAACATTTTCTTAGAGAATCTTTACTTAACAAAAGAAATATGCATACTTAATTTCATGTTTGTGTATCCAAAGGTCTGTGAGTCAGTGATTCGATTTTCTCCTATATATATGTAGATGTATTATAGTAGTCATTAAAATAGGTACCAAATATCAACCTTTTAAAATAAGGTGTGAATAAATTACTAAAGCTAAAGCTGTCAATTGCATTGAAGTGTAAACATATTTTCTACACAAATCGAAGATGACAAAAATTTACCTTAAAAAAAAATTAGATTTATTTTAATGGCATCATTCAATGCACTTGAAACTAAAGGTCCGTTCTGTGTTTTTACACAATCCGAATTCTCTCCTTATTAAGGAAATTTAATTTGTTTATTACATGAAAACCGAAAAAAATCATGAATTAATTAATTTTTTTATTAACACTGTATACATTCGTGTTTGAAATTAATTTAAATAATGTATCCTTAAAAGTCAGGAAATTGTTATCAAAGCCTTCATGTCAGCTTTGGTTTTATATTAAAATCAATGACCTAGATAATGGCTCTATATGCAAAACTATGAGGATAATTCTGATAGTTAATAATTATACGAATAAATAATGTTAATTACGGTGAGAAGGGAACAGAATTCGGTTCATGTTTTTTTTTTAATGGCACAGATTTAAAAAAAAAATTGAAATCTTGGGAAAATCAACCTATTATGTTAAAAGGAAGGCAGAATTTAAACCTAAATATTGTTAGAATACTAACGTAGCTGTTCAACTTCTCTGAGTAACGCCTAAGTTTTATATTTAAATGTCCATTTTTGGAATCTATTCTTTATTTGAAGCAGCACTTTTTAAAATGATTCCTTTGAATTTTTTTCATTTGTTGATGAATAAAATTTAAATTCTATTTCCTTTCTATTCATCTCGTAGCATCGAATCTGTAGCAATTCTCTCATGAGTTTTTTTTTTAATTAAATTTCAAATAAGATAAATGAAGCTATGAAAATGGTTTAAATAAATAATTATAAATGAATGGTGGGTATTTTTTGTGGTTTTTATTTAATTTACCATGCAGAATAAAATAAATTAACTTATTTATGAATTCGAATGTTCAACGAGTCTCTCTTAAACCCCTCCCCCACCTCTTAGTTTCCTTTAATTTATTTACGAAGTATTTAAACTATCTTAAAAATTATTGCAAACATCAAGAATCAATTTCATAAAAAACACCAGAATAAACTGATTTCCTATATTTAATGCATTGCATTACCGATATTTTACAATAATGAACAATGTCTTTTGAAATTTGAAGTCAATATGTATATTCCACCTTTATGTTGCTTTTGAATAGTAAACTCGTTGGAGCCGTTACCGTAATGCAAGTATCCATATATATATTACCATTTTGCAAGTTGCTTACTAGGAAAAAAGAATAAGTAATTGTCTTAACACCTAACTCAGTGCTTCTCAAACTTTCAATATTCAAGACCCAATATTCAATCATAATTTTCAGCGCGTCCCCCTCCTTACAATAACAATGAATTGAATTAAACAATGCTATACTTTGGTGCTACACCTACAACATGACTTTAACCTCTTACGTTTCACCGGCGTAAATAAATGTTTTGCTCAACCAATGCACTGGTTGCCCCGGACGTATATATACGTCTTTCTGAAGTGCGATCTTTTCTCTGCCCTGCTCTCCATAAAATTATTTCGAAGGATTTGAAATGCAATAAAGTAACCTTCAGAGTGTTTGCGAAAGATTGTGTGTGTGTGTGATTTATTTCAGAATATTTACTTACCGTAAAATCCGGCAGTAGGTAGAAAAAGCCGATTCTGCTGTAAAGGCGGTGCAGGCGGTTGTAGGCGGTTGCAGGCGGTTGCAGACGGTTGTAGGCGGTTGCAGGCGGTCGACGGCAGTGCAGAGTCGAGTTGTTTCGTTCCTACTGACGAGTTGAGTTGTTTCGTTCCTGCTGCCGAGTTGAGTTGTTTTCTCCTGTTGAGTTGTTTCGTTCATGTTTCCGAGTTGAGTTGTTTTTCTCCTGTTGAGTTGAGTTGTTTCGTTCCTACTGACGAGTTGAGTTGTTTTTCTCCTGCATTGGCTTTGATTTTCGAGTTGAGGGGGCGAGTTGAATTGTTTTTTTCTACAGCTAAGTTGAGTTGTTTCTAAAAAATGTGCAGAAAAATGGAAGTATGGGAATGTTAAACGTGCTCATGGCGCCACCTATTGATTAAAATATACACTAATTATAGATTTTAAAATGATTGAAGTAAATAACGCTCAAATAAAAAATAAATAAATCCAGATTCAAACTCACGGCCTCAGATCAAAATGTCTCCACAGGACAATAGTTTTTCAGTTACGCTAACCATTATCCTATGAAGGCATACAGACCTGAAGAAAACTTATGTTTATAATCTCATGAATTTAATTTTGCAGGCGAAGCAGACGGCGACATGTTTTAAAATCATTTTCTTGATTAAAATGAAATAAAAAAATATTTAATTTATATTATTTTAATAATGTGTAAATTTTAATTCAGTATAATATGATTACATACACACACAGTAAAAATACAAAGTAAATTGATTATTCAGAAAAATGTGCCGTAGTATACTCGTCATAAGCGTGAACGGGTTACGATTTAACTTGTTTTAGCTTGTCTGATCTTGATTCTACAAGACGGCTTTTCCAGGCGAAGCAGATGACGACGTGTTTTAAAATCATTTTCTTAATTAAAATGAAATAAAAAAATATTTAATTTATATTATTTTAATAATGTGTAAATTTTAATTCAATATAATGATTACACACACACTGTAAAGATACAAAGTAAATTGTTTATTCAGAAATCAACATCTTGTATTGCGTTTTACATTACAATCGTATATTTACATTACTGGAGAACAACAATTTGTAAAATTTATTTCAGTGTAATGATTATACATGTACAGTAAAGATACAAAGTAAGTTGTTTATTTACAAAAACAGCATTCCATTTTACATTACAATCAATTATTTATACACATAAAAAAAAAATCCCATTATTGGGTTTTATGTCCTACAGCTCATTAAATAGGTCTAAATTCATCAACGACCAATGACCATGTGCAAGAGTAGTAATGCCATCACCATTAATAAACCTTTTGTCATCTTTATATGACAGAGCAAGTTTGTTTTGCTTTATTGAATGTAATGAATGAAATTTGGATCTAATTAAGTTCATGTCAACATATTTTATTTTTTCATTAAAAAGACAAGATTTGTAGTCCTCAAATGTTATTTTATTTTTTATAGTTTGTTTTTTTAATTCCTTTTAACCGCTTTTCAAACTTATTGTTTGTTTTGTAGGCATACATTTTCGATTTTAATCCTACATATTCTGTCATAATATTTCCTTTATTTTCATCCTTCATTTTCCCGATAACTTTTTAGTTAACAAGAGGTAAATTATAAATATTGTTTTCATCATAGTCTGAAGTATCATATAAGTTAATATCCTCTTTCATGTCACTATAAAAATCATCAGTTTTTATTTCATATATAAAAGAATCGGTGTCTGTATACATGAGCCGTACTTTTGAGTCATAACGGTGCTTCATGTACTCATAGTGAAAAGAATACATTAGAACTTTTGATATATCTAAAATTACCATTCCTACCTGTATTGGTTTGAAAATTTGATTTGGGTTTTTTAGATGGACGGCCATTAAGTTTTCAGAAAATATTGTGCGTCGATTAAAATTTGATTTCGCTATTAACTTTCGAGCCTGCTCTTCTGTTGAACATAAACGTATATCAACTCTTCTTCTTACATTTTCCATCGTTTTCCCGAAAATGCTATTATTCATTAGTTTGTAATAATCCTTTTGAAAGTCATTTACAGATTTAGTTCTTAATTTAGTATTATAATCTATGTAATTTTTAAGCCAAGGAGATTAAAAAAATTTTAAAACGCGATGAATTTTTTCAAGACTAACCCTAATTTTAAATATAGCTTTAAATTAGAATAATGGAGAACATATTTTGTTTTTGGTTCCAAAGTACTTAAAAGTCTAGGCTCTTTACAATTAGGTGGGGGCTTATTTTCAGGGGGCAAGGGGAAAGTCTGAATGTTTGTCATGCAAATCGGAAGGATATTCAAGATCTACTTCCAAGATGTAACCTACATCGGATTCATCTGATAAATTTAAAATATCCTGTTCAGTTAAATCGTTATCACTCCAAACAAAATCTTTTAAGGGTAGATATTTACTCATTGCATAACCGTACAAATTATTTGCGTCAAGATACATTAAATATTTTATCTCATCATCTGGGTTAAAATTAGACATATATCTGTTGTTAGCTATAGCATAACGATTGCAACACTGACTTATACCTCCTCTTACACCCTTTTCTATAAAAAGAAGCATGTCGTAATCTGTGAACAGTTCGATAGCTACTTTAGTATGTAATAACATAGCATCCCATGATAAAGCTGGGGTGGTAAAATACCAACAGGGGTCAAGTTTATAAGTTTGCATGCATATTTTCCGAAAGTTTTCAAACAGATCTGTTAACCATAGAACATCTGTTTTTACATATAGATCACAGTATTCACCAAGATTATTTAAATGAAATTCATTAAATACTTTACATGCATGATTATAATCCTCTACACTTATAGCCTCCTCATTTAGTTTATTGTAAAATTTGCTAATAGGTGGTAAACAAGAATCTTTACACTTTTCAAAACTATCAAAATAATCATACGGAAAAACTCCCTTTCTTAAAAAGTAAATCTATTTTTTCTGAGTCAAAATAATGTTTCATATATTTAAATTCATCTTTTTTAGTGTTTTTATCAAATTTTCCAAACTAGAAGACATGAATTTGAAAGAATCTAAAAACCTTAACTGAAAATCATTTGAAATATTTTTACTGAAGGAAATATATTTTTCTTCGGTGTTCGGAATTAAATTAATTTGTTTTTCATCATATCCTAACTCATTAATAAAAAATATGGGCGTCATATCCTGAAAGATTATGGAAGAAAACAGGCAAAAATTTGGGGGTTTTCATTGCTAAATTACAACTATTGCAACAAGGGCCATTAAATTTTTGAGTAACATGATTATGATCCCTAACCTTGATATTGTTTTCGTGAAAGGTTTGACCACAAACATAACAATTATTAGCATTATCATACAATTGCTTTTCTGATTCAGTAAGAGGTAATAACGGTTTTGATTTTTTACAAATATTATCAATTTCTATTGCATCTTTTTCTAACTTTTCAATAAAAATTTTGGGGGCATCAATACCTCTATATACTACTGATCTTTATAATGCCCCCCTTGATAACTGATAAAATAACAAAACCTATTGGGACATGTTTTTCATAAATATTTGTGAAGGAAAAGTTTGGATTAGGCAGCAAGTATCAGTTTTCCTAGTTACACACTCGAAATCTGCATATACAACAAAAGGTATTTTTAAACAATGTTGAAAATTTTTAAATTTTAAAAACTTACTTGTTTCTGACGGCATTACTACCCTTGCAGGATTTTTATGTATACACATCTCATTGTGCTGAAGAAGTTTGTATTCTGTTTGGAAAGCACTTAAACATCTTTTACATATAAATGTTTTATGTTGATGTTTTGAGAGTTGTTTCGAAACAAGTAGAGATAAGCTTTTAATGAAACAATAATGTCCAAACTCTCCATCATTTTTTACGTAAAGCAAATCTATATGTTTCTCACACACTATATCACGAATGAGGAGAGGAAATATTTTTAAATCTTTTTCAAAAGAATAAATGTTTATTCCTATATCGTTCATTTTTGAAAAATTTTTCACCTCGTTAAGCGGTGTTGGAAAGGATATTCCATCAAAGTTCAGCTTATTTAGGTGGGGGACATAACTTGACGTTTTGTTGGGGTTGCTGGTGTTGGGGTAAAGAGCTGCGAGAATAGACCACATGAAACACTGAGAGTCCTTTTTATTGATGACATTGATGATTGCCTTTGTTTCAGCGATCTGCTTCGGCACCTCGATGAAGGATGATGAACCTCTGAAAGGAGAATAACGGTTCGTGCGGACTTCGAGTCTTAAGATTTCGTCCAGTGTCCAGCCCGAGTCTCTACCTTCAAAATCCTCACTTTCTTTCACTATTTTTTCAGACATGTCGTCATAAAGTCTGGTGAGATTAGTTTATTGTAATACCTCATTATTCGGCGTTTTGAATTCTACGTTCTTTATCATTTTTCCAGCATCTGTCGCTTTCGAGTAAATGCAATGAACCCATTTACTCACTTTCAAAGCTTTGTAAGTTTCCAGTTCATTGCGAAAAATAAAGATTGTCTCTTCTTTTCTTAAGACTAGAAACTCTTTTATCCCCAGTGAACTATCGTTATTGGGAAGATTAAAAGTTTTATATGCTTTTTGAAAAGCACTCTCGTTCTTTTTTGGTGGTAAGAAGATATTTTCAGGATCAGCCGTAGAGTTTTCAGCAGATGTGAACAACTGTGTTTTCTTTTTCCTACTTGATACAGACAAATCCACTCTCTTTCTCTTCCTCGCTTCTTTCTCCAACTTTCTTTCGCATCTTTTATTGTTCAAATGTTTCAATAAGTTGTCTTTACGGGTAAAGGACGTATAGCAAAATTTACAAGTAATTTTCTCGGTTGAATGCATAGAGTCTCTGTGCCTTTTTAAGTCCCTTTCTCGGACGAATTTTTTACTACAATCCGCACATTGAAGGACAGCATTTTTTCATGAACTTGTAATGTATGGCGTTTTAAAACATAGTTTGTAACGAAGTTTTTTCCACAAATATTACAAGTATACATAATGAAGACATAGAACTTATAGAACGTTGCTAAACACACACACACTACTAAATCAGCCATCAAATTTTGTGTGTTCTGCTACTCTGTGACGATCAGGCGCAATACATAGATTCGATAGAGAAAATTGGAATGGATATCTCCCACCAACCCCTTTTAAACTCCAGAGGTGGGTCCACTACACCCCCCTCGTTATTTCTCATTGGTCGACCCAACAGAAATCTGCACACGGCCCGCAGACTCATTAGCGTCCTTATTGGTTCGAATCTGACAATACCTCTCTCTCTGATCCTCTCACACTCACTGGCGACACAAGGTCCGCTCGAACACCTGATCCCCTTACCACCCGCCGTTTTTGAGGCGCAGATGTATCGAGTCAGACGAACTCAGTCAAAAGATGAACAGCGGGGTTTCGTCCAGCCCATTAAGACTACAGACCCACTGACGTCGCAGACCAGAATCCCAACAATGAACAATGACGCTCAAGGCCATGTGCTCTGTCCCCAACCCCACCTGCTCTAATCTATCAAACACCATGAGAAAATATTCTACTGAATGTATATCACGATCTCACTTTTATCTGGTAACGAATCAAGACAGGAAAATACAGGATACAATAGATATGATTACGGACAGGGAAAGAATTTATGAATTTTTCTTTCGGTATCACACAAAATGAAATTTATTGAATTAAGTGACTCGTAGTATAAATAGCAACATCATTCCTAAAATTATTTAGTTTAATCATGGATTCTCTCAAATTAGTTCATCCATTTACTTTAATCTTGGCTGGGCCATCTGGTAGCGGTAAAAGTCAGTTCGTTAAAAAATTAATCGAAAATAAAATGATTAAACCCTTTCCTAAAAATATAATTTGGTGTTATGGAGTTTACCAAGCGTTGTATGAAGAAATGCCGAATATTTCCTTTCATGAAGGTATCCCCTCTAATTTGCACCAGTATTCGGATGCGTTAATTGTTATAGACGACCTTATGGGAGAGTTAGGAAATGATCCCAAATTAACAAAATTATTTGTAAAATTTTCGCATCACAGAAATTTAAGTATAATTTTTGAGGTACAGAATATTTTTCATAAAGGGAAAGAAATTAGAGAAATTTCCTTAAACGCTCATTATCTTGTATTATTTAAGAATCGAAGAAATCAATCCCAAATTACACATTTAGGTCGTCAATTGTATCCTCGTAAAGTGAAATTTTTTCAAGAATGTTACGCAGATGCCACATCAAAACCGTACGGATACTTACTTATTGATTTAAAACCTGAAACTGATGAATCCTTGCGTGTGCGCACAGGTATGTTTCCTGGAGATGTTTTTTTATGTATATCAACCTCGATGACCTATTACTTTGAAGCATATAAATAGATTCAAATTGTTCAATGAATATTCAATAGTTCACAAGATGCCGGTGTGTTCTGAACAAACTTTAGAGCTCTTAAAACTAATTTCTAAAACAAAACACCCAAAATCTATTTTGAAAAAGTGTTCAAAGAAAGAAATAAAAACTTTGTGCGAGTGTGTGCTGAATGTTTTATGTGGTAACATATCATTGACTAAAATTTTAAAAAAATCGATTATCTCCCTATAAAGAAAGCTTAAGAAAACTTTCTAACAAAAAAACACCTCTTTACGAGAAAAAGAAAATTTTAATTCAAAAAGGAGAAGGATTCTTAAATATTTTATTGCCTGCGACTATTTCAGTCATCAGTTCTTTAATTCAAAATGGAATTTAGCAAAAAATTTGTACTGGTACTCGAAGAAAGAGTTCAAGTAACGGAACACTTATCGGAACTTGATCAACGCATGAAAAACATTCTCCATAATAAGGATTTAACGGAAGAAGAAAAAACAATTCTCTATTTACAAGTTTTACAAAAATATACGCACTTTTCTAACGAAAATCGAAAAGAGTCTGAACCAGTTCCAAATGAAGCATCTCTATCAGAAAATCAAGAAACGGAATCATTAAAAGAAAATCTAAAAGAGTCAGTAGTAAAGACGGAAAAAGAAGTGTTTGAGGATGAAATTTTTAGAATTGTTCCAGCTAGGTATAAAGAAAAAGCAAAAAATATTTTCCAGTTTTTAAAGCTTCAAGAATCTTTCAGTTGGAATTCTGATGGTGAAATTATTTACAAAAACACTGTTATTCCAGGAAGCAATATTGCATTCCTCGTGAATGATTTTCTACGGAATCGAAAATCAGCACCTGAAGGAAGATATGTATTTTTAAGAGCTTTGAATAATGTAAATTTACCGAAAAATCTAGATGTAAATAAAAAATTGTATCAGAATAACAAAATTATGAAGAAAATGAAGAATTATGCTCGCAGAAATGCATGGTTGAAACTTTGAAATAAATGATACTCATTTGATTAAAAAAAAAATTGTCTCAGTTGTCTCTTTATGATTTGAACAGTTTTCTTTTGCTGAGGGAAATATACTTATTTGATAAAATTTAAAAGTTTCAAATATATAATTAAATAAAATTATATTAATCTTTTTGGGTAAAAAATTTATCATAGAAAAAAAATATATTTTTTTTTTGAGAGAAAAAGAAATTTAACATAGAAAAATATTAATTTTTTTTAGAAGAAAAAAATTATCATAAGAAAATAAATAGAAAATGGAAAAAAAATTAAATAAAATAAAAGACACACACATATTTAGTTTCATTCCATTTTTTTATTTTCTTAATACAAATCTTACACCATATCGTTTCTTTACAAATTGATACATTTGAAAATCATTTATATACAATTGATTCAAAATATAATGCATAGAATAGTCTTGGCTGCGTTTGAATAAAAAGTAAATACAGTATTGCCCCCAAACATTGGATGTTGGTGATTGAAACACTTTAGAATTCCATAATACATCTAAATAGGTGGTAGTACTAATGTTATAGAATACAGGAGGTTGTCCAAACGAGTCATAAAATTCTAATTCTCTTTTATCATTTACAAATAATGCTAACCAGTGTGTTTCAGGTTGTGATGAATCATCAGAATTCACAATAGCACACATGTTTTCTTGCAGAGGAGGGAGCGTATCTCTAGAATAAACACCTTGAAAATAGGGGGACGTTGTCTTCTCTTGAGATAAAACTGTATACATTTGCATTCCATCCATTCTTTAATTTCCGAAATCATACAAGATATTTCTCGATTTGTTTATTTCGATTAAATTTTCAAACTCGGCGAAAACGATAACACATACGGTTTGTTCTAAAGATTTGCTGAATTTTAATTCTAATCGCAAATTGCTATGTTTTATCAGACTTAAATGTTCTCCTGAAGAACATAAATCCGGTGAGAGGTTAAATCCAAACAATGTATTTGAATCTTTATATTCTTTTCTAGAAATAAATATACCTCTGTCTTGACCCATTCGATCTGTCCCAACAAATAGAGTTTGATAGGCCCGTATGTATTGATCTTTAGAAAAATCGAGTTCTAATGGATTGTGAGGCACTGGTTGTCCATCCACATACACTCCAATAAAATTTAAATTAAAATGTTTAAACTCATAAGGAGATTTTGAAAATGCTCCGTGAAAAGCTTCATTATCTACACATCCTACAAAAAGTTTTTTTGGCATTTGGCCTGAAAATATGTTATCTTGAATAAAAGACATGCTTCCTTTAGGAATCGAATACACTTTGCACAGAACTCGGTTAATGGGATATTTTGCGCTTGTTTTTTCCAGTGCTTTGGCATGACCAAGAATAACTCCAGGATTCACACGAACTTTTCGTATGAATAAAGAAACATGATCCAAAACAACTTTAAATCCATCAGATCCTTGTAAACAAAATTCGGGCTTGCTTCGTATTAATTTTATTTTCAAATCCACTAAATTGAGTAAAAGACGATCTTGATGAAATAAATCCGAATGTATACAACCAATCATGTCTACAGTTGCACTTTCTTTAAAAAATTCGGTTCTTTTCTTGAGACCATCATCAGAATCCTTGTAAAATAGTTCAGCCGTTAATTGGAAGTTTTGCTGTCATATCCATGGTTTAAGAGAGTTTTAATATAAGATCGATAGGAATATGTATTACTGGAATTGGAAACCACGCGATCATTTAAGGATACATCTACTTGATAAAATAATGAATGTAGAAATAAATTCACAGGTCCTATAGTATCATCTTTAGTAATAGGCGTATTGTCCACTTTTACTATTTTCGCTTTTACGTATAATTGTGTTTGACTGAGAGCTATGTAATCTTCTGCACTTCCGGAAATGTGAAATTCTACAGGTGCATTATCGAAAACGTTAGAAAGAGGATGAAATTGTTTCCACTGCCCATCTTGAATAACTGTTTGAGTTCCTAGTAAGTTGAAAAGTTCCAATTCAGATTTAACACATTCAGGAGAATCTTTAAGAATAAATGCCATTTTTACGAGTCGAAAATGTCACGTACACTCACTTTACGTGCTTTGGATTAAATGAATTTTTTCTGTTTCTTACGCTTTCTTTTATACTGTCCTTTTCCTACCATAGACTGAACTCTATCAATAGCTTTCTGAGCTAATTTTTTTCCACTTTCTCTGCTTCTTGTTTTTACAGCTTCTTTAAATATTCTCCTGACAATACATCAGAGGCAACACGACTCCCTGTCATTAATACTTCTTTTCCAATAGTTTTACCTCCTTTTACTAAAAAAGGTAAAGCTGCTCTAAACAATCGACGAAATATTCCTCCGATTCCATAACCCTTTTGAAAATTAATGCCCTTGTAATGAGTCAGACCCGAACCTATTTGACCTGCATAATGGTCTTCAAATCTTTTAGTACAGCAAACGTATGGTACACTCATCTTGGTCTTTTATCTCCAAATGAGGGTATTAGAAATGCATTGCTTTATTTATAGTATTTGCCTCATGCAAAAATGAAGCACTATGATCACTTTACCTTTTTCAAAGGGAACAAAATCACCAGAATTGAGTCTCAGTTCAGATTGAATAGTTTGAAACGAGTGTCTCACCAAAGGTAAGTATTGAGGTCTATCATAGTATTGACTAATCGTTTCCCCGTCTTTACCTTTAGTGCGAACGATTCGCAATAAAGGAGCCTGTGTATCCCCCACAATTTGGGGTGAAATTAGATCGGAGTAAACGTAAAAAACTGAAAAATTAGACCACGCATCAGCAACGAATTCGCTTTTCATGTTACCTATTATAATTGCATTGCGTTTGAATCCTAACAATACGCCTAAATTCTCTAAGTGAAGGTTGCTACCTTGAACTGCATTAATTTTCACCCGTTTTGTTGCTTTATTGTAAATTATTGTGAACCGATTAGGATTTTTGGGTAAAGCAAGTTGTACGGCTGATATAATATTTAACATTGTTTCATAACAACCCACATCAATTGTTCGCTTAACAGTTGAAGAGATATTGCCGTCACCAGCTTTGTATAGAAAATAATTGTTAGTTTCATTTACGTTAAGCCAAGAATGAGGGTAGATTATTTCAGACAATCCCACTTCCCATTCACCATTTAAACAAACAGGAGAGGGTAATTGAGTTTTGAAATGAGATATTTTGTTTTCTGGAAAGGAATGCATAGAACTATCAGAAGGTAATGTTACGTAGAAAGACACATTTTGAAAATGAGTCGGCAATAAAAAAGTTTAACTATTTATACTTTTTGAATATCAGTCATCCAATCATTAAATTTTTCAGGATAGCCTAAAAATTTAACAAAATATTCAGTGATTCCTCCTCTTTTTCTTTGTTTGATAACATTCTCTACAGGGTAGAAACCAGAGTCGACAACTTTTTGTAATTCTGCTTCGTAATAAGTACCTTTAATCTCTTCACCTTGTAAATCTTTTAATCTATAAACAATCGGAATTCTTTGCACGATTTCAAAAACTATGAAAAGTTCTCTTCTCCAGTTTTGTTCGTATCCTTTTTCAAAGTGAAGTTTTTGTTTATTAATGCGTACAACATCACCAATTTTAAATCTAGGGGCTTTAGGTTTCTCATTTCTTAGACCACCGTATAAATTTTTTAATACCTGCTTTCGGTTATGTCTACTTACAGAGAAACAGGTTCCATTTTAATTGAACGGTGATACGAGTGATTATAACTGTGTATTAATTTATCAATGACGTCGATGTAATTTTTAGTGTTAAATTCAGTGAAATATTTCCCCATTTTTGTTTTTAATGTCCGATTAAACCTTTCAACAATGCTAGCTTTTGTTCCGTTACTTGTAAAAAAAAAATTTACATTCAGATTTTTTAAATAATTTTGAACTATTTTATTTAAAAACCCCTTACCGGGGCATCTGTTTGCAACACTTTAGGCTTCCTTTCTTTAAAAATAATTTGTAGCCCAGACTTTACACTTTTTCCAAATTTATCTTTCAGAGGAACTGACCAAGCAAATTTTGAAAATAAATCAATGCAAGTTAACAAATACTTATACCCTTTATTAAATTCTGCTAAAGATTGCATATCGACTAAATCCGCTTGAAACTGACGATCAATATCACTTACAAGCTCTCGATTCCGCTGAAACTTATGTCGAACAGGTTTATGAAGAGTGTAAGCATCTTTCTGCGATAACCAATGTTTTACATCTTTTTTACTATATTTCCCTTTTACAGAGCGATGTAATGTTTCCGCACCCCCGAAGCTATTTGGAACTTCAGGATTTTCGTAAAACGCTGCTAAATCTTGATGCATTGTTACCGATGAAAAGAACTTGATTGAATGACTATTACAATGAATAGTTATATTATTATATACTTTTTGGGAAAGGCAAAAAGTTTATGTATAAAAACATGAGCATAAATTTTCTCACTTTCATATGAAATACATTTAAAATATCACTTGTACATACTTTGATAATTTCTTTTAAAAATACTCTTATTTATTTTTAAGATGTGAAACGGTTTCAACATAAATTAAACTAACAAACAATAAAAATAATAAGAACTCAAATTCAGCATATAAAAAAAGAATTTTATTCAAATTTATAAAAACAAAATATTGTGTGAATCTTATAAAAATCTTTAAACAAAATCCTCATAGTATTCAAAACAATCAGGTGGACATAACATGTCTCTTACTTCTCTTAAAATAATATCCAAGCGAAGATTTTTTAAAAATTCTTGAGTTACATAATGTACAGGTTTTAACAATATAAAGTGTTCATTTTCAAAAAGATTATGATAAAAACAATCAGCTATCTCATTAGCTTCAAGTGATGAAACATATGAATTAAATGTTTCCTCGCGATTCCCCCATAACTCCTCAGCGAAAGTCTGAGGCTGTTTCAATCCTTTTTCGTTCAGGAGGCTACAAATAGATTTTTTCAAAATTTGCGTCAAGTATTGTTGACCCAGACTAACATCCAAAGAAGAAGGTAATGTATTTTCTATGGGGCCTTCGCAGAAGATTTTATATGCAGTTAAAAAGTCCATACACTGAAACATATTGTCTATAGCAGCATTTTCAATAGCACCATATTTTTTAATCATTTCAGCCCACTGCTCTCGGGATATGGTTATTTCTTTAAACGTTGGCTCTTTATCCGGACTGTATTTAATGCGCTTGGAAGTAAAATCAATGAAGTTCTCACTAGTTATTTGAATGTGTCGTTCAGGAGGGAAATGTCCACTTGGTAATTTCTCCAGTGATTCCGGCACTTTCTTTTTACGCATGATATATTCGATCCACCGTGGGTCTAATGTTATTCCCTCGGGAGTTGGGTAGTATGTTTTGCCATATTTCTTGAAATGTCTTATGTGTACTGATACGGAATCATAATAGGTGCTTGCAAAGACAAAAACATCATCTCCAATTGGAAATACTCCATCTGGTATGCAATCCTCAGTAAATTTCCCATACTTCTGAAAATAATATATCAAAATTAATAAAGATCAGAAATGTGTAAAAAACATTATAAAAATTACATATTAAATTTATTTAATTTTGTTACTTACTTTTGAAACTTCTCTTCTGGCTTTCTTATTTACAGAAGATTCCCCGGCTTTTCCAAACTTTCGTTTTTCACTATGTGTTTCAGACATCACCATATTTTTTTCTTGTTGAATACAGCCCACCGCAATTCTAACAAACGAAATGAATTGTGAACTAAAAATGTGATAAGTGTCTAACGCATATCAACCGAATTACACTTGAACGGCGTTCTCTGAGTGGTTGAAAGCAATGTATTCATCCGCTCTAAGCATTGAGATAATTTCTGACGTAGAATTCAGTCACCGTCTTGTAGAATCAAGATCAGACAAGCTAAAACAAGTTAAATCGTAACCCGTTCACGCTGATGACGAGTATACTACGGCACATTTTTCTGAATAATCAATTTACTTTGTATCTTTACTGTGTGTGTATGTAATCATTATACTGAATTAAAATTTACACATTATTAAAATAATATAAATTAAATATTTTTTTTATTTCATTTTAATCAAGAAAATGATTTTAAAACATGTCGCCGTCTGCTTCGCCTGCAAAATTAAATTCATGAGATTATAAACATAAGTTTTCTTCAGGTCTGTATGCCTTCATAGGATAATGGTTAGCGTAACTGAAAAACTATTGTCCTGTGGAGACATTTTGATCTGAGGCCGTGAGTTTGAATCTGGATTTATTTTATTTTTATTTGAGCGTTATTTACTTCAATCGTTTTAAAATCTATAATTAGTGTATATTTTAATCAATAGGTGGCGCCATGAGCACGTTTAACATTCCCATACTTCCATTTTTTGTGCACATTTTTTAGAAACAACTCAACTTAGCTGTAGAAGAAAAGAATTCAACTCGCCCCCTCAACTCGAAAATCAAAGCCAATGCAGGAGAAAAACAACTCAACTCGTCAGTAGGAACGAAACAACTCAACTCAACAGGAGAAAACAACTCAACTCGGAAACATGAACGAAACAACTCAACAGGAGAAAACAACTGAACTCAGCAGCAGGAACGAACAACTCAACTCGGCAGCAGGAACGAAACAACTCAACTCGTCAGTAGGAACGAAACAACTCGACTCTGCACTGCCGTCGACCGCCTGCAACCGCCTACAACCGCCTGCAACCGCCTACAACCACCTGTACCGCCTTTACAGCAGAATCGGCTTTTTCTACCTACTTCCGGCTTATAACGCGCACCCATACTTAGAGCTGCAATTTTTAATTTTAAGATACATTCGCCGTATAAAGCGCACCCCCTTTTTTACAAAGAAACTTGAAATGTACGTATGCTTTGAAGTCATTTATTCGAGGTATTATTGCAAGCTATTGAAAAGATAGTATACTCCTCTAGAAATACTACCCTTAAAATTCACAAGAAATGTCACTTCTTTAAAAAAAAACAGTATTTTGATTTATGCAGAACTCTAATTTTTATTCTATGCTCATCTTTTTTTCATTTTTCAAGCTCTCATTTTTATACCAAACGTATAATGCGCCCCCGTAAATTTCGATCTTTTTTTTGTGCTAAAAGTGCACATTATACGCCGGATTTTACAGTATTTATTCCTTTTCTACCCCTCCCCCTTCCCAATACTCCAAATACTCTCGCCTACGTGTTAAACGATGGCGTTGGGGAAATCACGTAATTTTTGAGGGATTAATTATAAACCGTACAAATTATCAAGATAAGTTTTAATTCTTGCATATAATTTTATATATGAGAAGCCCATGGGGTCATTGGTACTTAATAAACTTGCTCCTTACTTAGAATTGTTATGATAATTATAAAATACATTTCACGGTACTTGTGTATTTTTAAATGTCTTATCTCAGTGTGAATGTGTATTTTATTTTTTTATTATGTCAGAATGTATTTTGTTTGTTTACTTTCAGTAAATTAATATTTTTTTTTTAAAAATAATCCTTTGTTTTTGACTTTTCAATATACTCGTGCCCCCCTCGTAGGGTTATCACGCCCCAAGGGGGCGCGCCCCGCAGTTTGAGAAACACTGAACTAACCATTGATTTGAAAGTAAATTATATATTTTTTCATTCATAATTAACCATAAGTAACTCGAAATGATAATTTTTATTTGACAGCAAAACTGTGGCCGCGGTAGCCGAGTGGTATAGGTATCGGACCGTGGCTTGCTTTGTCACGGGTTCGAACCCTGTACCACTAAAGACCCGCCGTGTAGGGCAGCGATGCACGTTAAATCTGTCGAGAGCTGAAACATCCTCCCGTTGGTGTGGTGTGGTAGTTAGGAGAGGGGGGTGCCAGCTCAGGTGTCGTCCACGTCACTTGACCATGGTTCAAAATTACGTGGTCCGTCGCCAAAAGCCCTCGTGTAGCTGAATAGTGCGACGTTAATATTCAATCAATCAATCATTGACAGTAAAACTAGATAGATTTTTCAGGAGATACCTATTTCCATAATTTTATTTAGATCTTATCCGTATCTTATCCTTGTGGCTAAATTAGCTTTTAAATATTTTAGACCCTTTTTTAACAATTTATAATCAAAATATACAAGAAACACACACACACACAAATTGACAACTTCTTAATTTTCGTTACTCTTCAACTGAGAATCAATCTGATTGATAAATAAAGCTTTGCATTTTATTTTAATATTACGACTGTAGAAGTAGTAACCATAATTGTGCATCAAATAAATTAGATGACAACTTGAATTTAAATATAAGTAGGTATATGAAAATATACATAGTAAAACTAATAAAAAAACATTAATAGATACGTTGATTTTAATGCAATTGAGGTATTCTCTTTTGAGTGGCATATTTACATTACTCGGAAAGAAAAATAACATCGGATTTTTTATGTACATTTTTAGAGAGACATTACAAACTGTTTTATTATTAAATTTATTAATTACAACGCACCATCTGTCACGCTCCCACTCAGAGAATTCTGCTATTTACTTTTCTGTTGAATGAGCAGACAATGATAACCTTATAAAAACAAATTTTAACAGATAGAATGCTCATCATTCAACTTCTGACCAATGCAACAAGAAAAATGTCGTGTTTCCTCAATAAAACTAAACGAAATATATTTAAAAATATAACATACAAACTGCAACTACTGACCATTTCACCCCTTTGACCATTCACAAGCTTTGTTGAAATCACGAAGTGGTTCCCGCTCCACACACCTCCTTTGAAGTAATGTGAAGAAATTACAATAGTGTTTCTAGTTAACAAAAAAAATTTCATCCAACATTTAATTTTTAAGCATATTTAATATTTTATGAAGAAACAAATCCCTACAAAATATTTTACACATTTTATTCAAGATGCGTGGAAACCAGACTTCTAGAATTAAAATTTTTATATAATTCTGGATCATTTATCTTATTTATTATAATGAAAATATAACAAATTATAATGCATTTGTTAAATATTAAAAAAATAATTTTAAGTGCTTGAAATAAGAATAATAAAACTGCTGCATTTTTTTTTCATTCGCTTCACACATGCGCAATATGAATTTTACTAGTTCTTACTCAATTTTAAGTTTGAAAACGTGTATGAAATTAAATTATAAAATAATCCCGAAAAAAGTTACATTTTAATTAATATATAACCACAATATATTATGTTTAATTCTTACCATTAAAACACTTTTTTAAATCTTAGATGTAACTGTTAGATATGTAGAAAAGCATTTTCAAAATTAAAATAATTGTGATTTTTATTTTCAAGACAAATTTTGTGAATTCTTATTTTGAGCAATATTTGACCTAAATTCGTTTTTAACATCTCTCCGCTAAGTTCAAGTCTCATTTAAAAATTAAAAGAGCAAGAAAAGAAAAATTCTTATCTCTAGAAAAACAACCTCGGGGCTAAACAAAACAACAAATCAGTTTAAGACCAAGTAGCATTTAGGCGAAAAATAACGCGCGCAATTCATTCTCCTCTCTGTCAGAGAATCACATTACTCCTCCAGCCAATCCAGTTTTTATCTTTAAATATCATATCTGTCCCTGATAAGTAAAACGCGGTACATTTTTTTTTTTTCGCCAAGAAAAATAATTGGCAGAAAATTATATTTTTTCTGCCCTGTACCATTTCTTAAGGGTATAGAGACAGAAGTTGTCCCTGTTGTGATTTTTACCCTCTTTGACCTCACCCCCTCGACCCCGCCTCTCTTTAACATTTGAGGTAACCCCTAAACAGGGGAAAGGAAATGAAGTGAGATTTTAGGGGGTCCAGATTTTTTGGCGAGATTGCGAAGTTTTGTTTCGAAACTTGGCAAATCTGTAATCGAAGTTCTGTTCGATTTTCTCTCTCTCTCTCTCTGTAATATACAGAATATCCACAGAAATTTAATTAGAACATACATGAAATACATATTCTTGTGTACAATATAACACTAGTACTTTTTTTAATTTGTGTTTTTACTTACATTACTTTCGGATACCGAATTATCGAATTAAACTTCTAAACTGATTTCTATACAATTAGATATGTAAATAAAAGAAACAAAATTTATGTTAATCTTAAAAATTTTTTAAAAAAACTATTTTCTTTTTACATAATGTAATCTATGTCCATTGCTTTGAAATACTTTTGAATAGAATATGAAGTCCCACTTTAAAAGAATATCGTAATGGCTAACAGGTTGATATATAAATTAAAATTCCCCCAAATTTGTATTATTTTCATCTTTCTAATCTTTTTTATAAATGTTTTTAATCAATAATTACTTTCATGCAAATGAGATATATTATAAATCATAATCAAATGTAATTTTTTTTTGAAGAAAATAATATACTAAGTTAGGTATATATATATACAATGAGTACAAATAGGATAAAAATTTATTTTTTAAGGTATCCGACTATGTTCGGCAACAGGATTTTACAAAAGCGTATAAATGAATAATTTTTTGATATTTAGTGTTAGAGAGAGTTCTATTAGAATACACGTATAAACTTGTATCTTAAGAATTTTATTATACAAAAAAAAAAAATTAAATGCAGCTTTTTTGCAAAAAAATGTAGAAAAAAAAGGATTTATTTTCAAAACATTCCCCTTTTATGGAAAAATGCTTCTATAATAATATATAATTATGTGATTAGCACACACACACACACACACATATATATATATATATATATATATATATATATATATATATATATATATATATATATATATATATATATATATATATATATATATATATATATAATCCCTAAATATATATATATATTTACAGATAGCTACAGATAGCTATTCAAGATAGGAAATATTAGGCACAGTAGTACAATAACAAACTCCTGGCCTTAGGAACCAAGATTGCAAGTTTAAACAAGTTTTAGGGCTAGCCAACCTTCACCTATAATTTGTCTATACAATGTGGCAAGGGGAATTTCGTCACAGATACTTGAACTAGGAATTTTAAAATATATAAATTAGGAGCGGATTTTTTCATATTTCAATAAATCAGAGTAGAGAAACTGTAACAAAGACAAAAAAACCCAACAAAAAGCGGTTATTATTTCAATTAATAGTAAATCTGAAAACAATGTTAGAGTTTTTCAAGAATTATAGTTCAGGCTCTATATAAAATTCCTAACAATATTCAGACAACTTATTACTATTAAAGAAGCATTTTTATAAAAGTAGAATGCTTTGAAAATATGTCATTTTTTCTTCGATTTTATTTATTTTGCAAAAAAAAATGCATTTAAATATTTCTTTCTTGTAATAATATTTTTAAAACAGTTTTATATGTATATTTCATAATTCAAATAAACTCAATGGCGCAACAGCCCATGAGGGCTAGGGACTACTGTGCCCATCCCAGTATACGTGGCCATTGGACGCTGAGGTGCATGAGCAGATGTCCCAATCCGGTGGTCAGTCTGAAGTGAGACCCCCAGTGTCCAAGCAAGCTTGATACTCATTTATCGATCCACTGCAGTAGGGATAAAAGGTTGAGTCGACCTTACCAGCCCGGGAATCTAATATATATTATAAATGCGTAAGTTTGTGGGTCTTTCACGCAAAAACAACTGAATGGATTTTAATGAAACTTTACAGTAATATAGCTTATACATCAGAATAACATATAGGCTATAATTTATAGCATAGGCTATAATTTATAAATATATTGTATGAAGTGTTCAAAATAAAACGATATTTGTTAAGTAAGAAGGAAAAAATTCTGCCGTCTGTAAGCAATTCTGGCGTGCGCTGCAAAAAAGCCCACCACAGCATATATCTATATTTCGTTTGGGAAAAACCCTTTTTATTTTGGTTACGCAAGGCGCTCGCTTCTAATTAATTCCCGTGCTCAGCATAATGCCTATTTTTTTTATTTCAGAATAATACTAAGTTTTGAAGGGAGAGGTTGTTATAAATCTCTCTTTAATTTAATGTTTTTTTATGATTTTATTATGCATGTTTGGTAGTAAGAAACTGAGCTTTTTTCAAAATAAATGCTTTTATCATTTCTGGTACTTAAAGTAAATAAACTTTCTCTTTCACACTGCATCATTTGGACAAATTTTCAAAATTTGTTTGTGGTTAGTAGTTAATTATAACGCTATAATTTTAATTGAATAGGCAGATATTGCGTTTTTAATTATAAAAATAATTATAACTACTGTACTGTATTTTTTTGAGTGTATGAGTGAGTGAATATTAACGTCGCACTGTTCAGCTTCACGAGGGCTTTTGGCAACAGATTACGTAATTTTGAACCATGGTCAAGTGACGTGGACGACACCTGAGCTGGCACCCCCTTCTCCTAACTACCACACCACACCAACTTAGAAGGACTATTCTACCAATACTTAGCAGGAATATTCTTTGAAACCCACTCTTTCAAGATATATGGCAGCACGGGTTCTATGATGAGTATTTTAGCGGGGAAGGCGAATAGTTTTGTAGCAGATATTGCGTTTTCAGCTGACGGCGTTTTCAGCGGATTGCAAAGATTATTATTTTTGTCCCGAAAAAATAGTCAATGGCAAAATTTAAGTGTCTTATGTTTTTGTATGTTAATGAAGACCTTACAAAATGATTTGACTACTTATTTTAAGTGAACGGTGTATATAATTAATTTTACAGTGGAATATCTTTAATTAATTAATTAGTTCTAACGGATTAAATTTTCCAATGTGGAGTATTTTGTTAATGTATATCTCTTAATTTTAAATGTAGTGATCAAAAAAAAAATTGTATGAAAAAAACTGCAGTAAATCATAATGCGGTAGATAAAGTATTAACGTGCATCGCTCCCCTACACGCCGGGTTTTACAAAGCTCTAATAAAGCTCGAGCTATGAAAGTAGCTAGGCATTTGCCAACTTGACTCTATCGTTAACATTTCGCTATGTTTTTCATTGAATCGCCATTGTATTTTAAGCAACGGCGTTGCTTGCGAATATTACAATTTTAACATAAACAAATACAACAGAAAGTAATATTAATGTATTATACTTTCAGATATTAATTATTTACACTATTTTAAGCATTCATTACACAAAACTTTTAACAATGTGTTACTTTTGCTGAGCAGAGATCTGCTTAGGGAGGTATTTTCAAAAATCGACCCTCAAGAGTGTTACGGGGAGTTATAAATATAAAAAAATCCTTTTTATAAGCTATTAGATCTACAGACTTAAAATTTAACAAAGGTGTTTTCTTTCTTTCTTTTTTTTTTCAGCTGAGATATGCAAAAAGCTTTTTTTTTGTTTAATTTGATATTCAAGTAAAATTAACTCATTAAAAACTTCTTTATCCTTCAATCTGTGTTGTTTAATTTTTCAGTTCACCCGTGCGAAGAACGGGTATACCACCTAGTATTTTATAATTCAACTGACGATAAATTTTTAAAAAAGTCTTTGATACGCTTTTTCAAAATCACGGTTCCTAACACTATCAGCCACGTTTTTTGTGTTATTTTTTACATAGATATTTACTACAAGAATGAAAATTCATACACAATTATAGTAGTTGATAAATTAGTTTTTTGTTTTAATTGTAACACAGGTATCTTCCAGATTTGTTGTCCAAACCCTCGCACGTTATTGACAAATGTTGTTAAGTTTATATTATACTTTTGTATCTACCTCTAGAAGGTATCTGGAGTAGAAGTTAGCGAATTTCAGATGCTATACACTCGTAATTTAATCATGTTTTAAAATTACTTATATCCCTTCGTGATATTTTATTTTGTTTTAATGAGGGGAAGGCTGGGGGGGAGGGTAAGGGAAAAAGAAAGAAAAAAAAGGAAAGGAATAATTTTAGGAAGTCAAAAACCAAATGTATTTTACTGTATATATACTTGCATAGCAATACATTATTAATTTCAATGAGACTATTAATGTCCTTTGTAGCCCAATATTTTCGAGACAAACTATTTTTAGTTTAAAGCATTAAAAAGAATTTATCACTTTTTCTTCTTCATCTCTCTCTGTGTTGTGTATATGCATTATTTCAACTTCAACAAAAATTTTATCTTAAAGCTAAGAAGCGAAAACGACAAATTAAAAAATTACTAAATCCATACGTAAAATATGTTTTAAGAATTAAAAAATATTCAATTTAGAAAACTATTCTTTTAAAGTAATATATGAACCATATAGATTCCAAAAAAAATTTGAAATATTCTAAGATTTCATAATTTTTAATGCTTCGTTATTAAAATTAATTTTAATAAAAAAATTAATTTAAAAAAATAGAAATAATTTAATTTTATTTTTATTCTGTGATGAAAGACTTACTTAAGAAGACTTTTACTCTCTTAATTCTTACTGCTCTTCATTCATCATAAATTAACAAATAATATTTATCAGGTCAGGCATAAAAATGTGTATGTGCATGTGAAAATAAATAACTTTTTCAAAAATTTCCTCAAAAGTAGTTGTTTTTTACGAGCTCGGGTTAATCTCTTTCTTATGTACAGTATTTCATAATAAGTGCATGTATTCCTTTGAGCAAATCTATGAGTCTTACTTCAATTAAAAATACATTATATATCTTTGATAATTCAGCAAAGTAAATTGCGGCACTCAACGCAGTTTGCACCCGAACACTACTTTCAATCACTACTTTCGAAAGAATGCTTTTATCCCTTTTGGAGATCTTATAAATATTTATATTCCAAAACACACTCGATCAATTACGTTAAGGCTTAAAGCATCTACGACCTACAATTAAGGTAAACAGCAAGGGAAAGTCAAAGAGTTTGCAAGCGTAGCTTACCAATATATTTTTCTAGTTGTACGACTAAGATCATAGTTTTTAATCTTTAAAATGATCATAAGAATTGCATTGCGTTGAAACCAGGATCCTGCATAATTAGATGTTATGAACGATGTCTAGATATTAATAATAATAAACTTAAACCCTAACTCTGTAAGCTATAACGATGAATACTTAGCAAATATATTTCTTTATGCAAGTCACACATGCTTGTGAGTCGATATGGACATTTTATGCCATCTCCTTTATAACGTCATATTTTTCCTTTTATTTGTGTTAGCATTAGGAATTTTGAGAGCATTTTCTTGTCCGTATGACTTTTAAAGAAAACGTCTTTTTCAAATTGAAATGTCACAAATTATTAAAATTGCATTTGCATACTGGGCATGTAGGAATTCACTTGAAAAAATTCTAGACGATCGGATTGTTTGTAAATGTATACACTTCATAACAAAAAAAACTGATGCACTGAGAATGAGCTGTCCGATAGCGATAAAAATTTGTGGAGGGGAAGAACATACATGGAAAATCAAATGATTCAAATTTCTGTGCAATTGAATGACTGTTTTAGAGTTTGATTGTTACAAGGTTAAGAAATCTAATCCGTTGGTCCACCTCTGGCCTGGATGCAAGCTGTCACCCGGTGTGGCATGGACTGATAAAGTTCTCGGGTGGTGCCCTGCAGAATTTCATGCCAAATTGTCTCCAGCTGTTGGACTAAATCGTCAACATTCCGGGATTGTTGTAATCGCCTTCCCATAACGTCTCAGATGTTCTCTATGGGACAGAAATCAGGCAACTTAGCTGGTCAATGAAGTGTAGGGCAAGCCTGAAGACAATTCAAGCATCGTCGTGTTTAAAAATAAGTTTAGGGTGTTACAAAAGATATGATAACACAACCGGTCATAAAATGTCGTCAATGTATTGTTGTGCTGTCAATGTACCAGAAATGACTACCTTGGGGTCCGATTATTAAAAGGAGATGGCATCCCAGACCATAACATGCTATTGTGGGCCTGTTTAACGTATGATAGTCAGGGTAAGATCCCCGTGCTGCCCTGAACGTCTGAGTTTATCCTCAAGACAGGATGTAGTTGGACACGGGACTCATCATCAAAGACTATATGTTTCTGGTCAGTGCAGGTCCCCGTTGATCGAGTCTGGCACCACTGCAATTGGACTTGACGGTGTACCTGCGTGAGAGCCAAGAGGCGTAACAGTTGACGCAAACTTAAATTTCACTCGCAGTCGTTTGTGATGAGTCATTTTCGTCACATTTGTGCGGGCCGCATAGTGGATTGCTATTAATGTCGAATTCGATGCTGTGATAGTTGCTGTGACAATCCCTCTGTCTTCCGGCTCTGCTGAGGCCCTCAGTCGACTGCTGCTGTTCTGAAGCTGATATCTACTATCGTTGACCCACTCTTGCCATCATCGTCTAATCACTGAATCGCTTCGATCCAGATGTTCAGCAATTCTTCGATTCATCTAACTAGCCTCTTTCAATTCGTTCGAATTACCTCTTTCAAACTTTGATATTTGTTTGTAATGTACACATACTTCTGTGAGGTATTGTTACAAAATATTAATTATTAATGTTAAATTGTAAGGTATCGCAGTCGAAATGTAACAGAAATTTTGACCATCATATTGAAAATTGCTCCTTATGTGGTGGTGGTGGGACTAATCCTCATCTGGTCTAGTGAAACTAGACCAGATCCATGAGTCCATAAATCTGTACAAAGCCTAAGAATAGCAGGGGGATGCAACGAGAAACAGGAAAACCCCAGACATTACAGAATGTGTTGAGGAGAAAAAGGACTGATGTTACATCTGGGGCAAATTGGGAAGCTCCTTTTGCCACCCTCAAAATTCATGCATCTCAGGTGACCAGTCAAAAATCGTGAGAATGCCGTTTGATATGATCTGGAACCCTTGAATGATATGGCGGATCCAGGGTGTCTTTGAAAGTACCATGGGTGTACAGGAGGGACTCTACCCAGGTTCTACATATTAATTCTTTAGCCCTGGAGTAGCTAAATGTACACCTGCTAAATGCGCAATACCGATGCGCTGGAGCTTCCGCTACTCATTCACTGGAGGCAAAATTTTAATCATTCGCACGTTCGTTCCAAATGTCTTTGCATACGAAATTTTACAATTTAGCAACTGCTTCCTGGTAAATTAATTCATTGTTTAATACCTATGTGAAGAACACATTATTCTGGTCCCCCCCCCCTTTTGTAAGCTACTTTCATCCTTTTCTCTCTCTCTCCTTATAAATATACGTTTATACTTTAAGAAAATAGAAAATATATTTCCTCTTACTTATAGACTCAGTTTATGAAGTTTGTGACGAAAACAAATTCAAAATGAAATTCTTTATTAGCAACCCTAAATTTGTAAGAACAGGAAGAAAATTATCGCCAAAAGTAGCCAAATAAGTGTCAGAAAAATATTCCCTCCTGAGATAATAACAGTCAAGAGAAGAGAGAGAAAGCGCAATTCCATTGGTAATGCAGTGACAGTAAACGATCCTTTGCCCGCAGCGACAGATCCATCTATACTACAGAAGGTGTAATTCTAAAGTAACAGATGATTACGAGTCCGTTTCGATTTAAGTAGCTAATCATACGTTTCGCTTTTCAAACCTAATTCTGAATCGCAGTAACGTTTCGACCGGAGAAAATTGTTTAAATTGTCCTTTTTTTACCTCCCATCAATTTTCCATTCCAGTAAATGCATTAGTAACTGGGTCTAGTCTGAACTTCCCGGTTAAAAACAGGATTCTTTGTGAAGTTTATTATTTGTGACTTGTTTCTTTCTTTCCTTTATTTATTTGGATTATTATATGATTTTAAAACAATGACTTAGTCAGGTTCATTTTTTTTTATTGAAACATTTAAATCCCCGTGCACCGTAAAGTATTGCAGGGGGCGGTACAGAAGTAAGTATAGAACGCACATTACAAAGGAAAGGGAAAAAGAATTTTTTAAAGTCATGAAGGACTACAAATATTTACAATAAATTTACAGAACTTTTCAAAAGTATTTCGGGGGGAAATAAGTTGATGAAAATTTGGACGCCAATTTATATTAATGCCCTTGAGAGTCAGTCTTAGGATCATTCTTTCTCTTACAAACTTGGAACACAGAAGAAGCACATGTTCTACAATTTCCTCGCCATCAATATTACAATTGCAGGAAGTTGACGGAACCAAATTAAAAAAAAAATTCAAATAGCTATTAAAGTTACCATGACCAGTGAGAAATCGGGTTATTTTGTAATTAGCATAATATAGTCCGGTTCATTGAGAGGAGAATTTGATTTGTTGAATATCACTTCTAAAAGAATTACACGACGAGCAAATCGTCTACTGACCTTGTAATGAACAGAGATATAATCATTATATAGTGATTGATATCTGCTTCCTTCAGTTTCCACACTACATGAAGATGATTTCGAGGCCTAATTGAATTTATCTTTTAATTTTTTAATATCTGATAATGTTCGTATTACATTGAAACAACATAAAAGGGTATTGGTGATGTATATTTTTAAAATAAATCATGCTCAAGTGACTCCATCTAAGTCAGTTCATTATTCTCCAAATCTCATTATCATGCAAGAATAATCCAGATCAGTGGTTCCTTAATTTACAGTGCCCGTGAACTCTCTTTAATATTAACGAACTCCCTAGTAAAGTAGTTCTATTTCAATGCATAATAGAAAAATTACTAACTTAACTTGAATGTTCTTAAAAGAGTAAATATTGAGAAGCATTATATAATAAGACTATTTTATAAATATACTTTGAAAACAATATAATTTTGATTAGTAAATTTATGTACAAGATATTAATTGTATTCAAAAATATTTACGTAACGTTCTTTATCTTCTTAAAGGGGTTCCAGCACGTCCATAGGAGCTCAGGTTTAACTGCATAAGTTTATGTACCTTTTTCTCAGAAACTACTTAATCCTCATGAATAAAATTTTTACAGTATGTTATGTATACTATCAGCAATACTTTAACGAAGGTTTTGTCTTTTTGTTAAAAATTAAAGTAATTATGAATTTCTTTAAAAATGTTCAATTTTTTTCCCTTAAAATTTGTTTTAAAAATGCCTTATCTAGAAAAGCTTACCAGATATACATAATTCCCTCTGTTAAAATGTGTAAACATATTAGAAGTAGACTCAATAAAAATTTGTGGATTACATAATAAGTAGTTTTTGAGAAAAAGTACATAAAGTGAAAAATATTACATTCTGAGAAAACAGGATTTAAACTAAAAATTTGTAATTTGTTAAGCATTATTTTTTTAGTACTTTCCAGGAGTATGTGGAGCATTTCCTTTACCCTCTGCACGTACAAAAGACTCTTATTTATTTATTTTTTTCATTATTTTTCACAATTTTGCCTTTTTTGAGGATTTCAAGATGCTTTCGTAGGGCTACACGAATCCTACGTGCATCTAATTTTTTGAAGCATGATACACAGTTATAACTTAGTTCAATATCACAATGTTTTAAGATCATTACTTTTGCTACATGACTCACATTGAACTGTGCAATACCTATATTAATGCCTAATTTTACAGTTTTTAACTCCACAAATGTTGATCTTGGAATATCACTGACCATAAAGTGCTATTAACACCATACCGCGTGCATTCATATACTTCTGGATAAACCCAATACACTCTAATTTTTCTACTTGAACATCATGTGCATTCGCGCTCATCAGAAACTATGAAAGGAGAAACACAGGTGCACCTAGAAGAGTTAATTTGATGCGTGTTAAGGAGTAGCTTGATTTCAAAAATAAATAAAAATACTTCTAACTATCGAATTTCCTCATATCATTTTAAGCAGAAATATTTGAACTTTTAAAAAATATTAAAAAGTGAACATCGATAATTTTTTCAAAAATTCATGTGCCGGGTGTTTTTTTAGAGGTATAGAACATTAAATTGCAATAAAACAACGATGTATTATTCGATTGACATGAATTTTTTTTATTCGAAATATAATCTTGTGGCATTACATTTTAAATATGATTTCTGGCATAGGACTGCCACGGCTGGCTCGGATGTAGTCCAATCTGGACGTCCAATTTTCGATGACTTTTCCCAACATTTGTGGCCGTATATCGGCAATAACACGGCGAATGTTGTCTTCCAAATGGTCAAGCGTTTGTGGCTTATCCGCATAGACCAATGACTTTACATAGCCCCACAAAAAATAGTCTAGCGGTGTTAAATCACAAGATCTTGGAGGCCAATTCACAGGTCCAAAACGTGAAATTGGGCGGTCACCAAACGTGTCTTTCAATAAATCGATTGAGGCACGAGCTGTGTGACATGTTGCGCCGTCTTGTCGGAACCACAGCTCCTGGACATCATGATTGTTCAATTCAGGAATGAAAAAGTTAGTAATCATGGCTCTATACCGATCACCATTGACTGTAACGTTGTGGCCTTCATCGTTTTTGAAGAAGGATTCCACCAGCCCATAAAGCGCACCAAACAGTCAGTTTTTCTGGATGTAACGGTGTTTCGACATACACTTGTGGATTAGATTCACTCCAAATGCGGCAGTTTTGTTTGTTGACGTAGCCATTCAACCAGAAGTGCGCTTCATCGCTAAACAAAATTCGCTTATGAAAATCGGGAACAACGGCAATCTCGTTTGGGCCCATTCGACGAATCTACGCCTTGCTTGATGATCGTTTTGATGAATTGCCAAACCAAACTGAGAATAAATAACTTGACAGCTGTTAAATTGGTCGCCATCTTGGAAAGTAATGCCAACTTAAACTTCTATACCTGGAAAAAAAACACCCTTTTTAAAGAATAATGTTGCTTTTGGTTCAAAACTAAGGAAAATGTGCTGCATTCACTTCATACCTGTCGGCTCTTTTATACTACCATATTTTAGACGTTATTGCATGTAGCGATAAGATTCCGTTCCTATTTAGTGGCAGTCGTCAGGGGCGTAACCACCGTATTAGTGATACGGGGCCCCCTAGCGACAGGGCCCATCATATGTAAGTTAAACATCGCGAAATTTTAAAGGTATTCAAAAAGGGACCCCAGGAGAGTTTTTCTACAGAGGTCTAGCTACCTTAGTGGTCGTGGTAGTCTAATGTTCAAGGTCACATATTCACGTCATGCGTTCGAGTCCCGTACCGTTGAAACCCCGTCGTGAAGAGGGGGCCAATGCACGTAAAATATGTCGAGTCTCAAATGTCCTCCCGTTGGTGAGGTAATTAGGAGAGTGGAGGGACAGCTCAGGTGTCGTTCTCGTCACTTGACCAGTGTTCAAAATTCCGAGGTTCATCCCCAACAGCCCCCGTGTAGCTTAATAGTGCAACCTTAATATAAAACTCACTCACCGTTCCTATTTAAACTTCAGCCTCACCCACGATCGGTTGGACTTCTCCAGTGAGATGATGATAGTTTTTCGTAGTATGTATTAATTATATTCTGCTGTAATATTTTTTAACACTTAAAAATCGCCATTAATTTATTTTGACTTCCATAGAAATGAAAACGAGTCGCAAATATGTTACTTTATATCAAACTCTTCATGAATCCCCCTTAAAGTTTCCCTTGCACTCCCAAATGAATTTTTCCCCACAAACCCTTCGAATGAATACATTATAAAGAGTTCAATCAATTTTCTAAAGTAAAAAATTTAAAAAAAATGTGAGCAATTTCCATATTGCTTATGACGTTAAATTGTAAGTTTTTCTGTTTTATTTAGTTGCAATCATTACAGAAGGGGCAGACGGGAATTTTTCAAGGGGGTTAGGATCAAAAGTCTACCATTCTCGTTTGGTGCCCCAACACGCCGCCACGTATGTTGTTTTGATTTTGTAGATTGACGGGAACAAAAAGCAGTAAAAAGTAAATTGTTTAATAAATAATTGGCATTAATTAATAAAATAAATTAATGATAACAAATAATTAATTAAATTTTACATACTATATGCATAGAAGTGTAATCAATCAGGAAAAAATCACGGATGACGGACTCATGCCCCCCCCCTATTGTGTGCGACACTGTTTAGTAATGTTTTAATGATTTTTTTCCTAATCCCACATATTAAAAAAAAGGAGATAAACATTCAGTTACTTTTTAAGCTTAGTTTTACACCTACAACATCCATTGTAGAGTTTTTCAGGAGGAAAAACAGAAGCGTTTAAAACAGTTAACCATTAATCGACATGATAATTAGTTAACACTCAGATTACCATACGATAAACGTTTCTCTTTATGTTCAGTATACACGTTAGTACGGTTTTCAGTGTGAAATTAAATGTAAAGAGTCATTTGAAGATTCCGAAGAGACTCTTGCAAATGTTACTTTATTTGCGACCATAATCACTCGGCTATCATGGGCAAACAAAGATTAAGTACTGGAAGATTAAAAAACAAAATGTATCTCTGATAAACACAGTTTGAGAAAAACAATATCAAACATGTCATTAATTTGATGTTGCTAGTTTTATAATAAAACAGTCACAAGAATTTATAAAATTCGAATTAGTTATATATACATTAACTATATACTCTATTTTCTATACTTCTATATACTCTATATTTGATAGTGTGTAATTGCATATTATACATGCAGGGATGCACACAGGTTATTTTTGTGGGATTGTTTTACATTTTAAAAAAACAAATAGAACCCTACCTTAAGTACTTTATTCCCATACGCGACATTAAATAACATATCTTCTTCCACTGTGACTATCACTTGACCATCATTCAAAATTACGAGGACCGTCTTCAAAAGCCCTCATGTAGCTGAACAATGCGACGTTAATATTCACTCACCCACTCATTCCAGTGTGACTAATATAAATTAAAAGCACAAATATATATATATATACCATTGATGTAAACTTTATTCTTCGGATTTCCACATCGTGTCTGGTAAGAATCTTCAAACGTAGTAGCTTCTATTACTTCAAACAAAGATCTCAAACTCAAAGTCAGTGGCGTAACAGCCTATAAGGGCCAGGGCCTACTGTGCCCATTCCAGTATACATGACCATTGGGCAGTGAGGTACATGAGCAGATGTCCCAATCAGGTGGTCAGTCTGAAGTGGGACCCCCAGTGCTTAAGTTTCCAAGCAAGCTTGGTACTCATTTATCAACCCACTGTAGCAGGAATGAAAGGCTGAATCAACCTTGCCCATCCTGGACCTGTGGTGCGGAAGCGCGATACGCTACCACTCGACCAGTGGGCCTTCAAACGAAGATCTGCTATGGAATAATTAGTCTAGGATGAATGTTTTCTTTCATCCTAGGCTTAATATCTTAAACCCTTTTCCTATCAATAATTAAAAAGAAAAGGTCTTCTTACCCTAAAGGAGAAATTCCTTGTATACTAAAAAAGTTGATAGAGAGAACCTCACGCAAAAATATTTCATCAATTTTTTTAATAAAATAAAATATATGTATTTTTGGATGCAGTTACTAATAAGTTTCTTCTGTATTTTACCTTCTCTCTCTCTCTCTCTCCTCAACCCCCTTTCTTCTCTTTTTCTTTTCTTTCTTTTTATCCCGAACTTCGACCTCGGCAGAAAAGTTTGTTTTCTTTTTCAGGAGTCAGTTTCGAAAGGGCATGAAACAACAGCAGAGTAAAATACCAAGCTTTTGAAACCCAAACACTTGAGTGTCAGCTACCACTTTTCAAGAAAGCTATTAAATAAACAACACCCGGCTGTTACCACATCTGAAAACATTCTATGCAGTGACGACTTTTTCAAGATTATCTCTTCTCCAAATATAATTTGGATATTGAGTTAATTTTTTTCTACAGATGGGGTGTTTATTTCTTTTCCTAATGTTTTTCTTAAAAAAAAAGAAACATAGAACCTTTTTTTTTAATTCATATAGCTGTTTGAGAAATATTAAGTGTTTTGTTTAACGTGACACACTAATTATTAAAAAATTCACGAAACAACGAAACACTCCGTAAAATCCTTCTTATTACGCTCGCTTTTAATACAAAAAATAAAAACAAAACTTACGGGAGCACGTTATACACTGGATATAAAAAGGATAGCTTTAAAAATAAAAAAAATTCATAGATAAGCATTTAAAAAAATTAGGCTTCTACATAGATTTGAATACTGTTTATTTAAAAGAAACGACATTCCTTATGAATTCCTTAACAGGTGGCAGTTCTAGAAGTATATACCATTTTTTTTCAAAAGCTTGGGATAAGACCTTGAATAAATCATTTCAAACACATATGTAAGTGTACATATGTATGTGTAAACACATATTCACGTACGTTTCAGGATTTTTCGCAAAAAAAGGGGTCAGCGTTACACGACAAATATACCTTAAAGTTTAATAATAACAATAATAGTGCAACTTGAGAAAGTATAGGTGCACATTATATTGACCGATGAGCGCAAAACACGAGATTTTACGGTAAATGAATATTGAGATTATTCTATTAGTAAGTTGTTATTTTTGAAAACCTGATGATGAAAATATTGGTACTTACGTCAATAACTATTTTAATTAGTACTCTACTTCAGTAAAAGATTGATTTAGACATTTGAATTTAATTTAATTTTGTTATGCTTGGTAAATAATTCCTTCTGCAATGAAGTAGCAATAGTTTTTTTAGGAAAATATCTATTTTACATCTATATACAATTTGTATAATTGCGATTTTCAAATTATGTAATTAAAGAATTATATACAATTTAGATTCAAAACCTTGGATTTTTTATACATTATTAATCCCAGATTATTAATTAATCAATCTCATGATTAATTAACTAGCATTTATCAAATACATGGAGTTAGAGAAATTTGTTTAAAAGAGAAAAACTTTTTTTTTAAATGTATGGAAGTCTATGTGTAATTAATTTCATCTTTATAAATTTACTAGTTCGAGGTTAAAATCGACGAGGAAATTTACCTTTAGACACAATTTAATTTTTGCTAATTAATTTATTTTATAAAATTATGTAAAGAATTAAAAAATGACTATGAAGAAGAAAACATTTTAAAAAAGCATTTAAAAACAATAATCTGATCCCATCCGTCCATGTTTATAATGCTTGGAAATTTTACTCGAATCTAAGCTTCACTTTTTTCCCGGTATTTATGTTACTGTGAATCAGATGCGTCTTAGAATCGAAGACAAAACATTTGTTTGATTGGGAAAGTTCAGTTTCCACCCCTTTCAAAAGTAAATATGTAACCGTCCATTCTGGCCACTTGCATCGATGATTTATCCCATTCTTCAATTTATGTCCAGTATTCAAAATCACCTAGGCATCAAAGATATCGCTAAGAAAGTATGACACAAGAAAAAACGACCACTGAAAATTTGACACGGATGAAACAAATGTACGTCGATGGCGTAAACAAAATGATACAATTTTTGCTTGTGAATGTTCAACACAGTCTTTAATAATTCGTTTATATTATTCTATAAAATATTCTTCAAAAACAAATTTTGCATAACAAATGCATTGGATGGCAGGGAAGACGACATCGTGTGGGAAAATGGTGGCGCACCCATTCCGAAGTCATCTGTAACAATGAAAATGACGAATTATTTTCGAAACATGGTGACTGTTAGAATAATTATTGGTCCATGTATGTTTTTATATAATACTGGTAAAATAAATTAATTATTAACTTTTTATTATTTCACATTTTTTACCCTCAAAACCATACAGAGAACTGGGAAGGCGGCTTAGAACCGTTGGCAACATTTTTTCATAAAAATAATTTGAAATTTTAGGGTGTAGATTAGAGTAAATATGGTAAATCATATAAAAAAACGATATTCAGCTATTCACATTACGTCTACTGATTGAATGCCATCAATGCATTAAAAATTCTGTATTATTTTCATTAATTTATATATCTAGCTAAAAAAAAATAAAGGAAAACATCAAACCACGCCTCCGCATAATAAGAAAATTGTTTACCGCGGTAGACATTTGTATCATTTCTCACTTCCTATAGATTTTTGACACATAGACACTTAATATCTCAAAGTATCATATTACAAATAAAAATCACAATTTTTTTTTATCTATTTTTAATCAACATTCAGGGTCATAGACACACCTTATATTTCAATAAGTATTCATAAGACAAATGTTACATTCATACGAAAAAAATCGATTAAAATTCAAACTAAGGCTTTAAAACTTGCCCCATTGTTTATTCCAATTCAAAATGATAAATTTGCTGCAATTTTTCTCTTCAATATATTTTTATGATTACAATAATAATACAATTTATTGAATCCGTATAAGTTACTCATAAAAATGCACCTCTTCATATGAATAAAAAATTCGGTTTCTATGATTGATTGAAAGAGATTATTTTAAATGTAATACAATAAAAAAGCTCATCTTATCGAATCAATAAATCAGCTATTTTATCTATTAAAAATGCTATATGTTCTCTTCTTTAACATTATCATTATTTAAGTGATGTGTCAAAACTATTTAACAAAGAAATAGGGGAATATTGAATTTTATTTTAATATGACCATAGTTGTATAGCTATGTTACCTTATATTTTTAATTAACTACATTAACACTAATAACATGTTAAGCCCCAGTTTCTCAAGCTGTGGAACGCCCCCTCCTCTAGACGGGCGTAATAACTCTACGAGAGGGGCGCGAGTACATTGAAAAGTCGAAAACAAAAGATTATTATTTTTAAGAAAATGAATACATATATAGATAAGCAAATCCTCTAAAATATAAGTAAATCCTTCTAAAACACTGTCAAGATCATTCTTGTTGCATTCCAAAGTCTTCGGAAAATTTTATGGAAGCAGCGCGCAGAAAAGATCATACTTCAGATAGACCCATATATACGTCCGGGGAGTTTACCGCTTTGGCTGAGCGAGACGTTTATATACGGTGGTGGCAGGTAAGAGGAGGAAGTTGTATTTTAGGTTTAGCGTTCAAGAATAGCATTATTGAATTCAAAACATTTGTATTGTATGGAAGGGGGATGCGAGGAAAATTATGATTGAATATTGGGTCGCAAATATTGAAAGTTTGAGAAGCTCTGTGTTAAGCTAAAACAGAAAACTGGCGTCGTGAGCTTCTTTTACTAAAATAAAAGCAACAAAACCTGTTTCACTTGTATTCATTCCATAAAAGGATTTTATTTGAAGAAATATTTATTAAAAAATAAAATGGAAATATTTGTTTCTGCTATTACTTTCTTTTACTGGATTTTTTAATTCCTCTTTATAAAATTTTTTATTTATTATTATTGTTATTATTTATTCTTAAAGAATACAGAAAATGCAACATTTTACGAACAACATTTCTTTAAAAATAAACTTTTTTCAAGAACATAGTTGTTCTATAATTCTCTACATTCTGAAGTTTTATGATAAAATTCTTAAAACCAAAAAAAAATAAGAACACATGATTTTTTTTTTTTTTTTGGAATTTTTATGTTCATTTTTAATTTCTATGCAGAAAATTCAATGCGTTTATTTAATTTTAGTATTAAATTTCATGGTTTTATTTCCTTTCTATAGACTGTTTGAGTTAATTTAGCTTTGTATTAATAAAATATCAGTTACAATATATGAAGTATCATGTTTTGATGTGCGTAGAAATTTTTTCACAGAACACTTGGTATTCTATCGAGAACTTTCCTGCTCGGTCGTTTAGAGGTAGCGTATCCCGCTTCGTAAGTCCAAGATTGCCGGTTTGATCTCGGCTGGAGTCGATAGGTTTTAAGGATGCCAAAATAGTAGGCATGCATGTCATATGATTATGTGGCATGTGGATAATGCCTTGAATATCAATTTGGCTCTGGTACTCGGCAAAACTAAATCACGGCAATATTTCGCATCCGACAAGAGCTTGAATTAATATTAATTCAAGCATCGAAATTTGATAGCGAAGGACCTCACTAGATGATGCCACCTTGAAATGGCTCACATTTGGGGACTTGCCGTGCCTGCAAAGGCTTGGCTGCCAATATGTAACCCATTAGGTAAAAACTTTCTGCACAAAAAAAAAAACAAATTGTTCCATTTTTCAGACAATATATTTATTAAGTGGCGCGCTTATCCGGAGAACAGAACCCGCAACTTTCTGCCCTGTACGTACATAACATACCGCAAGAGAAAAATGATCTCTTATGTCCGGGGGTTGTTACTGGCTTATATAGATGATACCGCTACACACTCCCCCATCAGTGAGTCAGTGGATAAACTAACGAACGATTTAGTTGTTATTGCGAGCGGTCAGTTGATGGTACTAATTGGAGGAGTTGCATCGTGAGTTATAGACGACTTTTTAGCTGCGTGAAGTGAGTGTTGACGAGTTTTTGTTTGCTCTTTTTGCGGATAGATCGCGCCACGACAGTTCAGAAGGTTTCTTCGCTCTCATCTAGGGTCACCAATGAAGTGACACACTTATCTGGAGGACAGAACCTGCAACCTTCGGCTCCGTAAGCACGTAACATGCCTCTCAAACAAAATGACCATTTTAATCTGGAGGTTGTTACTGTCTTATATAGATGATACCACTACGCTTACTATCCTTGTAGTTCAAATATTAATTTATAGACAATGTTCTGGAATTTGTAACATAAGTACAAGGTTACATATAATTGCTCTTGTAATTAAATTAATGAATCCTATTTATATTTAAAAGCCCTATCCACATTAGCTAAAATGTACACATTTATTATCAACTTCGAAATTTTAGAGACCATCTTTTCCCGAATGGCAAAATTTTTACTGATTCCAGGGAAAATTGAAGCGTATTATCGAATAAAATTTTCTAAATTCTCGTCCTGAAGTCGAAAAATATTAAGATCCGGAATGCTTTATCTCATAACTTGATCAAAAAAGTATTATTATTAAAAAAAAATAATAAGTTAACTTCTTTGCCGTTACTTAAATTTTGGATCGGAGAAACTTGTTCCCCGCCATCTCATATAATATTTCTTCGAATTCCTTTTAAATACGACATACTATATTTGATACTTTGAACAGTCTGGTGCTTTATTAAGAGCAAATGGTTAGTGGATTTTATAATTTCAAATTTCGGATAGATGACAATATGATAATACTTAAGTTATATTGTATTAGCTCACCTTTTATTTTTCAGTTTTTTGCCTCATGGCAATTTAATCAATCACAATTTAAAACGCCACACATTTTTCTTAAGTTTAGATACAAAATGCTACTTATGTAAATTTAAAGTTCGTTTTCTCTTACTATCAAAATAATACTCTTCAAAAATAATATCATAAAACAAATTACATTAAAGAACTAAAACATGGTCATTAAAAGAAATAACAAAACTATATATATATATATGTGGCATAGTCTTCGCGCGCAGGCGCAACAAACCAAAAAAACTAAAACTTTTGGACATTAGAACAGAAAGAATTAGAGAGAAAGGAGAACGCGAGAGGTGCGCGAGCAGGCATGAATATCATCAATCTTATCTGTAAACTTATCTACCTTTTCAATTAATTTTTGTTTAATGTTAAAATAAAATAGAAGATAGAAATTTTGATGATTATGGGGGCTCGGCGGGATCGACAAAATCGATTTTTTGAACAACAGCGTCCGAATGAAACTTCGTTCAAAAAGGTTGGATTTTTCAACTTCATTCCGCCTGTGTAGAGGTCGGAACAAATAACAAAATAACCTGTGTAGAGGTATATTTTGCAATGAACCATCGACAAATATTCCGCCTGTGTAGAGGTTGGAAAACCCATCGACGAAAATCCCGCCTGTGTAGAGGTTAAGTGTGAATAATCCGCCTGTGTAGAGGCCGGAACTACAATTTCAACGATATAACCTGCGAAGAGGTGAAATCAGTGGAATCAACGTTTTTATTGATACATTGTACGTATTATTTCTAAAATGTATAAAAACGCTCTTAAAAAATTTTCATAAGAGTTGTTTAAACGGTACTGTGGAGAATACTGACACTATGTTAAAGTGAGAACAGTAGTACATTTGAAAGTGATCCAGATTTCGTTAAAACTTTAATTCAAAACTGTATAGATGAGAGGGTAATGAAACAAAAAGAGAAGTAACTTCAGGAAAACAGAAAATTGAGCTCGCGAAACTACAGTTAGCACAGTTAGAAAAAAGAAGTCGAACTTCAAAGGGTTAAAAATAAAGCATTAAGTTTAAATCCTGCAGCTAAATTCGAAGAGAAACAGTTCAAAACTTTAAATAAGGAAACTGCAACTCATATTGGCATTCGAGAAGCAGAAGATTGGTTTAGGCCTATTGATTTAGCTAAAGAGTGTGATATTTATATTTTTAGAAGCGGATCACATAAAGAAATTCCCATTACTTATGGAAGACCCCTTTAAAAATACAAAACTTTAAAACGATTACAGAGAACTATACAATATCATGAAAGAGAAAATATTGCTTTATATGCGGTGATTCATCTCATTGCGCAAGAGACAGTGAGAAGCGTTTTAAACCTAAAGAATCTAATGATCACATCCATAATAAAATAAACGTGAATACTTTGAAAGTCGAGAGCGAAAAACAAAATAGCGAAGAATACGCAAATCTTCAATACGTAAACATTTTTGTGGAACATCAGCCCGTAACAGCATTGATTGATTCAGGTTGCCAGATCCCAGTTTTAAATTCCTCACTAATTAGAGTGCAAACACCTTCCGTAGAGATCATAACATTAAGTTCATGTTTTGGCGAACAGCGTATGGTAGAAGTTAAACCCATAAATATTTCTCTTCATCAACACTCTCTAGCTTGAGTGTTGGAACGGCAATATCACCGACCTTGACCAATTTATTATACATCAGTGTATATTCTGAAATAAAAAAACTAAGAGCGATGTTTTATTAAGTGAAAGAGAATCCTCTTTGAGTGCAGATTTGGGTGTTCAGTTTAATTCAAGTGTTTCTTTTCCAAATGTTTCTGTTTCAAATGTTTATGATTTGCCATATGTTAAGAACTTTAATACTGGAAATGCAAGTTCTCTAATTAAGGATTATAAATGTAATAAAATTAAGAGTACTAAGTTAAAATTGAGTATTGTAAGAGAAAAATGTTCTGATATAGTATTGTGTAAGAAAAAGCCAATGGTGCCATGAAAACGAGTTCCGTAGAATTCATCTCCCGATCTCCTACCCCTTCACCTATGAATAGTAATTATCATCGGTTTGTGTTGCTCCGAAGGATCTTACTGGCAGTGGAAAAACGAAGGAAAAGAGAAATCGTTTTGAACAGATCCAGAACTCTACAGAGGGAAAATATCGATGCGTTCAACCAAAGATCAACTTGTTAAAAAGTCGTTCTTATGCCGGTGAAACACAATGTTTTCCTGTGGAACCTTCCGGATGTCGAAGAGGTGCCTTCACAAATGGAGAAACTCTAGTTCAGAAAAAATGATATGTTTAATCATAAAACAAAGATTCTTGGTCTCCATGGAAATATTAAAGAACAGGCGCAAAAACATGGTCATTAAAAAAGAAATAACAACCTTCTGAATATCATCGTCAATCTTATCTGTAAACTTATCTACCTTTTCAATTAATTTTTGTTTAATGTTAAAATAAAATAGAAGATAGACCAACGTCTTGGACCCCTTGATGTCTCCCACATATATATATATATATATAGGTGAAATACATATTCTCTAATTATTAACAATATGGATTGTGTAATAATCAGTAGCCACACAAAAAATTTTTCAAGGATGGGAGAGGGGTTCAGGATCGAAAGTTCACCATTTTAGTATCATGTTCCAAATCGCCGCTCAACATATTCTTTTGATTTTGTCGATTTTCGGGGAAAAACAATTAAAAATTAATTAATTAATAAATAATTAGCATCAATTAATAAAGTTAATTCTTAATAACAATTACATAATTAAATTTTACGTAATATATACATAGGATTACAACCAATAAATTTGCTTAAAAAAATTATTTAAGCTTCAATTTTTACAGAATAATGTAGGCAAGTGACGCACGCAAGGGGTGAGGACCCGAGCTTCCCCCTCCCCTTGTGTGTGCTACTTGTCTACATTATTTTGTACAAATTGAAGCTTAAATCATTTTTTAAGCAAATTTATTGGTTTGATTTATAATTTATGCATAAACTCAGTCCAGAAATGAATCTTTTGAGAAAACGATGTTTTGTTTGAAAGCACTCTTTTACATCTTCCACCTCCTTCATTTCATTATACTTTTCTCTTAGCATATATAACACCTTTAAATTTAATTTGAGTAAGTTGTTTTACTTGTTCATTCGAAAAAGACAAAAGGAAAATAAATATCACTTAATCTTGAACGTGGCTCCTTTGAAATGTTATTAAAGCTATTACTATCTGTTTTCAGAAGCAACAATACAAAACCAATATAAATGCAAACTTCAAAACTCCTTGATTCTGTAAAATAGCAAAACAATTACATGCCACCGTAATTATCACAACTTTATTGCAAGTATTTCATTTCATTCCACAAATTCTTCCATTCCTTGACTAATTAGTTGACCCAAGGCCTGAAAGAGTCACAATCCCTCTTAACCTACACGAAGGTAAAAAGAAAGAACTTGATTTATATCATCACTTTTGATTAAGTACTCAGCCGTATTTCTCTTGGCAAAAAGAATTCATTCCATTTGTCATCCGATTAAACGTAATTAGTTTGCTTTAAGTGCAAGAGATCTGATGCGAAATGGAATTCGGACGATTGTATCTCGAAATAAGTTATGATGAAACGTCCCGTAGGTGTGAAGTGGTGCACACCTGCACACCACTTTTTTGCCATTTGTTAGCTCCCCCGGTACAACTCCCTACCACCTCCTCCAAAAAAAGATAAGTTACTTTTATTGCCTTTTTGACTCGCCATCTTTTATCTTTAAGACAACAGCTATTTTGTTCAGCGTATTTGAAGGAATTTGAATCTGGCGATTTAATTTTGGCGAGTTTCATGGGGGGAAAATATGATCAAGAAGTTATTCTGATTAACAAAAGAGCCTCTAATTGAGAAAATAATCTTCCCCCTCCGCCAAATTTAAAAATTAAATTTGAAAAAATGCAATTAACAATGTATTTTTGATTTTTGTGGCATAGTAGAATACTCGATTATATCCAGAATGACTGGAAAAGGGCGAATAATAAAAATTTCTGTAGGATTTATTCTTGTGCACAAACACGCACACATGTGTATACGCATGCAGACTAAATTGAAGCAAAAACGAACTAGTTTAAGTAGTATTTAAAAAGTAGAGCCTATACTTAATTTATTAATATAGAAATGGACAGGAAACTCGTCGAATAATCTTTCATCGAATGGTACGACATAGATTCGTGACTAAGTCCTCTTTCGTGTTTTAAGAAGAGTTTCGATTATTATTACCTCAGAACTAGACTTAATTCCACTTCGATATAAGTTCTTTTCGGCTAGGGTTGGTTCATTGTGAAATGCATAGCTTGCGCATTTTACGATTCCCTCATTATTCACTATTTTTGTCGGGCTAAAAAAAATTATCGCCTTTGTTTAGCCAGTCATGAACTGCTTCCACGTCAACCTTTTCTTTACGTCCATCTAGGGATTATAAAGTATTTAAGACTATTTTCAAAAGCAAGGAATTTTCTGGTGATATTTTTCGCCACGATTTTTTGATAGGAAGCGATCATTACCGGGTTTTTTACCCATGTTGCTTATTTATTAAATGAGAGGTTCTGTTGAAGTTTCCTTTTCCAAGATGTATTGTGAGCAGTGGCGCATACAGGAATTTTTTAAGGGGGGTCCGGGGCCGAAAGTTCACCATTCTTGTATCACGCTCCTTTTGATTTTGTCGATTTTCGGGGACAAAACACAGTAAAAAACTAGTTTTTGAATAAATAATTAGCATTAATTAATAAAATTAATCATTAATAGCAAGTAAATAATTAAATTTTACGTTCTTTATACTTAAAATTATAATCAATCGGAAAAAAAATCAAGGACTTTGGGGGTCCGGACCCCCAAGACCCCCCGTTGTGTGCGCCACTGATTGTAAGTATTTATTTAACGTACATGAATTACCTTAAAATCCAAAGTATAACTCGCACTTTTAACGCAAAAAACATGCGCGTTTTACACCAGGTATAAAAATAAGAACTTTGAAAAGTTTTAAAAAGGAAGAAGAAAAAAGATGAGCACAGAAAAAATTAGACTTCTACATATATCGAAATGCTATTTGAATAAAAGACATGACATTACTTATGTACTTAAAGGTTTTTTTTATTTCTAATGAGCTGTGGATTGGTGTTTTACTCTTGCAGACCTAGTACATTTCCCGGAAGTTGGTATCTCTTTAGTGCGGCACCATATAGGCGGATACCAATCACAGCAAGTAATTTTGAAGCCAGTTTCCTCCCCTGAACTCTAACGATGCAAACCTGAACAAGGATTTAATTTTGCCTAGAGCACCCAAGCCAAACAGGCACTCTAAGGATCTTTTACATGCCGTATAATCATACGTTCTGGCCGCTGTCAATATTCTGCATCTTGAAAATCCACCGACTTGGGCGGGGACGAATTCTTAACCTTAGGTGCTGAAGGCCATTGCCATACCAACCATGCCACCCAGCCGGCATGTATTTAAAAGGTTGTAGTTCTAAAAGTATACTATTTTTTTCTCTAAAACTTGGAATAATATTTGGTACAAATAACCTCAAAACATAAGAGTATTGAGCAAGTATATTTAAGGTTTCTTCGTAAGAAAAGGGAGTGCGTGTTATACGGCGAATATATCTGAAAATTAAAAATTGCAGCTCAAAAGTATGGGTGAGTGGTTATATGCCGGATTTTACGGTAAATGTTTATACTTTGACTACCCCTATCAGGTTCTCTTTCGTTTCATTTGGATCGTTACATCTCCTTATGTTTTTTCAAAGCTCCAGTCAGTTGTTACTCACTTCAAGCAAAATTACATAAAAAGCAACTCGCTTACCATAGACCAGGGGTGTCCAACCCAAATGACCTTGTGGGCTACTTCGGGAAAACATTATAGTCTCGCGGGCCGCACAAAAAAAAAGATGTACATTTATATCAGATTTGGAAACAAAAAAACATTTATTGGAGTGAAAATTTAAAACACAAAATGAATTATTATTATTGTTTTCATTATTTTTCATGTATGCAGACATAGATAATATACTAATGTTTATATAATACAATAATGCAATGATCAAATAATGTTTAAAATATTACATTTTTTTGCCATTTTCTTAAAAATTACGGTGTTCTTTTTGAATTGATCTTTCATTACTCATTGTTGAAATTTGATTGTGCAGTCATTAGCAAACGATTAAGTACACATTGCACTTTACCTTAACCGTCCTGAATATTTTTTTAAAACTTTATAAAACATCTCTCTGACTGCCTCTTGCTTTTTGCTCGCACACACAAAGAATCATGTACCCTCCATAGTAAAGGATATGTATAGTGCAATTCGGAATTTATTAAAAAAGTAATTATTGTAAAATTAAATATAACTGTTTGATAAAATATAAATCTTTTTTAATCTAAAGGACATTTCTACTATCAAAAAGGATTTATTTTAAAACAAGAACAGGTAACAGGCAAATACATAGTAGATTTCTATATGTGTATAAATTTCCCCTCAAAAAAATTTAAAAATGAAAAAACTTTAAAAAAAACCTGATATTTAAAATTTTTTTTAAAACGAGTCGGTGGGCCGCAACTTACGTACTGACGGGCCACGTGCGGTCCGCGGGCCGTGTGTTGGACACCCCTGCCACGGATGATGCAATAATCGTACTGATTTACAATCAGCAGTATTCTTTTAAATTTATGGCGATAGCCTTTTGAGACTCAATTGTATACGAAATAAAACAACGGCGATTACATTTTAAAACTTTGTTAACGACAATTCTTTACACCAGGGGTTGGAAACTTATTGCACGTGAGACAATTCTCAGCAGCACTCTGCACTACTCAACAAATTTTTAAATTTTTGAGCAGATGAAAGTTGATCAATTTGTAATGGATCTTATTTGACAAACATTTTCAGAATGATGGAGATTAACGGAATCACCGAAGAATCTTAAAGATAAATTTACAGCTATCTTGTAAATTATTGAATGTCGTTGCTAGAGAGATTTAATTTATGAAAAGAGAAAATGGCGTGTACTCTGCTTTTGGTTATACTTATTTAAGTAAAAAATCTTTCATCATATGAAAAATATTTCGAGTGCGAGAAGAAATTGTTTAACAACTGAATGCTCAGAATCGTGTCAAATTGAAAGTCACACATTATACCTCCGATTTTGCGATATAAAAGTAGAGCAGTGCAAATACTAGGTTTGTGAATTAAAATTTTTATTTAACTATAATGAAAGGAATTATATTTTACATTATGCTTATATTTTATGCTGTCTATTTCTAATTTTAATAAATATGTTTAAATATACATAATATATATACAATCAATTTATTTTTTATTTTTGTCGAAGAAATAGTTATATTTTATGCTGCTTATAAAGGGTGTTTTTTTTAGAGGTATAGAACTTTAAATTGCAATAAAACAACGATGTATTATTCGATTGACATGAATTTTTTTTATTCGAAAGATAATCTTGTGGCATTACATTTTAAATATGATCAAGCAAGGCGTAGATTCGTCGAACGGGCCCAAAACGAGATTGCCGTTGTTCCCGATTTTCATAAGCGAATTTTGTTTAGCGATGAAGCGCACTTCTGGTTGAATGGCTACGTCAACAAACAAAACTGCCGCATTTGGAGTGAATCTAATCCACAAGTGTATGTCGAAACACCGTTACATCCAGAAAAACTGATTGTTTGGTGCGCTTTATGGGCTGGTGGAATCCTTCTTCAAAAACGATGAAGGCCACAACGTTACAGTCAATGGTGATCGGTATAGAGCCATGATTACTAACTTTTTCATTCCTGATTTGAACAATCATGATGTGCAGGAGCTGTGGTTCCGACAAGACGGCGCAACATGTCACACAGCTCGTGCCTCAATCGATTTATTGAAAGACACGTTTGGTGACCGCCCAATTTCACGTTTTGGACCTGTGAATTGGCCTCCAAGATCTTGTGATTTAACACCGCTAGACTATTTTCTGTGGGGCTGTGTAAAGTCATTGGTCTATGCGGATAAGCCACAAACGCTTGACCATTTGGAAGACAACATTCGCCGTGTTATTGCCGATATACGGCCACAAATGTTGGAAAAAGTCATCGAAAATTGGACGTCCAGATTGGACTACATCCGAGCCAGCCGTGGCAGTCCTATGCCAGAAATCATATTTAAAATGTAATGCTACAAGATTATCTTTCGAATAAAAGAAAATTCATGTCAATCGAATAATACATCGTTGTTTTATTGCAATTTAAAGTGCTATATCTCTAAAAAACACCCTTTATTTATGTGAATATAAATATCTTTAAATGATTCAAAATTTAATATATAATAAAACTGTAAATCTATATTATTGACTTCTATAGTCTAACCCTGTATGCATTATCGCGGGAATAGAACATTTTTAAAAATGTGCTGCTCAGGGACGTCTTAAAGCAGGGACCAACTGGGTCCGGGCCCAGGGCCTTGCGCTCAGTGGGGGCCTCGTTTCGTTTCCACTCTGTCTTAATAAGATAATGATTACATGAATAAATATGATCCCGTACATATTTTCCAAAAAACAGGGCGTTTCAAACTGCATGTCAACTGGCAAAAGTGGTAAGACTGTATTATCATCTGCTGATCATTGTCCATGTCTAAGCTTAGGCCTAATGCACAATCATTCAACTCATTTAGTAGAAATACGGTCATCGGGGGAGCCGATTTGCGCCTACGTTTTTGAGATTGTGATGCACATTTATTTGTTTCAAATTACCGTTTGAGCGAGTATTTGATAATGCATGCTATATACTGTCTATTTTAAAAGATATCAGGTAGGGCCTACTTTTGCATAGTGGCCCAGGGCCTCAAAAAGTTTTAGATCTCTCTGGGTCCTGGGCCTCAAAGAGTCTTAAGACATCCCTGGCACTACTGTGTGGCACGCTGGATCATATTGGTAAACTGGTTCGGCACGCCACAGCTAAAAGGTTGCCAGCCCATGCTTTACGCAGAAGCTACGAATCTTCATTAGCAAAATTCAGGAATGAATGGCTAAAAGCGATTAACGAGGCTTATAACTTCCCATATTGTGAGGAATAATGCGTTCATGTCAGAAAAGAACAATTTTTTAAAAACCTGCTAAAAGCTTTTAGGTTTTAATCTCTTTTGAAAGACAAATGCCTTAATTTAACGTCAATAACCTCTGGAAATGCGACTGAAATAGCTTTATCTTAAACGAAAGATAATACAAAACGACAGGCACTTCGTAATCAGTCCTTTACCTCAGGAAACACCCTCACCCACAACATCATTTAATCGGATGTACCCATCCAGGTCGCTTTTACCCATTTTTCTGACGTGACGCATTCGAACTGAGGTGGGAGGGAGCCCCCCTTCTTGACGTCTCAGCGGCTGTTAGGCCCGGACTACCCTCAGAGTAGTCATTAACCTGGGTAAACAGAAGAGTGAATTAAATGGGGTTGTTCCGTTCCCCTCTGACGCAACGAGCGGTGGAGGCGTCTTCTGGAAGGGGTGGTGAGGCTCTGAGCCCAAAAACGAAACCGAACCCAACAATTAAGTTAAATTGGTGAGGTACGCTATGGGTTCTTATTTCCTTCAAAGCTCCATTCATTGGAAAACAGCCGAACATAAGGATGGGCTGGGGAAAAAACGTAGTAATAATAATAGTACGTAAAAAACGGATGTCTGTTTTCCCATTCATCTTTTTTTTTTGTTTTTGTAATGATACAGACAGCAGTTGTGGTTTTTCTAAGTCACTTAAATGTCTTAATCGCACAACAGCTTTGTGGGTATACGTGTCGCAATATTTCGTTGTGACCTATAAGTAAATTTCCATAGGTCACAGAATATATTGTCTATTTACAATATATATGAATCATCAGCAAATACACCGTATATTTCTGTATATTTTTAAATTGAAAGTAAGAGATTCATCTTATATAAAGATCCACTAATCTCTGGAAAAAAAAACGCTATTTATAGAAAAAATGGTTTTGTTTTTACATTTTGGTTTGGTGTGCACAAGTGACATTAATCTTTTGACTTTTTGCGTGTTTTGAATAGAACTTCAATTTTAATAGAAGAGAAAAGTTAAATAAATCTGTGACGGCTCTATCCGTGGCCGTCTTACTAGTAGTCTTCTTGGGGAATTTTTGGTCTTTAAAAATTATTTTATTATAAAGCTTCCTCCCGAAGAAGAAAACATGAGCATGCATATTAAGACTACTATATAAAGTCTAGGCTTTCAGGTTAGACAGAGAGAGTTAGGATAGAATGCTAGTGGAGCAGTGATTTAACAATTTGAAGTTGAAAATTGTTATATGTAAGCTGACGATCTGTCACACTTTAAACTAAATCTAAATTAAGTAGCTAAGACGTTAGAGCGATTGAATTAACGTAAGTGTTCTAAGTGATTAAAGTTTTCTCATATCTCGCGTACCTCGTTAATTATGTTCATATTTAACAGCTAGGTGCATCTCTTAACTTTGGTAGATTGAATTTGTGCTGGTTTGTGCTGTGAATAAATTGAGTGATTTTGATTACGGCTAGTCTTCCCTCCAATTCTCCCACGCCTTTAGACGCAGAAGCAAGACCTTTACAAATCCTTTAAAGTCAGCGCCAGAATTCAAGTTTCCGAATAGTTTGTGTGAGATTCACATTTTCTCATTTGGATGTCTGAAGGCATACATATGAGTATCATGCCACGAATTTTGCCTCAGGGCTTGAAATGCAGGTTGACGATCACGTTCTATATATAGGTGTTTCTCTTCTGGATATTTGTGCAAAGTGAAAAAAAAGCTGGTGCAGAAGGTATGAACAGCACAGTTATTGTACGCAACAACAGATGAAGGAAAAAAAGATATAAGTTTAAAAAGATGTTTCTGAAATAAAATTATTGTCGTTGGCGTTTCACTTTACAGTATTTTGATTAAAATATATTCCACAAGTTTTACCCCCTTAGCAATATTTTCGTCCTCATGGCGCCATCTTTGAAAATTACCGGAAATTTCTCTTTTATTTCAGTTTATACAAAAGTTTCGAATTTGCATAAATTTTTGAAGATAAATATTTACTCTCAGCTTCTACACGAACCGAATTACATTCGGAAAACATTCGGTTTATTTGCAAAATCAGGTACTTACATCGCAACAATCGCCAACTCTATTAATAACTCGCCAAGTTGGCAACACTGATTTCTTATGTGTCATATACGCTGAATTGACATCCATGTGCTTCATTTCATATAATGTCACCAATAGGTTGTGATAATAGGTAAGTACCTAAAATCATTATTTTCGTAAATTACTTTCCTCATACTCATAACAAAAAAAACCCCTCCTTTCCATAAATGTATCAGAATTAAAACTGACATCTGACACTATTATTTAGGACTGTATGAATAGGATTTTGATGACAGACGCTGAATGAAATTCAATCTTTTAAATTTTCTAACAATATTGAATTATTTAAAATCCCGCCACATTGAATTTCATTCATTATGCGAACATCCGCTTGCGCAATCTTACTTGACCTGATTTTGCTTTGTAAATTAGTGCCTCACGGCCATTATCATTTGCATCCATATTACATTCATTTAAAGACAAGTTTTAGTGATCTCTAAATCGTTTTTCCATGCAATATTTATTCATTTATTTATCATAATATTAGCGTTCTCCCTTGTTTAGGTCGTAATTTACCCCCCTTTTATCAAGCAGAGTTTTTGTCACAATATTTTTGACGCATTAATTTTCCCATCTGTTTCATTTTCTGGTGAAATAGAAAATTTGTTGCTTAATTTTTCTACTGTTCTACGAAGTTTTATACTTAAATTTGACCTGGGTGCATTCCAAAATATTAAAATAAATTAAGCTTTAGTTTTCATGAAGTAAAATATGATTCTACTTTAGGTAATTGAATAATTTTTTTCACAAAAAAAAATTTCCAATGGTAGATTATAATTTGTGGAAATGCATTCGACTAAATATTTAAAATCGTTTTTCAGTTCTGAGGTCTATCAAAAACAACGATAAAAAGAATTTAACGAAGTTCAAGTAACAAATGAAATATCAACAAGTCAGATTTTAGTCCAAAAAAATTTTAGTCGAATTCTTCTTCTTCAAAAAAAAAAAGATTTCTCTCTCTTTATATATATATATATATAAAGAGAGAGAGATAACACACATTTATATATCTATATTAGAAAATTCATTTGCAAAATGTAATAATTAAAATTTTGAAACTAAACTAGAAGATATTTTCAAATTTTTTTTGCATTTTTAGATTTTATTAAATTTTAAATATGCATGTGAAGACTTACTTTTCATGAAAAAGTTTGGCTCTCTTCAGTATTTAAATTGTTTTTTTTTTTAATTTCACACAATCCATTTTTCAGTTCCTACTATTAGTTCACTCTCTCCCTATATACATTTACTTATATATATATATATATATATATATATATTTATATATATTATATATATATATATATATATATATATATATATATCTTGTTTAAATTTTCAATCGTTAATAAAATACTTTTATTCATTCATTCAAGTTCAAATCCCTTTTTTAAACTGGTTGTTCAAATCCTTGATGTTAATACAGTTTTTTCAAATATTAATTCATTAATTAAATTTTATTTTTTTAACTTTAAATTTATTCTGAATAAAATTCTTAAATGAGAGAAGTAAGCATATTGAAATATTATATAATTTGTACACATAACATGCCCAGATATATACATGTGATTAATATTTTTAATGGAAATTTTTTAAATGAAATAGATGTATTAACCCTTTAAGCTGCCAAATTTTCTGCCCAAAATGTTCCAAAAAACACACTTTGTATTGCATGTAGTTAAGCGTAATACTTAACATAATTCGAAAATGAAAGAATTTTATTTAAATTTTCAATTTTAAAGCTTTAAAACTATTTTTTTATTTTATAATTGTGGAACCCCCTAAATCTTTGCTTTTTATAAGTACATTCTGCATGCTATGAAGAATGTGTTTCATGTATCTCTTAAAAGAATTTCTCTCATATTTACAAAAATATTTCATGTTCGTACCTCATTTACAAATGAGTGAGGATTTTGGGCATGCATGCATATATATATCAACACACAATTTTAAGCTTGGTATAATACTAAGTCTTACAACATGTATTCTAATCTAAGAGACACTAAATATTAAAAAAAATATATTCCTTTGTGCGCAGTTAAAAAATCACGGTTCCGAACGTAGTCGGATACCTTAAGAAATAATCTTTAATTTTTCTCACCTTTGTGAATTTCACTTGTGCATAACTATCCAAATCAGGTTTATTATCTTTTATAAAACCTTTTCAAAGAATGGAGGATTCAAGATTTAATATGCATATCCAAACAACCTTAACAAAAGAAGAAAAATCACTTGGAAATTTTAAAAAACCGCTACATAATTTCGCAAAAACCCTTTCTATTTGTATACCACACAACCATAAATAACCTTAAAACGCTCAGCTCTTTTATAACTAAAACCTGCAAAGTCAAGGTTGTAGGTCTACAAGGCCCTCGCACTTGAAATCAAACAACACAAATCGTTTCAAGAACTCTGCACTTTTAGCGGCTAATTATTCTCGATCAAGTCTCCACTTGGAATGAATTATCCACTCCTAAGTCAGAGTCCATGGCCATTTACACGTTTCCTTTTATTAAAAGACAGAGGAGCGTGTGGCTCCATAAAATAGGTTCCCCGGTTAACTGGCAAAAAGGTGTTACTTTCATTTCGAACCTGTGTTTGCGCTCGTGAGTTACAGACCTATTAGTCAAGTTTTTAGCACCGTACGTGACAGAACGGATTTGCGTATGAATGTAGAGCTTTCTTGTGTTTTTTTTTTTAAAGTTTATCAGACAAACCATTGCTGGAGCATTTAAAGTACACTATTCCTTCTTTCTGAACTATTTTTGAACAATTTTTTCCAAATTATTTACAACATACACACCTTTAAAATTTTAATTAGCTTTTTTGATGTAGTGTTACCGATCATTTGTTTGTTAAATAATAAATTAACTAGTTTTGATATGTTTTATTTAATATTAAGCCCAGTGGATGAGTGGTAATGTATCACGCTTCCCCGCCACAGGTCTGGGGCTCATATCCCGGGATGGTCAAAGTCGACTCTGCCTTTCATCCCTTCAGGGAGTCGATAAATGAGTACCAAGCTTGTCTGGGAACTGAACACAGCGAGTTTGCGTCAGACTGACCACTTGACCGAAATATCTGCACATTCACCCCAGCGCCTAAGGTCACATAAACTGAGATAGGCACAATAGACCTTGACCTCATGGGCTGTTGCTCCACTGAGTTCAGTTCAGTTTATTCAATATAAAAAGTTTTGTATCTGAGGGGGGGGGGAGTTACACAAGCGATGATCACTAAATAATTTTATTTGAACCGTTTTGGTTAGTAGCAGTTTAGTTGGTGGTAAATACTTCTCTAAAACTCTTAACTTGTTTGCCCGTACGCTGAACTGGCACTGATATTTTCTTCTTTCTATCATTGATTTGCACATAGTTTTAATTCTTATAGTGAAATTATTAGTGCTAGTGTTTTTAAGAGCTGCACAGTTTTCCCGTGGTGCTGAAATACTTCTCATCCGGGATTTTCTTTGTGGTGACAGTGGGAATTTTTCATTGAAGGCAGAATTTAGATTCTTTAAAATATTCGTTAAAGAATAGCAATTGGCAAGATAATGTGCAAATGAAAATGGAAAGATAAAAATAATAATAAAATAAAAAAACCAATATATATATATATATTATCTCTGTTCCCATCGCAAGAAAACTTTATTAAGAATGTTATTAGAATTAAAGTTGTTTTAAATGCAATATTTTAACAAAAAATGATCGTAGAATTATTTATTTTCCAAACATTCTTCTTTTAAGGAAAATGCTTCTGTACTAATAATATTTTTCCTGTATATCGCTCAGACCTCTGTACAGAGCCTGATCTAGTATTTTTGAAATGTGTAATTTTCAAGTGGATTTATCTGTATTGTAGTACATCAGAGTGGAGAAATTTTAACAGAACAACACTGATAAATATTTCAATTGGTAGAACTCTGAAAATAAAATGAATTTTTCATAAGTCGTAGTTCAGGCCCTCTGGAGAAGTCTTAGCTATATATAAGCAAAATATTTTTATTATAGAAGTATTTTTTCACAAAAGGAGAATGTTTTGAAAAAAGGTAGTTATAAGTTCATTTTTTGCCAAAGTATTGCGTTTAAATAATTTCTTTTATTGTAATAATATTCTTAAAACTGTTTTATACGTGTATTCTAATCTAAGTGACATTAAATATTTTTTTTAAAATTTTTTCGTTTGTACGCTTTTGTAAAATTACGGTTCTGAACGTAGTCGGATGCTTTAAAAAGAAGTAATAACGAGACAGATTAAACGCAAGTTGCTTGAGTTTCTCAGTGTTCTTTAAGGTATCCGACTACGTTCGGAACCGTGATTTTGCAAAAGCGTATAAATGAATAATATTTATGATATTTAGTGTCTCTTAGATTAGAAAATGTACATAAAATTGTTTTAAGAATAGTATTATAATAAAAAATAATTTTAGTACAGTGGGTGATCGGTTAACGAACACAAATCGGTTAACGAACTTTTTCAAGAAAGATTTTTGTGTTCGGATAATGAACAAAACGAATTCTAACGAACACTTCTCGGCTCTGGAAAAAATTAATATTAAACACTTGTTATCATTTTGCATACCAAATCATATCACTGAAAGGAGATATGTTTAAAGCATGCTTAGTATTGATAATTACTAAATGAAACTTGAATTAACAATGAATTTAAAGGTCATTCACTAATTATTATTATGACTAAAATCACAATACACACTTGAATACTTGAATTTCAATATGAATATCAATTTTTTCTGGCAGCTGATAAGTTATGGGCGAGTGGATTTGCCGACATGGCGAATAAATTAAGCGAATTCTTAATTTTTTCAAACAATGCAAACTATAAAATATAAAGGTGCCGATGACGCGCTACCGCCGTAAAAATACGTGATAAATAAGAAACGGACTAAAAAATATTTTCATCTCTCTTGAATTACTTACCTATTAAACTTCATAGTTCTATAGAAAAAAAGTTCTAATAGAATATTCATACAAATGAGACCATCAGGAATTAGAATTGGAGGTGAACGAGGATGACATAGAAGAGCTCATAATGGGACACGAAGATGAACTGACGACTGAAGAACTCCAAGAAATTTTGAATGAAGTACACCAAGAAATACAGCGAAATGTGTCTCCTTCTAAACAAGAGGAAGACCAAAGAGGACAAATGCCGATATCTGTCATTAAAGATCTTTTGAAAAAGTGGGAGAATGTCAGAGCAATGGTCTTAGAATGGCACCCAAACCAAGCTGATGTCAGTAGGGTTGGGGATATTTACAACGACAATGCTATCAATTACTTCCGGAAAATCCTGAAAAAGAGAAAAAGTCAATGGACATTGGACATGTTCTTCAACGCCCCATAAGCAAAAAACGAAAAGAACTGTTTAATATGCAAGACTATATGTATGTATTATTTTTTTAAAAACTTATTAAGAAATTATACATTTTTTAAAATTTAATTTTTAGGGTCTCCAGTACGAATTAATCGATTTCACATAGAAGTAAGTCTACGATGAATCGATGATCAGTTAACGAACAATTCGGATAGCGAACATAGTCTTGGAACGGATTATGTTCGTTAACCGATCACCCACTGTACAATATTTTGACAAAAAATGAACATAGAATGACCCATTTTCAAAATATTCTCCTTTTTTGAAAAATGCTTCTATTATAGTAATATTTAGCCGGTATATAGCTTAGACCTCTGTACAGAGGCTCAACTAGAATTTTTGAAATATATAACTTAGAAGTGGGTTTATCCATGTGTTTTATGACAACAGAGGAGAGACATTTTAAGAAAAAAACGCCGATAATTATTTCAATTGGTGGTAACTCTGAAAATAATGTGAATCTTTCAAAAATCATAGTTGAGCCTCTGTACAGAGGTCTGAGCTATATACAGGCAAAATATTATTATAATAGAAGCACTTTTCACAAAAGGAGAACATTTTGAAAAAAAGGTTATTCTGAGTTAATTTTTTGCCGAAATATCGTATTTAAATAATTTTTTTGTCAAAATGTCCTTAAAACAGTTTTATACATCTATTCTAATCTAAGTGACACTAAATATCATGAAAATTATCCATTTATGCGCTTTTATAAAATCACGGTTCCGAACGTAATCGGATACCTTAAACGAGTGAATAAACTCACGTGTTCAGATTTATTTGGGTGTTGGCTTAGATTTAATTTAAGGTTAGAATTATATCAACTTCTGTTATATTGGATGTTTTGCTATTAATCTGATTTATTGATTTTGTATGATTTTATGACGTTTTATTGATTTTATTATTATTATTATCTTTCACCAAGTCTGTGTTCATTTCCGGAAGTTGTTTATGCAGATATGCTAAAAATGTAAGTAAAGTACAAGTTCTAGTTTAATATTTAATGGTATTCTTAGGTTCAATCATAAAAGAGATTAGGTTGAAAATTTCTAATATCTCCTAAGCTGGTGCAACATGAAAATGTTGAAAGTTCTCTCTTGTACAGGATAAACATAAATGAATAACTTTGCGACAAATCCTTACCAAGTATTTAGGGATGAGAAAAACGTGGAAGATGCGTAGGGTACCCCAGTACGCAAAAGGTTCATGGTTTTTTGTTCACGTCAATATTTACCCTCACACAACCACTACCGTCAAACAGTTCCTGGCAAAAGGTGGGGGGTGCAAAGTGAACATCCACCATACTCGCTAGATCTCCATCTCCAGACTTCTTCCTATTCTCACGACTCAAATTCGCTTTGAAAGGAAAGAGATTTGACAATATTCCTGACATTAAACGAAACGTAACGAGGCTTTTGAACTCCATCCCAAAAGAAGATTTCTTGCAAAGTTTCCAGGACATGTATAGTAGATCTCAGCGGTGCATAGTTATGGGAAGTAACTATTTCGAAGGATAGTAAAGTAACTTTCGTTAATATTTCATTTATGTTAATGTTACAGGACTATTCACCAAATTTTATTGTCAGAGGTTGTAATAGTGGTAAAATAACTAATTATACACTTCTTATTAGTTTTCATTTTAAATTTATTTTAATTTCGTAAAATTGGTCATCGATAAACCATTTCAAATTATTTCTTATTTTTCACAAAAGTTTCGAGAATTTAGGGTGCGGCTTAGAATCTACGGTGGCTTAGATTTGAATAAATACGGTGTTATAATTTTCAAATGTAGGTAAACTATTTTATCTTTAAATAGAATTTTATGGTGCTCTAGATAATATTTGATACCTTCTAAGAAATCTACAAAAAAAACTTCTAAGAAAACAAAAAAAACTTCTAAGAAATCTACAAAAAAATACTAGCTAATTTCAGTAAATCATACACAGTTATTATGTAACATAGATTAATTTAATCTAAACAACTAACAACAATTTAAAAATAATGGACTATACTTCTTACATATACTTTCCTTGTCATGAAGGGATTATGCTATAAGTTCTGCTCTTCGAACAATGAGTAAAATAAAATGCATGATCCTAAAAATAAAATGCATGAAAAATGTTTATCAAATGCTATGAAATTACGCAAGAAGAAATTTCAGTTTTATGTAATAAATTGTATTAAAATGCTTTGCTTTAGTATCTAAAATTGCTTTAAAATAGATTGCAGAAATTTTTGTCTCTAGTGCTTAAAATTTTTAATTAAATTATTTCTAGAAGAACAAAATTTGAGTTTAATGTTTTGATTACTTAAATATATCTCTATTCTGAAATTTGAAGAGTATTAGTTTTCCAAATTTTTTTTCGACAAGGAATAATAAAATTGTAACATTAATGGTACTGCAGATCTAAACGTACTAAAATATATCTTTTACACTTATATCATTAAGAAATTTCTTAGATCTTTTAAATAAATAAAGAATTACATTATTCATTCCATACAATATTTGATGACAACTTGGAAGATGTATAATATTTGCTTATGATGAAAGTACCAATGTATCGTTCCAAGGAAATTATGAACTGTTATGAAAAATAAAGCTCTTTCAAAATTATTTCTGAATGACTCATGTTTAAGTTTTATGTTTTATTTCTTTTTCTTTTTTTCTCCAACCTTAAACTCAAGTCTAGATTCTATTACAGACCCTTAAGGCAGAATAAGAAGAAACGCACAGGATTAATGCAAACAAGCTTCTAAATCCTTGTGAAATCAGTTACCATGTCAAATATCGTCTTCTTCTCTTTGCACTGGTTTAAAAATTATAAGGTACTGTAACGGGTCGTTCTTCCTACTTATAATCCTCTTGGGGAATAATGGTTCTTTTAAATATTATTTTATTAAAAACTTTCCTCTGAAGAAGAAGACGTGATTACTCAAAACAAGGCTTGTATTTAAAGATTTACTTTCAACTCAGGGAGAGAGTGGTTAAAAGCTAACTGGATAGCCAGTAGTGATTAACTCAAAGTTGGGCGAGAGCATTTCATAGATTATTTGATGAATACTAAGGTTGATAATATGGTCAATTAGTTGTTAAACTGAATTCGGTCGGTTTGAATTAGATCACTTTAGAAATTATCTTCAAATACAAGAAGGTGTATTGCTTGGACGTGCTAAGTCTAAGTGATCCGATTTATTATTATATCTCCAACTATCTCGTTTACCTCGCTATTGCTCCCTCATTTATCAATTGGTGCATTTCTTAACTTTGGTTGTAGAATTTGAGTCATTGTTGAGAATTGTTAATAAATAGAGTTTGTATTGACTATGGCTAATCTGCCTTCCGACCCTCATACACTAATTGATGGGATAGCCTATCCATTACTATGCTCTAATAATAGCCCTCGTATATTTGCTATTACAAAGCTAAAAAGCAAGTTTTAAATTACATTTTGATCAAATAATAATACATAAAAATTATTAGTAAGAGCATTCAAAACACAGCTGAAATTTATACTTTACTATGTACGTAGGAGTTTCTTTTTTTATTGAATGTGATTTATGTTAAAGCTTTAGTAGTACCAAGCAGTTAAATATGAATACCTTAAAATATTTCTACATAGAATTCAACTAAGAACCATTGGCGTAGCCAGCTTTGAGTGGGCCCGGTATCAAAATATCTTGGGGTATCTGTTTCAATCCCCTTGATAGCTTAGGATATTTTGCTTACACATGTTGAGGCCCCAAAAACTTGGGGGCCACGTATCATTGTTACGGCTGATACGGCAGTAGCTATGCCCCTGCTAAGAATCTACCACTAATTAAGTTTTTTATATTCCTTCACGGTACTATTTTTCTTTTTCATAATTCTTAAGAGATTTTAAATTACATATTATTCCTAAAAATGTCTACAAATATTTATTTTAAGATTAGTTATTTATCCTATTATTAGTTTCCTAATGAAAATATACCGAGATTCACTTTCACTAAATTAACTACAGATAAAAAAAAATTCACTCACTTTTTCTTTTTGCACATTATCGTCTTTGAGAAACAGTTTTAACTGAAACAGAGTCCAAATTGAGAATATACATACATAGTTGACGACAGTGGCGCACACAAGGGGGGACTGGGGGTTCGGACCCCCAGTCCAAAGGCCTTGATTGATTGATTATAATTCTAAGTATATAGTACGAAAAATTTAATTAAGTATTTGTTACTAATGATTAATTATATTAATTAATGCTAATTATTTATTCAGTAATTAGTTTTTTACTGTATTTTGTTCCCGAAAATCGACAAAATCAAAAGGAGCATGATACAAGAATGGTGAACTTTCGACCCCGGACCCCCCCTTGAAAAATTCCTGTGTGCGCTATTGGTTGACGATTTTTTGTTCTTTATCGAATATATCCTACGATAATGTAAAATGGATGATATATCATTCAAATAAGTCTTTTAAGGCTGTTTTCGGTTAATGTTAAAGAATAGACCCGAATTTGAAACATTTTAACAGATATAAAAGAAATGAAAAGTTAATATGATATTCTGGCTTCATTATCCTTTAGAGAGTAGCATTTTTTACCATACTTCCCATTTTTAACCGAGTTGATTCATTTTTTCTGGTATAAAATGTGTTTCGCATTTTTTTCCTATACCGTAATGTTAAATGGGCTTTGCCTTCACGTATTAAAATAAAAAAGAAAGTATTCACGGAATATTTTTAAATTCAAAAACACTACATTATTCACAGAGGTACGAGTTATAATATTGCAAATTTCAATAGAAATTAGGCCATTTTTCTGTCTGAAAATGTGCTTCGCGTTTAGTTAGAGTTCTCGTACTTCTACCGAAAACAGCTTTAAGAACTTAACTATAGATTATCGTACATCATAAATTAAACCGAACTGCATTTAATGCATTTTATTTGATTTTATCTTTGCTTAGAATAGTGTAACCATCTTCTTTGATTGGATAAAAAGAATATTTAAAAAAAATTCGTGGATTTTTTTGAGATAGGTGATAAATTTCAAATTGTCTGCTGAGCGTTTCGTACAATAGTAGTGAAGTAGACCATGCATTTTAAGCCCTTATATTGCGACATAACATATCTCCCCTCCCAATTGACTGGAGACCTTGTCTCACATATAAATTAAGCAATTTTACTACTAAATTACGTTATATTTCTTTTTGAACAGATTCAACTTCCGACGGCCACCTCTTCTGACCAGAATGCAGCCATAGTCCAAAAAAGATAACACATAAATTTCCTCTGATGTCTCAATTCTTCTGTTTTCTGGGACATATATGTGCACGTAAGTATTGTAGAAAAACAGATCGAATGATTTAGTGACAACTGCGTAATAACTCATCCTCATTCAGTTCGGACGTGTCCAAGTATGAGATTAAGCAGGAAAAACTTGGTGAGACAGTAGACAAATTGCCAGCTATTCCCCGGACGTCTCGCACAATGCTGTAAAGTAGACTGCGTGTCAAATTGTTGATTTATTCCTACTGGTCGTGTCGGTATGAAACATTTTTTGGGAAAGATACATTAGGTTCTACAAGGTCACATTGACTGCTTGTGGTAAGCCAATCTTCCACTGACTACTCGGGATGTGTGTCTGGACTTGACGGAAGAATTGAAAAATGTTTTGACTATATTGACGTACCTGCGATCAATTAATAAACTTGATTGAATGTCATAGGATTGTTTTCTAATTGATTTTTAGTGATTTTTCTTCTCTTGATTTATAGAGAATTCACTGATAATTTATAGATTTCGGTTTTGAGGGGAGATGGACAATTATATTTACAATTATTTCTCTTGTCGAGATTAAGAAAATTGATTATTCATGCTAGTTCATACCAGTGACATTTTATGTATTTTTAAATTCTTTTGGGGGGCAATTTCTTTTTTTCTAGAATTAAAAATGACGTTCCCCATATCAAAATTATCAGAAATTTTGTATATTTATAATTTTTATTTGCAATGCAGTACTTGCTTCTTCCATTACCTTTTTTTTAGTAAATAAAAACATTAAATTACCAGATGATGAAAAAATTGATAGTGAAAATAATAATAAAAAATGGAAGCTGTAGAAAAAAAAATTCATTTTAATTTCAGCTGAGTCTTCGAAACATCGTTTAAAACTTTTGGTTGAATCAGTGGCGTACATAAGGGGGTATTTGGGGGTCCCCTCCTTGGACAACAAATCGTTAATTCTTACCATACCCCTCGGCGCTTTCGTCTGAGTGTTTTTAGAATGTCTCCCCCCCATAAGAGAGGTCTGTATACGTCATTAGGATGAATATTCTTTCCCCTGACTAATTTTAAAATAAAAATTATTTATTTAAGAGATATAAATATACATTCAACATTTTTCTAGCAAGATTTTTTTTTTAAATTATCATTCTTGTGTATTTTTAACTTACATAGCAAAAATCATGGAATGTGATCATTGCATTTATGCAAAAGAATTCTTTAAATGAAAATCAAGATTTTTTATCTTATTAAACTAATAGATCTTATTTGAATTAACTTTTTTAGAATTAACTAAAAAAGATTAAAATAACATCAAAACCGTGCACCCGGACATTATATATAAAATGGATATTTTCTCAAACTACTCAATTTGGAGTTTTCAAGCTTGGTATATACTAAAATTTCTAATGAAATACTTTTGATAATGTGCTGCCATCTCTTGGCTAAATAAAACATTTTTAATCATCTTTGAGTGAGTTGGCGAATTCACTGCAATTTGACTTTTAAATTACGGGAGGAAAGTTATTGATTAACGTATTTTATTGATATTAGATACCACTGAAATTTCTCTGAAAAATTAAGGCTCATTAGATTATGACAGTTGAATGCATAATTTTATTGTAAGCAACACTTTTACTCTCTTCATAGTTCAATTTATTACATCTAAAACAAATATAAAATCGTGCATCTTAATTTACAGAGTTGTCTCAATTAAGTCTCTCTTAAAGGATTCCGACACATTATATACGTTATTTGTCAATTTTATGCGTTCAAAAAGCAAAGAAAAAATGCTCTTAATTAACGATTTTGTGATCAATTATCCCTTCATTTTCATATATCAGTAATTCAAAAAATCATTATTTTTTATGTATTTACATCAAAATGGCGGAAATATTTGATAAACTGCTTTATTCTAAATACTTTACTTTTAAATTATATACATTTTTATAACATCAGTTTCCATTTTTTAAAGAAGATTGCATTCAAATTACCATATATTCCTTCCACTAATCAATACTTTCTCAACTTTTTGGAACTTATTTTCATTGTTTATCATTAGATTTACATTTTAAGTATCTATTTTTCAATGTAACAGCGATTCCTTTTATAAAATAAAAATTAGAACTCCATGAACTTAGGTTAGAATTCCAAATATATTACAACTTATTTTTTAAATACTACTTCACTGAATAAATAATCTCATTGCTATAAACTTTTTTAAATTGCACTCAAGTTTACTTAAGTTCTGTTTAACTATAGCCGAGTATTTTATTGCAATATAGCTGTTTTAATTAAAATAATTTCTTTCTTTCTTAAGCCCCTACACTGTTCAAGCGTGCCTAAGTATGTTATTTCACCTATATCTTTTAAAAATTTACTAGTAGTTTTAATTCATTGATTTTTAGTTGTTCGCATTGTTGAATGATAATTATGATTAAACTTGTATGCATGTTTTGGCTATTACCGTAAAATCCGGCGTATAATGCGTATTTTTTACACAAAAAATAAGATCGAAAATTACGGATGAGCGCTATACGCAGGGTATAAAAATGATAGCTTTAAAAATAAAAAAAGAGATGAACATAAAAAAAATTAATACTTTTATACGTGTCGAAGTACAGTTTATTTAAAAGAAATGACATATCTTATAGACTTAAAGGGTTGCATAGCAGTACACTATTTTTTTTTAAAGCATGGGCTAATAACTCGAATAAATTACTTCAAAGCATAATAGCATTTCATACGTACATTTCAGGTTCCTTCGTAAAAGACGAAAGGTGCGCTTTATACTGCGAATATACCTAAAAACTTATAAGTTCAGCTTCAAAGTGTTGATGCACATTATACGCCGGATTTTACAGTTTTGAAATTGTGTGTTTCACTTATCTTTGCTGTACATTTAGAACTACAAGAAAAGATTCAAAAGAAATCTGAAAAAAATGAGTGTTTTAATAAAATCCCCTATTTTGTAGTATTAAATTGTATTAATTACCTTACAGCAGTGCTTCTCAAACTTTCAATACTGGCGCCCCCCTTTTCAATCACAATTTTTATCGCGCCCCCCTTATACATAATAATTTACTGAATGCAATAATAATGCACTTTTACGATAAAGCAACAATATTTATTATAAACCGTACAAATTCATGACATAAGTATTAAATTTTGTATATGTTACTTTTAAGCAAAAAAAAGTTAAGTAATAGGATAATTACTAAGTTATTTTTCCTTTCTCTGACTTTTAAATTGGAGCATATTACAAAATGCGGTGGTTGCTTAGAAGACAAAATATAGATATCAGCTAAATATATAAAATGAACTCAGAGGGTCAATTTCTTATCTTAAAACTCCTTTCAAAAACTTTGCCCTGTAAGACAAGCCCATGGAAGTAGCTAATAATTATTAAACTTGTTCTTAATTTAGTATTAATTAATTAGTCATAAAATACTCTGTGCACCACTCATACATTAAAAGCAGTGCTTCTCAAACTTTCAATACTGGCGACTCAATTTTCAATCATAACTTTTGTCTCGCCCCCCTGTACAACAATAATGTATTTACTGCAATAAAAATGCACTTTGAGAGAGAGACGCTAAAGTTACAATACGATCTTAATTATAAACCGTACAAATTAATACGATAAGTATATTAAATTTTGTGTATATGTAACTTTTTAAGTAAAATATATATATATATATATATATATATATATATATATATATATATATATATATATATATTAAGAAAATTACTTAAAATATACATATTACTTAGAATTATGTTATTTTTCTTTCTCTAATTTTTAAATTGTAACAGATCGCAAAATGATGTATTTAATTAAAGATTTATTTCCTTCAGCATTCATTTCTCAAAGTACAAATGTCATTAAAAAAATAGTCTAGTCAATGTCGCTCTCTATCATATCCATCACATCTGGCATTATAGGGTACGTTTGCGTGAGTCTGGGCAACCTATCGGACGTCTGCGCAAAACATGTAAAAATGCTTTTCCTCGTACAATTCCAGTCAGTTTTGGTCGACTCGATACTCCTATAGCTACCGAATCTAGCTTGAATGTACATTTTTTTTAATTTCCACGTTAATTGTAATTCACGGTAATTAAGTATTTACTGCAGTAGATTAAAACAATATCATACATACATTTTTAAGTCGTAAGCAAACATTCAACCATAATAAAGAATCAACAAGTACACAGACGAACGAGCATGGTTCCGAAAATTAAATCAAGGCGATCTTCTCAAAAATACTTAAATTTTGGATTTACCACTACTGAAGTAAATGATGGAAAAAAGGCCTCAGCTCGATATGTGTTAAAACTTACAAATCTGTAGAACAACATGTGAAAGTTGTTTTTAAAACATGTAAAATCATTTAGCTATGTTGGCAAAGAATTTTAAAATGTATTTTCTGGATGAAGACAGCTTGGTAGCAAGTTACGAGTGGATTAGGGATCTATTTCAAGATACTCCAGAAGGGCTCTCAACTTCCGAAGAAGAAATCTTCATAGATTTCACATCCAGTGAAAAATTAAAAGGCAATTTTGTAATAAATCGCTCTTTGAATTTGGGGTAGAGGTGGATGAGGAATTATCTGTACTGAAAACAAAAGCACTTCGTATACTATTACCTTTTTCAAACCGGATTTTCTGCAGTGGATGCCTTGAAGACAAAATATAGATCTCAGCTAAATATAGAAAAATAACTCTTTAAGTGTCAATTTCTGATATTAAACCTTCCTTTGAAAAACTTTCCTCTACAAGACAAGCCCGTGGAAGTCCCTAATAATTATTAAACTTGTTCTTAATTTAGTAATAAGATTGATTGATTGAATATTAACGTCGCACTGTTCAGCTGCACGAGGGCTTTTGACGACGGACCACGTAATTTTGAACCATGGTCAAGTGATGTGGATGACACCTGAGCTGGCACCTCTCTCTCTTAACTACCACACCACACCAACGGTAAAACGTTTCAACTCTCAACAGATTTAACGTGCATCGCTGCCCTACACGGCGGGTCTTTAGTGGTACTGGGCTCGAACTCGTGACAAGGCAAGCCACGACCCGGTACCTATACCACTCGGCTACCGCGGCCAAATTCAGTAATAAGAAATTATTTATAAAATACCTTCTTCAGTACTGATACATCAAACGTATACTGGCTGAAACACCGACTCTTCGCACGAGTTAATTTTTTTAAAAAATAAAACATTATTCTTGATATAATAGCTGAACTGTAAGAAGAGTAAAACTGTGTGCACGACATTGTATACAAAAATGTAAAATGATTTTTTTTTTTTAGATAAATGCTATAATTATAAATAACTGTTTAAAAGAACTGTAATTTTAAACCTCACACATTTAGCATTTAGAATTAATGTTAAATTATGAAAAAGAATATAAAATTCCGATGAAGAATAATTGTGTTACTTTTTAACATTTAAAGCGAGAAGACTTCAAAATGTTTTAACCCGGGAGCAGGCGCGTACTCGATACTAACATTAATGGTAGTGCGGGGGAACTCAGTCACCCCAATCATTTGTTTAGAATTATTTTTACTGTACACGATACAAATGAATTCTAGTGAATATTTTAATTTATAGAAAGTATACTTACCTTCTTTCAAGGACTATTCAATTCTTTGATGATTTGAGAAAAATCGAATAAAACTGAACTAAAATGATTCAAAAGTACAAGACCATAATAAAGGACGCAAATCAGACACTTTTCAATTATCCTACAGAAATGTTAAAACCAATCAATTCTTTTCCAAATATCGCAAAACTCAATTATTTACAATTTCCCTAAGCGAAAAGCAAACGCATAAAAGAGATGGGAGGGAACTAATATTGATAATAACCATACCATAAGATTGAAGGTCAATCAAATGATTAGCAAACGTACTATGCATCCTGGCTGAAAAGTGAATCATGACTTCCTTTTCTTTTTCTACAACTAATGTACAGTATTTCAATAATAATTACAGTGTTGAATTGTTTATCTTCTTAGAATTTTTCTCAGGGTCTGGGTTTCGTTTTTCTTTTAACGAGTAATATTTTACGTTAAAACGTAATAAAAAAAATCTCTCATTGAGGAAATACAGCAAATAAAACAAAATGTTTTTTTTCTTTAATTTGGTTTTGGGATCAAAGATAGCTATTTGATTACGGAAAAAAGCCAGATAATAAACATAAATTATGTCAGTGTTGTTGTGTGTATTTTTTTTAATTATGGAAGAAAGCATTTTGTTTTACTTCTCTTTCAGGTTATTTTTTTAAAAAAAATCTTTAAATTTTCGATACGCTCGCGCCCCCCTTGTAGGGTCATCGCGCCCCCCCAGGGGGGCGCGCCCCACACTTTGAGAAACACTGCCTTACAGTTTAAACAGTGGCCAAGCCGGAACTAACAAAGGATTGCACAAGCATAACACCAGACTTAGCCTTCCCCTTTCCCGCGATGCGAGGGTATACATTGCGTCACTGAATTTAAACATATAATTGATAAATGTCGCTGAAGAAATAAATTTAGGTTAAGTAAGTAATTCACGAAGGTGCATGGAATTTTAATATGCAACTTAAAAATTGCTTATTTAATGATATTCCTGTTTAATAATGAAACCATTTAAATATATATATAAATGAATAATAAAAATCACTAGAAATTTTAAATACCAATTCTTAAATGAAGGTGAAAGAAATACTAGTTATATTTATAACTTCAGCTTTTCAAAACATTAGATCTGTCTGAGCGAAATTCTTTTTTCTGGTCGAACAAAGAGCATTTGAATAATTATTTTAAAATGCCAAAAAGAATTTTTTGTTAGTTGTCTGGTAAAATCTTCAAACTTTTGATATTTTTGTTTCTACTTAAGTAAATGTATCACGGTTTAACAAAAACGACATTAATAGTACACCAACACGTTTTAGAATTTCTTTTCAAATGTATTTATTCACATTCGATTTTATTTATATATACAGTCGGACCTCCATTTTACGAGCCTCTGTTTTGAGAATTTCTATCTTTTACGAACTTTTTCCTGGAAGCAAGACCAATTTACGATTTTCTTCGTAAAATAACCTTCAAATAGCGAAGTGCTTTTTTCTATTTAATGAATTTTTCTCTTGTGAATGGATTTTTCTTTTCTGCCTATTTTTAAACTGTTTCTGGACTTGTCAAATTATTCTCTCTTTTAACAAATTTTATGGTGATTAATGACCTTGAACTGTTTTTATCAGGTTCCTAACCCACCGAATTGCCGTAATTCTGTATGTTGCATCCAAAAAAAACTCAAAGAAAATTAACAGTCTTTATCAGTATTTAAGTTGCCGGCTGTGTTGTGTAGTTGGTTTGTCGCTGGCCTTCTGCACCCAGGGTTGCGGGTTCGACCCCGGCCCAAGCCGGTGGATTTTCATGATGCAGAAAATCGAAAGCGGCCATACCGTATGATTATGCGGCATGTATAAAAATCCCTTGAAATACACGTTTGGCTTGGGTGCCCTCGACAAAATTAAATTCCTAAGTACAATTTCGCATCATCAGAGCTCAAGTGTCTGGGCATTGGTACAGCCTATATGGTGCCGAAATAACAAATGATACCAGCTCTTGGGGAATGAACTAGGTCTGCAAAGGTAAAAAATACCTATACGCAGCCCCATTAGAGAAAAAGTATGTATGCTTAAAATTACTGATTGTGTGTGTGGGTGTGTAAAATAATGTATGTTAAAAATAACTTGTAGACTTAAAATTAGAAAATGTCATTAAAATTCATTAATTTTAATATAATTTTTTTAATGATGAAAATACAGTGTATTCCTATACGATGTTTTTTTCTTGTATTCCTTGCAGATTTTTTTTTTGACGAGTAAAATATATAAAATAAATAGATTATAATTTACAAAAAAAAAAGTGTGAATAATTACTTTTTTAAAATAACATATAATATTTATATGAATTTAAATTTTGTTTTATGTGATTTATAAAGTAAATTGAAAGGCAAATTTCTGCTTAGCGAATTTTCCAATTATCGAACTTTTTTTCGTGATTCAGCGACTTTGTTAAATAGAGGTCCGACTGTATATTTTATTTGCCTTGATTCTGAAATTTAACCTTGATAATTGCATTTGAAAAGCAAAAGCATTTTGCATCAGAATCGTTTATATTCCCTTTTTCGCTATAGAGAGAAATATATCTTTTAAATTTAAATTTATTGAATTGATGCCCTATATGGAACAAACACCATTAACAAAAAGGTTTTGAAATAATTTTATTTATTCATTTATTTAATTTTTTACTTAAATTTTCATAACAAGGAAATAAAACTAAAACTAAGAATAAGGATTCAAATTTGGTACATTTTGAAATTATTTAAAATCAGTACCTGATAATGGTCGATGATTGGTAACACACGTTCCTTCGTGTGAAATAAATTAGAAGCTAAATTAAAATAATTAGTACCATACAGAGGTTGCTCAAAGAAGAAAGGTCCAACAATGTTGGAAACCTACAAGCAAAGCTTACTAATGAGAACTGAGTGTAATATATTAATCAAGTTCAGTGAACAACATGGTCCACTAATCATCCACTTAATTAAGATCCAGACTTTGCGTGAAGCATGCACTTCTTTGGTTTCTTTGATGAATTTACTGTGGTACAAAGACTGTGGTAACCCACAGCAATAGAAGAAGCTCATCACTCCCCACCCTCTCTGTTGTTAATACCTCAATTTCCACCATCTTCTTTTGTCTCTCAGAACACTCCATCAACACGGACGTGTGGAATAAGACAAACCTTGATGTGTTAAAAGGGGGCGGTCTTTGATGTAATGGAAATAACCTTCGTCACCCTATCAAAATGCCTGGAAACAACACAAGTAATAGCATTAAGATGTTATCTCTCTCCTCCTGATAATGGGATCTTTTGTGGTGATAGCCACCACAGGTGATGAAAAGGCACTAGGAACCTTTTAGCCAAACATTTGTTCAGCCACCATTTTGGAATACCAGATTTAATTTCTTCTTTCACGGGCCAGGTTGGTAAAAAAAATAAACTGTTTTAATATCTTTGGTCTGGAGCAATCATTTACCATGAACCATCCCAGTAAAATTTGAATTATAATTTAATGGAGTCGGTATAAAGGCCAGGCATGTTGTGTAAGGCGATTTTTATCAATGACCGCGGCCATCTTTGAAGATTTTTATGAACTGTAACTGTGTTTCGTGTTGTGGTACAGTTCATTAATATTTTCCAAGACCTTTGTGATCATATGTTTTCCATCATTCTTCGTAATGCGATATCGCTGAGAATATTTGTAGGATGTTTAAATTGTGTGAGGGATTGGCTATAGTCCTTTTTTAATTAAAGTTATTTCATCACTTTGGTGGTAATTTCTTCTATAGTGGGTGTATTGTGGTAGCTTGAAGCCTGCAATTTGATATCAGTTCTTATGAATTTATTGTATAAAAAGCCACAACTCTTAAAACCGGATGGGACAAGATTTAACTCAAAAACAATCTCCCTTTTTTTGTAGCATTATTTTGAATTGTGAAGATGATTTATAATAATGTAAAGAACTCTTAAGAAACTTTAAAAAGTTTTGAAGATTTATGAAATGAATTATGCAAAAAAATAAGCATTATTTTAGTAAATATTATTAAGACTTTCTGTTTTTCTGTTAAAGCGTTTTTGCAGTGTAATGATCTCTTAACAGTTCATAAAATTCATTCGTGATATTAAATAACCGCTACAATAAACTTTGCTTTAGATTCAGTGCCTTTCTAAAAGGAATAAAATGAAAATAAGCAAGGGTTATCCGATCCTTAAATAGATTGTAGTTTCCATGAAATACGCAACAAAAATTTTCAAAAATAAAATCTGTTCAGTTTTTAAAGCAAATTTTGGCTTACAATTTTGAAATATTTATTAAAATTATCCATTGTATCAGTGATGGATTAGCATAGAGAAGTTTGAATTTTTTTATGTTACCACACAAATTTTAAACATAATTAACCCTCTGGCCGGAACATCAATTGTTTTGCCGCACTTAAGAACACCAGTCTGACAGACGGGTACGCAATTTTTTTTTTTTTGAATTTTATTACCTTAAGTGCTGCTTTAAATGTCCTTATGGCTCATGAAGTTGAGTATGGTTCAAATAAGAAGTGTGGGGTTAAATCAAGCACAACAATATACAGTCAGACCCAGTAGCGCACAGAGGAATTTTTCAAGGAGGGGGGTGTCCGGAGTCGAATGTTCACCATTCTTGTATCATGTTCCTTTTGATTCTGTCGATTTTCGAGAATAAAACACAGTAAAAAACTAATTATTGAATAAATAATTAGCAGTAATTAATAAAATTAATCATTAATAACAAATACTTAATTAAATTTTACGTACTATATACTTAGAATTATAATCAATCGGAAAAAAATCAAGGGCTATGAGGGGTCCGGACCCCAGGAGCCCCTCCCCCCCCGTTGTGTGCTCCACTGGTTGGATCTCTATATAACGAAGTAGTTAAATCCCGGAAAAAGTTCGTTATATGGAAAATTCGTTATATAGAGGTTTATCTTTTACTATACTTGATAAAATACATAAAACAAATATTTAATTTATAAGCTCTATGTATTAAAAAAGAAGCTATTCATGCCTTTTTTTTTATTTAATATATTCTTATTTTATATAAGTCTTACCCATCAAAAAAAAACTGCAAGAAAAACAAGGGGAAAAAATGTCCAATAAACTGTATTTTAAATATTAAGGGAATGATTTTATATTAAAATTAACGAATTTTATGGCCATTTTCTAATTTAAAGCTCACAAGTAATATTATACATCCGCTATTTTATAGCTAGAACATGGGGACAAGAGACAACTCCACTGAGGCTGAAAGGGGATATCGAAGATGTTTCTATAAAACATCTAGTGACTGGACAATGGGGGTTACAGGTTACACTTTTTGGAGGAAACGTCCAGAACTCTATTGCTGTCGGTGAATTAGGATATAATAAAACCATTTCAAGATTAATGACCACCATAAAATGTGTTAAGAGAGAGAAGTTCAGAAATACTTTAAAAATAGGGAGAGAAAAATTGAATCATAAAAGAAAAAGTTCGTTATACAGAAAATGCATTTCGCTATATAGAGGTTATCTTACGAAGAAAATCGGGAAATATTCAAGGTTCCAAGAAAAAGTTCGCTATATAAAAAAATTCGCAATATAGAGGTTCGTTATATAGAGATTCGACTGTATTTTTATCACTAGAATTGTGACTCGTATTTTTATAAAAACTGATTAACAATTATTTATATTTAAGTAAAAGTAATTAAAAAAAGATGATAATTAATGATACCAAACACAAAAAAACTATAGGAATATCCGTCTGATAGACAGTGGTAAATAAGAAAAATCGCACATATTGTGAGTGGAAAAAAAATCGCCTAGTACCCCCCCACCACCACCACGTGATCCTCTTACCGAATAGAGTTCAACTGAAGATGTCAAGGTAGCCCACGCCAAAAATTACACCACAGAGTTATCAAATCAAATCATCTCCGTCTGAGAGACGGATGCTTCTGTCAGAAGGTTAAAACTGTGATACATTTGCACTATTTCATAAAAGAAATTATTTTTGAGATATTTTTAAAATTTTATTGTTATTTTGAATTAGTAGTTCGTTGATTGCGTTTCTGATATTTTTTAAACCTTTAATGATATTCTAACTATGACATTGTTCATTTATGAGTTATCTATAAAGTATAATCAATTTCTGCAATCAAATGTTTTACAAAGAATTACGAATTCAAACACAAAAGAAATTTCTGTTTATGATACATAGAAAAAGAAAAAATTTAAAATGTGATGAAAAAGTACATATATATAATATGTTAAAGTAATAATTTCATAAAGCCCGGTGGCTTTGTGGTAGCGTATAAAGCTTCCACGCTACAGGTCCGGGGTTCGAACTCCGGGCTAAGCGAGGTAGACTCATCCTTTCATCTCTTCTGTGGGTCGATAAATGAACTTTCTTGGGAACTTAATATAGCTTTGCGTCAGCGACTGACTACCCGATTGGAACATGTGCTCTTGCACCTTAGTGCCAAAACCATAAAAACTGAGATGGGCACAGAAGGCATTGGCCCTCTACGGGTTGTTGCGCCACTGAGTTCATAGTTTAGTAAATTTATAATGCTAGAAAGAAGTAAATATATCTCATACCCATGTGAAGAAATTCTTCCTAAAGTAAACTGTTGTAAAATCAATATAATGCAAAATATACACAAGATACTGAAGTATAAATAAAAGTACAATACTTAATACTGGTTACTGAATCAGGAAATAACTACATAATTTTTACTAATATATGAAATACGTGTTTTATTAAATACGTGAGTTGCTCATATTTATTATATTATTTATTATTATTTTTGATAATCCAGGATGAAATTAATTATTCAGAATTTTATGCCATATTCATCTAATTACATAAATTTTATGAATGAATTCCATTAAATGAAATTAAAATGCAAGCTTCCCCTTTATTGTGGAATTTACAGCTCAGCAACCTTAATTTTATGTATTTCATTATAAATTAAGCATTTTTACATTGCTTTGTAGATATTGCAATCCTCCTCTAAGTATATAAAATGTTAATTGTATTACAAAAAACAAATTTGGTTACTTTCGGAATGTTTTCAAGTCATGTTTAATTTACAAATGTAATACATTTCTTTTAAGTATATTTCTGGTTTAATTAGTTTTTCAGTTACAAGAAAGATCTTATTCTCTAAATATTACCTCTTTCTAAAATATCTCTATTTTTTTATTTATAAATGTATATTTTTAATTCTCACTGATTATTATTATTATTTTAATTTTAAAGCAATACAATAAATAAATGTTTTTTAAGTGTTACTTTTTACCATTTCATTCGAACACATCATGTAAAAATGAGTGTATTATTATTTCATAAGAATTTGGGTTGATGGACAAAAGTTCCACACCGACCGGTTAAGTAAGCGCCATCTGTATTTTTAAAACAATTTCAATACGAGTGATGACATTTTAGTATCATATAACTTGGAGCACAGTGACATGCACAAACTATTTTCGTGGGGAAGTGGGCAAAATTTAATAAAAATGCGTATACAAAAGCACTGAATTGTAATCTTTGTCCTGAAAATTAAAAATTTGTGGATTTAAAGGAGGGGTCTAAATTCTCCTCCCCTTTATGTACGCCACTGACATGGTACAGAAACTTCACGCAACATTTTGCTCGTTCTTTTAAAGTTGCATTGGCATAATAGTAAAGAGTATGATCTAAACACGGTGTAATGGATGGGCGGTACCATCCATTAGTGTACGAGGGTTAGAAGGAAGATTAGCCATAGTCAAAACAAACTCAATTTATTAACAATTCTCAACAACGTAACAAATTTCAACAACCCAAGATAAGAAATGCACCTTAGATAAATATGGGAGCAATCGCGAGGTAGACGAGGTAATTAAATATTTAATTATAAATCGAATCACTTACTCTTAGCACGGCCTAGAAATTCACGTTCTGATTTGAAGATAAGTTCTAAGTTAATCCAAGCCGACACTAATACAAATTAAATATCAAAAATTGACCAAATCGTGAACCTTAAATAATTAGCAAATAATCTACGAAGCACTCTCGACTAGCTTTACGTTAATCACCACTTTCTATCCTTTTAGCTTCTAACATCTCTCCCCTTCTAACCTGAAGGATAATCTTTAAATACAAGTTTATTTGTTTTAAATAAGTTGAGTCTTCTTCTTCGAGGGAAAGTTTTCAATAGAATAATATTTAAAGAACCATTATTCCCCAAGAGGATTAGAAGAAAGTACGCTAATAGACTTGTTACAACGGGACACACACATTATTAGGTAAAAAAAAATTGATTTACTGATTGTTTACAACAAGTGGCTTACACAGGCTTCCTTTATTGAGGAGGTAGGGGTATATTAAAAAACGCGATAATGAAAGCATCGAAAAATGGTGAAAATTTTAATTTTATTTGTCTATGGAAGAAGTCAAATATCCAAACATCATCCTCGTGTACGCGACTGTATTTAAAAATTAGAAAATTTAAAATTAAAAAAAAATTTTAATTTAAAATTTAGAAATTTTCTATTACTACGTCAATTTTTTAACTCCTTCGTTTTTCGTTTGGTGTAAGTACATGGAAATTTTAAAGTGCCCATCCAGCTTCAAAATTTTGAGGAAGAAACATGAAATGTATCTTAAGTCAAAAATGATTTATTTTTAATACTTTATTAGAATAAAATATGTCAAAGAAGAGTCTGAATATATCACACATAGTAGGGCATTTAAAATTTTAAAATTTAAACTAAGTTTGAGCTCAGTTTCTTGCCATTAGTTGAAACAAACCTAAATTGCAGAGCCAAAGACTTTTAACTATTTCAGAATCGTTATCACCAACAAAATGAAGAAAAATACTAAAATTTTGAGCCATCGTTTTCATACTTATGCTATACTTAGGCATGCTAAAAACTTTAATTTTACTTTTATATAATGTTCTAATGTCTTCAAAGGAGAGAGAGAGAGGTTTTTCCAAGAGCCTGTCTCAAGGATTTCGATGCTCAGCATGTGTAATATCATCTCCAAAAAACAAAAGAGGAACTGTTGCCTGATTTCACGAGAGAGAACTATTCAAAACTTTTTTCTTGCACAGAGCCTTCATTTTCTGCAGGAATCATTCCGATCCTGAACTGTCATCGGTGCATCCTGAAGCCTCAAAAAAGTGAAAGGTCCGCCCCTCGTTCCTCTTTAATGAACCACTCCCGCATACTGAGATGTCGCGATCCAAGAGTGAGGTGCGGCCATTTTTGCTGGCAGTTGAGGGGTAGAGGGTAGAGACATAATTTGCTGTTTAAGACACTCTTTAGAACTACATTTAGGGGGATTTTAATGGACTTCATTTTGATGGGAGACAGCGCGTGGCCTTAAAGTTGGCACCCCCTTCACTTCAGATCAAGGCACGTTGATATCGCTCTTAATTTCTTTCTTTTGCTGGAAATGAGATTTTCAGATAGTTTATGCAATCAGAATTAAATACAAATCTAATTGAGTTTGGGTTATTTAAGTTATCAATATCTCATCGTCTCCTTCCCCCTAATACTTAAATCTTCTTTCGGCCTCAAATTGTGTGTTTTTTTTAAATTATTGTATCTTTTATTATTAATAATTCTTTTTTCTTTAAGCATTTAGAAATTTCTCATACTCTACTTTTTTACCCTAGTATTTAAACTTTTCAACGCCGTTCTTATATGAAAACGTAAGAACTATCTTGATATTTCCCTTCTTAAAGTATCCGACTACATTCGGAAACGTGATTTTGCAAAAGCGCATCAATGGATAATATTTATGATATTTAGTATCACTTCGATTAGAAAATATATATAAAATTGTTTTAAGAATATTATCACAATAAAAAATTATTTAAGTACAATATTTTGACAAAAAATGAACATAGAATGACCCATTTTCAAAATATTCTCCTTTTGTGAAAAAGGTTTCTATTACAATAATATTTTGCCTGTATAAAGCTCAAACCTCTGTACAGAGGCTCAACTAGAATTTTTGAAATATATAACTTAGAAGTTGTTTTATCCATGTTTTACGACAACAGAGGGGAGAAATTTTAAGGAAAAAACGCCGATAATTATTTAAATTGGTTGTAACTCTTAAAATAATGTGAATTTTTCAAAAATCCTAGTTCAGACTCTCTGGAGAAGTCTTCACTTTATATAAGTGAAATATTATTATTTTAGAAGCATTTTTTATAAAAGGAGAACATTTTGAAAAAAGATTATTCTATAAGTTAATTTTTTGCCAGAATATTGTATTTAAATAAAAATTTTTGTCAAAATATCCTTAAAACAATTTTATACATGTATTCTAATCTAATTGACACTAAATATCATGAAAATTATCCATTTATGCGCTTTTTAAAATCACGGTTCCGAACGTAATCGGATATCTTAAATTGTTGTTATACTATTGAACTCACCTGCTTTATCAAGTTTTAGTCATTTTTTAAAATCCTTTTATAACCTATTTTTTTTCAATGATAGGCACAACCATCTTAGGTAAAAAACTACTTTCCATCCAAGGCCAATTTGGCATGATTAAAATCATGCCAAATAGGTCTTTGGCGGGAAGCGCAACAATAATATATTAGTTCGAATTAATACTTTAGTATAACTGAAATTTTTAACTTACTGATGTGAGTAAAGATTATTAATAGTATTTTTTACAACATTATTTTTTCGACAAAACTTGGAAACAATCAGTAATGTTTCCCAGATTGTTCATGAGTTTATGATTAAATCTTTAAAAAGTTGCTTTCATTCCACTGATAAAAATTAAAATCTTTTATTTATAGGTCTTTCAACGAATTTAAATAGTAGAAAATTATTTTCGACTTTTATATTTTTTTAAACATCGTGTTACCTTTTTCCTCATCGTATTCTCACTGCATCGCTTTTTTATGCTGCTTTAAAAAAAATGGTTATTTTTCAATTCCTACAATTAGCTCACACTCTTTATATATTTATTTATCTTGGTGGAATTTTCAATCGTTAATAAAATACACTTTTTAGCGCTCAATTGAGCTGAAATTTTATATACACGGTTGTTTTGCATGACAATACAGTAATTTAATTATAATTAATAAAAATTCATTGATTAAAACTAATTATTCAAAGAATTACAAATACAGCCCCGTTGGTATCATTTTTGGCGTCTTGGGTCAAAACATGAAAATGTTTTTTTCTCACGTTTTAAAGCATTGAGTTGCACTGAAATTTTATGTACACGATTGTTTTGGATGACAATATGATATTAATATTAATATTTATATCTATATTAATTGTAACTATTTAATAAAAAGTAGCTAAAATAAAAAATTTTTTGTTGATCTAAGTAGGAATTGACTTAAACTTTTATATATATTGCTCTCTTCGTGCAATAAAATCTTATCTAATAAACTTTTAAATGAATTTTTTGTTATTATTATTATTCTTTCCGAAGTTTTCTGCGGCATTTTATCTGCATACTGGTCAGTATTTCAGCAAGAGATCTAATATTCACTATCCCAATTTCCTATCTTCAGATAAAGACGAATATTACAAACGGAAAATACCATTAGTAATATTTAATAACTTTCCAAAGCGTTGCTAAACGGAAACGGACTTATGTGTAACATTCTTTGATAAATAGCACTCGGTACATCTCGAAGATTGACCACCCACGTAGCTCTGGAGGATTAAAAATGGATTCGAATGTCTCCTTCTGAGAAGTGTGACTAAACTGTAGGAGATAATGAGCAAGTTATTAACGGGAATACGAGAAATTTTCTCTTCTAAATCACGCACATGTATATTCCATACTCCATCTTCTGACGTCATCACGACCTTTCGATTGTTGCCATTCTACGAAGGCCTAATAGTGGCATTTAAAACAGATTGGAGGGAAACTATTCGGGACAAGAACTCGGAACGAATGGAGAAAAATGGGCATCGAGGATTGGAGTTAAATAACTTATTGTTTTGGGTCACTCTTTTTGAGTAGCAAATGGCTAATGTCTTTTAACTACAACAAGACAGCAGTGAACTTCGAACTGCGTGATATTTTCCCCTCTTAATCCAGAACATTTGAGTAATTTTTTTTTTTACATATTTTATTTGAGATAGTTTTCTGCCTCGCTTAATTTATGTAAGGATTACATTTGACATTCCGTTATATTTCCACATGGCAGTAACAAATGCCGTTATTATTTTTCTTAATTGTAGCATTCAGAGTGCTGTTCTAGATATCTGGTTTAAGGAAATTATAAAGCGTGAATTTTTTTTAATGAAAATGAATTAAACATATATAGCTTTTAATAAACCAAAAGAAACTCAAATCTTTGTAAGCTATTTAAATAACCTAGATGTTCTTAATAAACCAAAACAGTTTGAGAAAAGTAATTACGGTAAAAATAATTATATTTATTAAAATTTAATGTTAACATTAGAAGTTGTACATCACACACATGATAAGGAAACCAAAGACAAATTAAATTGAGTATGTGTTACAATTCTATTTCCTTAGGTATCTACATTTTCTAAAGTAATTTAAAGAGATTCTTGTTAGGTTAACGTCAATGTTCAACCTTTTGACAATGAAGCTCGCTGAATGAAGTCAGAACGGCCAATCTGGCAACACTGCTGAAACAAAAAGCTGCAAATGCATACTGGCAGGTGTTGCCATCTGCCCCCAACGTTGTTCAGTTGAGCGTCGTTCGTGATCCCTGTAAGACTTGTTTTACGAAGTTCTTGTTCAGTGTGTTGGTTCTCACCTGAGAACAAGAAAATGAAGGAACAAAAGAACAATTTAAAGCTTGTTTTAAGCTTGACAAGACACCGAAAGAAACTTCCTCGATGCTGGTACGCGTTCATGAAGATCAAGCACTTTTCATATGAAATGTGAGCACGATTGGCTCATCGGCTTTCGAGAAGGCCGGGAAAGTGTTTCAGATAAAACCCGTAGCGAAAGACCGGTGAATTCTGTCAGTGACGAAAACATTAAGAAAGTGTGAAAACTCATCACGAAAGATCGTTAATTAACTGTGCGCATGATGGCTGATGAACTGCAGAATAACCGTCAATCCGTTGAGAAAAACGCGGGGGATACTTAGGGTACGACCCCAGTACGCAAAACAAGAGGTTCATGTTTTTTTGTTTGCGACAATGCTCACCCTCACACAGCCAATATCGTCAAAAAATTCTTTGCAAAAAAAGGGGGAGGTTCAAATTGAACATCCACCATACTTGCCAGATCTCAATCTCCAGACTTCTTCCTATTCCCATGACTTAAACTCTCTTTGAAAGGAAAGAGATTTGGCGATATTCCTAACATCCAACGAAACGTGGCGAGGCTTTTGAACTCCATCCCTAAAGAAGACTTCTTGCAAAGTTTCCGGGAAATGTATAGCAGATCTCAGGAGTGCATAGTTATGGGAGGTGACTATTTTGAAGGACAGTAAGGTAACTTTCGTTAATATTTCTTTTATGTTAATGCAATGCTTCTCAAACTTTCAATATTTGCGACCCAATATTCAATCATAATTTTCATCCCCCTCCCCCCTCTTTGCATTAACAATGTACTGAATTCAATGATACTATACTTTGAAGCTAAACCTACAGTACGATTTCAACCCCTTATGTACCACTGGCGTGTATAAACGTCTTGCTCAGCCAGTGTGTTAATTGTCCCGGGCGTATATATACGTCCTTCCGAAGTTCGTTATTTTCTGTGCACTTCTATCCATAAAATTATTCCGAAGGCTTTGGAATACAATAAAATTACCTTGACAGTGTTTGGAAGGATTTACTTGTTTCAGAGAGGATTTGCTTATTTATTCCTTTTCTGTTCCCCAATACATCAGATACGCTTGTCTACGTGTTAAAAGATGGCATTGGGGAGCCAATCGCGTAATTTTTAACCGGCATTTAAGGGATTAATTATAAACCGTACAAATTATCAAGATAAGTGTTAATTTTTGTTTTTAATTTTATATAGGACAAGCCTATGGGGACACTGGTACTTATTAAACTTGTTCTTATTATTGTTAAATTAATTATAAAATTCATTGCACAGTACTAATATTATTTATAAGTGTGATGTACTGATATACTTATCATTGTAAATGTTTATTTAACTCTTTATTTGTTTGCTTTCAGTAAATTAATAATTTTTTTAAAAATAATCTTTTGTTTTCCATTTTTCAAATATGCTCCATTTCCCTCCTGTAGGGTTATCAAGCCCCCGCCCTGGGGCGCGCCCCACAGTTTGAGAAACACTGCGTTAATGTTACAGGACTATTCACCAAACTTTATTGCCAGAGGTTGTATTAGTAAGAATTTATACGAAAATAAAAAATTTCTATTAATTCATAGCAGAAAAATTGACGCATTCTGCATTTTTAAAGATTAAGTTATTCTTTCTTTTCTTTTCAAAATGCTGCCTATTATTTAACTTTATTACTGAATTTTTCATTTGTTGTGTAAAAAGCTCTTCATTCAAGATTTCCTGTATGGCTCTAGATCAGTGATTCAAAAAGTGGTCTATATCGACCCCCCAGGGATCTACGATGACTTGTAAAGGGTCCATGCTATGGAAAATAAATTTAGGGGGCTTATGTGGCATAAATGGTTATTCACGAGAGTGGCTCTCATTTAACTGTTACCTATCTCATAACTGTTATTTATACCGATTTATGGAATACTGTGAGAAGGTTTTTAATTGCTTTTCCTAGTGGAAAGGAGTTTCAGAGGGCCCAAACAAGAAGAAAGATAGAAAGAAATAGACAGGGCTCTAATAACATTGATGCCAAATTAATAAATGATAGTAAAATTAATGCCAAATGTTGAAATTTTTTTAATTAAAGCATCAGATTCACATTCCCTTCATTAGAAGCATTTGTTTGTTGCTCAGTTACTTTAAGTCACAATTATTTTCACTTTCACTGTGACTCTTAATTTTAATTTAATTAATAAATGTTTAAAAATAGCATGAATTTTTAAGTTTTTTCACTGCACTCACTACAGTCAGAAATTTAAATCTTGTAAAATACTATAACAGCTCCCAAAAATCATTTTAAATTGATGAATTTGCAAAAATTTAAGATTAGCGGGGTCTACCTTTAGCCAGAAAAATAGCAAGTGGTGTATAAGACAAAAAAGTTTGAGAAACTATGCTCTTGTTGAGCATTGTCCTTCAAACTTTTTCAACTCACGGAACCCCCTAGAGCTAGAAGTTGTTTTCGTGGAACCCCTAGAACTAGAAAATATTTTTGTGGAGCCCTAATCCACACACACAGTTAGAAGAATAGATCTTAAAATAATATTTAAAGTAGTAGTAAAATTTAGGATCGGTTCTTCCTTAAATTATGATTTTTAGCGTCGAATCTGTTGATATGTTTTAGGTGTTTATCTACAAATATAAAAAGGTGCATTTTCCATTAGAAAACTCGTTTTTTGCAAGACATTGTACTAACGAGTTTAAAATTATCTCGTGGAACTCACAATAGCAAACGAAAAAATAATCACAATCTCGTAATTAATAAATTTAACATAAAACGTTTTAATATTCCTTTATTAAATTATTGTAAGCATTGTAAAGTAAAGTTATTAAGTATGAATAAAATTTTCAGATTCTTTATAACAGGGATTGATTGATTGAATATTAACGTCGCATTGTTCAGCTGCACGAAGGCTTTTGGAGACGGACCACGTAATTTTGAACCATGGTTAAGTGACGTGGACGACACCTGAGCTGGCACCCCCTCTACTAACTACCACACCACACCAACGGGAGGACGTTTCAGCTCTCGACAGATTTAACGTGCATCGCTGCCCTACACGGCGGGTCTTTAGTGGTACTGGGCTCGAACTCGTGACAAGACAAGCCACGATCCGATACCTATACCTCTCGGCTACCGCGGCCACTTATAACAGGGATGAGCTTTAAATTCTTGTGGGTATACAAACATTTTAAAGAACGTGAATGCCTTTTGCATACACATTTATAAGTTTATTTTCCATTTTTTATTGTGATTTGTTTAAGCCGTGGTTATACTTCGTGGAACCGCAGTGTGTCGTGGACCACAGTTTGAAGACTACTGCTATAGAGGAACACTTAAGTCTTTAGCAGTTAAAAAAGACTCAAAAAGTGAAATTTGCTGGTGCTCTATCAAAATACAGGCATTTATCATTTAAACATATGGCTGAGGCCTGAAATATGTGATGAAAACTTAATCCTTACGAATCATACTTTTTTGTTAACTTGTTACTTCAGTCAAAAATAAAAGCTGTATTATAAAAAAAAAAAGAATGTATTTTCATTTGTTGTATAGAGATTAATTTATAAGCTTTTCTCTCTCTTTGCTTTGTTTGTATTATAGAAGATCATAAATTAAAAGGGAAAAAAACAAAACAGAATGCTATTGGTTTTATCATCTTTAAATTCCCATGCTGGAACAGTAATATTTATGCAACAATAAATACGAATTAACTATTTCAAGCGGAATTATTTAGTTAATGAAAGAAGCAATACAATGAATAATATTTTTTAAAAAATAATAAAATACAATTTAAACATTTTAAACCATGATAACCCTTTTAAATTTCTTAAACCATATATCTGTAATAAGTTAAAGACTAATTGTGGATTTAATCTACATCGGAAAATTTATTATTGAGTTTACTTAGAGATAGATGTCGCTACCAGTTAATTTGTTTTGATATTTAGCCGATTTCGTTACAGTTTATAAATTTTTTATTTTTACTCTTTCTCCTTTTTATAAAAAATAAACTTTTTTAATTTTATGCTTTGTTTTCAATTTTATTACGTAGCCTTAAGTTGCAAATTTCATTATAGAATTTAGTAATAATTATTTTTTGAGATGTGGTATTGTAAATTCCTTTGTGTTGGTTCTTTGTAGTAAATAAGTAGTCTACTACTACTTAGACTTCGTCTGATCCTAGAGGACTAGCAACAATAGACTATTTTTTTTATCTCCTCTCCTTTACTCTAAGTTTTTGGAGATATGACTTTTTTACGAGTTAATTGTATTACTGATAAATGTATTACATTTTTTATGTAAGTAGATTTTTTTTAAACTCTTGAATTGTGCAATGTGTGATTTAGATTTTTCAGTTCCTCTATCCAACATTTAAGTAACTGGAAGAAGGTCAGTGACAGGGTCGGAATATCTATCTTAAGTTGATTAACAAATCATCTGCAAACTTTGAATTCCGTATTCAACGGATTCCTTCCCATGTCCGAATTATTCGTAACGAGATAGCAGATCCACTGGTAAAGGTTGCCCCTTTGGACACTCATCGGCCTGATATGCCTTCTACTTTCAGTGAGGTGTTCTCCAATAGTAAGAAAAGGCAAAGGGATCTCTGGAAAGTTCCATCTGAATATCTTTGGTATCCAAGAAAGAGCCCTGGTAGTGTCATACACTTTGAAGATCATAGAGACTTGTATATCTTGATTTGCCAGTGGTCACTTGAATTCTCTCACATCTGAACGGGACTTAACAGCTTTTAAGATGTGTAATGTTGCTCAGGCATTACCTCAATACATTTTACATTGCTTATATTTTAACTTGGATGAGGTGGCCTTAAAACCTCTTTTATTCTTGGACTTTCTTAAGTAAATGGACTGATGGAGTTCTTCCAGTCTTAAAGAGTCGAGCTAGGGATTAGAAACAATGAAGTGGCAGATTTGTACCAATTAATAGATGTGTGGTTTATACTAGTAATTTAGATTTCTACACTAACATTCTTCTAAATTTTTACCAACCCAGTAATATAGGCAGATAAAAAGGAAGGCTGATGCCTTAAAAGTTTGCTTAACATTCCAATTTTATCCAAAGGCTTAAAAGTTTGCAAATATATTATTGCTGCTACATTACTATGTCCAATACTATCTTGTTATTGTTAATATTTGCTAATACTGTATGCCTGTTGTAGCTTTTCTATTGATAAAATTCAGCTTTGTTTTTAATTCTGATTTATATCTTAAATTCCTTAAAATTCTGATTTATATCTTAAATTCCTTAAAATTCTGATTTAAATCTTAATTTTCTTAAAATTCTGATTTAAATCTTAAAATTTTACAGTACCAAAAAATTAATTTGATTTCTTCAAAGTCAGTAGCTCTCCATCTTAAAAATTCCGATTATATCTAGATCAGACTAGACTTTTATCAAAAAATATTTTTGTAATTGTAAAAAAATATTTTAAAATTTGTACTGTGATTGAAAATATTGATTTTCAAATGCAGTGATACCCTGAAATTAGGTGGGATTGAATGATAACCGTATAAGTCGAGGCATATAAATACATATAAATTGTTTTTAGTTGGGGCCGGAGACGATATAAAATAATAATTTAGAAAAAAAAAGTATAACAAGATCTTAGATAACAAATGCAAAATAGCAAAACATAATTATTTTGATGTAGAAGGTTTCATAAATTCTAACAGAGTAGACTGTCAGCTCAAAGATTTTTTTTTCTTCCGTAAAATTTCCCCGAAGCATGCAAATAGTTTTTTAATCCTTTTGTTTTTCTTTGAAAAAAATATGCTCAATATTTTCTAACTCCCGACACTGCCATTCGAACTTCTGATTGAACTGAGTCTAAAGACTTCGTTTGTGCAGACCCAAGGGTTCTACTTCGTTTGGGTGACATAGCCGTCTCCAAATCTGCCTACATATAAAAAATACTATATATAACAATTATAACATGTAATAACAACCACAAACTCCGTAGATAGGAAGAAAAAAAATAACACAAACCTTTTTTTTTTTTTTTTTTTGGCTAAGCATCGATTCCCCGTGATATGTCTGAACATGAAGAAAGCTAAACTGGAAGCGGAGAGTGAGTAATCGAGTTGTGTAACGCTCAAACTAAAGACGAATCGACGAGATTTGAAAATCGCGTGACTCCAAATTCACGTAAGTCGGGGTAGCGTAAGTCGAGGTATTTATTGCTCTACATTTCTTTCAAATTAAAAAATTAACTTCTTATTTGCATTTCAAACTGTTTAATAATATATAGACTATCATTGTCGAGAGATAAATATGATGTTTCTAAAGCAATTCACCCATATAATGACAAAAAAAATTTAGAAAGATGTTTATTCAATTTAAATCTGTTAAAATTATCATTAAAAATATATATTATCCATTGTTATGTTATTTTTATGAAGCATTAAGCTATTATTTTCTGTCTGAAAATTTCTTCAGAACATTTCATAAAAGTTCTTTGAAGCTTTTACTCAAATATTTCAATCAAAAACACTGTGCACTGTATATTTTTAATTTATTGAAGACAACGTTTATGAAAAAAACTTATCCCTAAAGGCATAGATGGCGCTGTGGGTAGTAGATTATGAGATCTGTTGCACTGTTGTCGTCTAAAAATACCTATGATGTCACTTGTTTCATTAGCTATAGTGGTTCCATCTAGTGTTGGTGAAGTAAACTATTCATTTCAGTACGTTTTCTTTTACAAATAATTAATCTAAAAGTACCAAGTTTATTATATTTAGTAAACCTAGATTAAAGCTTGGATTAATCTTAAAATTTTATATACATGTACACGTGTATTACAACTTTTATTAAAGAAGTTTTAAATTTTTTATGCTTGTTTCAAAAAAAAAAAAAAGCTTGGTGAATCTCTAAAATTTTTAATATTGCGTTATAGCAAGTTTCAATCATTTTATAATCAGACTATACAAGAAAATTACGAACAAAAAGTTCTAATATGTGCCTAAAATCTGAAAATACTCGATTCAGCTATATACAAAGTTATTAAGGCCTTAAAAATTGGGATGTAGTAGCCTTGAAAGAGCACTGATAAAAATTTTTAAGAAATGGATTTCTGGTTTTTTTGTGGAAAACGTGTTGCAACAGCTAACTTGATATTTGTTATACAAATAGTTAATAATAATTTATACTGCTATGAATATATTTACTATACCTTTAGGTATGATTTACATGGTTTTATTTTTAAGTATCAAAGCTTCTCGTAAATTGCTCTCGTAAAAAGCTTATTGTAAAGATAACAATACCTAAACATAAAATTCATAATAGAATCTTAAATGCAAAGCTTAATTGAATTTATAGAAAAAAATAGTCCCTAAAATACTGTATCAAATACAGTTCCTTAAATAAAAAGAGTTTTCAATACTCATATCTAGTAATTAAAAATGATAACAGACAAAACGATTATTAAGGTATCCGACTACTTGGCAGCAACTTTTTTTTTGAAAAAAAAGAAAATATGGGAATTTTTTTATAATTTTTTAGATTAATTTATTATAATTTAAGGGGAAAAATATCTAAAATTGACAACAGAAAAAAAATTTATTATTAAAATGGCAAAAAAACGGTGAAAATGTACAAAAAATTACATAAACGGGGCCCGCTCTGTACAAAATTTTATGAACAAATTCTCAATTTTTCAATTTTGATGTGTTACTTTGTTATTCATGTTTGAAATGACCTTCAGGATAAGAGGTATTAGAATTTTTACAAAATCTAGAGCACTTTATCTTTGTCATTATATGAAATTGCTTAAAAAAACAGTGGTTATATTCACATAAAGGACAGTAAATTTTGAAATAAAACAGTGAATGATAAATCTGAAGGTCAAAACACTTCCACTATTATACAGAACAAACACCAAAAATTTCAGCAAACTATTTTCAAAACATTTTGAGCAATCACTGTCCCCGTTTAAACTTTTCGAAAAAAACACATTTCGAGGAAAACACATTTCGAGGCAATAAAAGTAACTTATCTTTTTTGGAGGAGGTGGTACGGAGTTGTACCGGGGGAGCTAACAAATGGAAAAAAAATGGTGTGCAGGGGTGTGCACCACTTCACACCTACAGGACGTTTCATCATAACTTATTTCGAGATACAATCGTCCGAATTCCATTTCGCATCAGATCTCTTGCACTTAAAGCAAACTACACTGGTGTGCGAAAATTAAGGACGAAGTCGAAAAATTAGCATATCAGCTGAACGAAGAGGCAGAGCGGACAGAAAGACCAATCAGGAGATTAAGTAAGGTGATGTACGGTAGCACATGCGCAGATATGCAGGTAGACGTAATGGGAGAGTGTCTGAGTAGTATAAAGCATGTTGTCGGTATAAGATCAGTATTTCTGGCAAAGAAATTGCACGCCGTATAGCAGTTAAAATCACACCGAGTTGCTGCATCAGCGAGAAATGGCGATTAATCAATCTGTTAGAAGACATCTGGATGCTTTTACCCGAGGTCGATTCATTGGGCAGTTGGAGGAAGGCCGCAGTGTGACAAGTGTGGCTGCAGAGTTCGAAATTGCTCACAGCATCGCTTCACGACTTTGGAGACAATTTCAAACTACAGGAACAGCTATCCGGGGGTTCAGTAGTGGTCGTCCACGAGGAACCACACCCGCAGATGACCGGTACGTTGTCTGACAGGCCAGAAGAAACAGGCGGCAGACAGCGGGAGAAATCGCTAGACACACGACACAGGCGACTGGACGACCGATATCGTGTTTTACCGTGGCCAGAAGACTGCACGGTGGTGGCCTGTTTGCACGACGCCCTGTACGGTGTGTACCTTTAACGCCTGCCCATCGGAGAAGGCGTTCTCTGTGGTGCCGGGAACACCGAAATTGAAGAGACAATGAATGGGGACGAGTACTCTTTACAGATGAGAGCAGATTCAGTTTGAGTAGCGATTCTCATCGCATACTCATCTGGAGAGAGCGGGGAAGCCGCAATCATCCCTCGAACATCATTGAAAGGAACAGGTATGGAGGTCGCGGTGTTCTCGTTTGGGGAGGCATCATGCTTGGTAGTCGTACAGACCTTCACATCTTCGACGCAGGTTCAGTCAACGGGACCCGTTATTGTAACGAGATGTCCATATGTGCGTCTTTTTAGAGGCGCTATGGGTCTGCAGTTCCTTTTCATGGACGACAATGCACCATGTCATCGCACAGTAGCTGCCGAACAGCTCTTAGAGAGTGAGGATATTGAACGTATGGATTGGCCGGCACGATCTCCGGATCTCAATCCCATCGAGCATGTATGGTTTTTCTAGGCAGACGCTTGGCAGCTCGTACCTTACCACCAGTATCGATTCGGGAGCTTCGATTCGCGCTGCAAGACGAATGGGCAGCAATGCCTCAACAACTCATTGACACCCTCATTCTCAGCATGGGCAGACGCTGTGAAACCTGCCTAGCAGTCAGGGGAGATCATATCGCCTACTAAAGACCGGATGTTTCTTGCTGGACACCCATCACAGGGATGTTTCGGCCTTCAGTCGCATTGCGCTCCATGCTACTTTTTCAATACAGCTTGTTTTTATCCCTCTGATTTCTCTTTTAGTAAGTGTTGCTTACATATTACACATGTCCTTACGTATTGGGGATCTTACGGTATTAAATGTGTTGATTTGGAAAGCTTTTGTACAAAGTTATATTGAAAAAACCGTCTTGTCCTTAATTTTTGCACATCAGTGTAATTATGTTTAATCGGATGACAAATGGAATGAAAAATCATAAAAAAATTGTCAATTTTCGAAAAAAAATCATGATTTTAGAATAGTCGGATACCTTAAATCAATCATTGAATGTATTTTTGTAGTTATGATATTCATTTAAAATGTACTCGCATTTTTATCTGATGAATAATTAAGACCCCATTTCTTTGTATTATTATATTTTAAAACATTTGATATAAAAAAAGTCAAAATACTATTTAAGATGTGGGAAGTGGATTCATAAATAAAATAGTATTTTAAAAGAATCACATTTGAATGTTTAATCCACTATTTTTAATAGTATTATTTAAAAAAAAATATTTTTTGTACGGTAAGATACCGATTTCTTAAGCACTCATCTTTTGTGATACCCGGATTGAACATAAATAACAAACACTGCGATTACTGAAGCCTTGAAAATCATTATTTTTTTATTATAGTAGGAATAGTTACGTAATGGATGCGATAATATTGAATTAGTTATCTATGTGATTATTCTTATCCAAAGAAATTATCTACAATTTTGATGTGAATGCACATTTTATCTTTAGAACCCCAAAAAGAAGAAAATTCGCATGACTTCTTTGTCTTCTGAGAGTACGCGAAGCTTTGTGTTATCCGTTATATTTACTCAAATTCTTGGTTTTCTACATATGAAACTTTTTTTTATCATGTTTGTCTCTTCCTCACTCTCTCTCTTAAACTTCTTATTATTGCAGAAATATTCTTCATAATGAATTTTAGTCAGGTAAATTATACTTTAGCTAATATATTTTATAAATACATGAAAAAGGAAAAAAGTATAATATACTTTGAGTTTTAGATAAACTTTTATATACGAGAATAGGATTCAAAAGTTTCCGAACTGAGTCTATAACTTAAAAAATATTACTAAATAAATTAATGTGAAACACAACCTCCTTCAATATAAGACCCTTGAACAACAACGCACTTTTGCCATCACTTGTAAAGATCATCGAAGCATTTCTGGAATCACTTTTTAGCGGTGTCCTTTAATTCAGCCTGTGATGCACTTTTAACTTCATCTGCAGATTGAAATCGACGACCCTATAAGCGACGTGATGGCTTAGGAAATTGGCTGAAGTGCTCAGGGACAAGATCAGGGGAGTAAGGAGGATGTGGCAAAACAGCTTTTTTTCAGTTTTTGAAGAAAGTCAGGAACGAGGAGGGATTAGTGTGAGGGAACGTTATCATGTGAAGTATCCATAACTGCTCAACCCAAAATTTCGGTCTTTTCTTTCGGATCGACGCACGCAAACGACACATGATGTCAACATAGAGTTATTTGTTTGCTGTGCGTCCTTCAAGGATAAATTCCATATACACAATGCAGAATACCGAAGCATGACCTTCTATTTAGAACGATCTTGACGGAATTTCTGCTTGCGTGGAGATTGTGGTGATTTCCAAGTTGCCGATGCTCTCACGTTTTTTATATGACCCACGATCCCTCTTTTCTCGCCTCTAGTTACAATCTGCCTTATAAGGAAGGATCTTAGTTAACAGCCGAGATTAAGCCTAACGAATCACTCTTTTGGTCTACGTTTAACATGTGGGGAACGAAGTAAGGATGTGTTGACACACTCATTACATGTAAATATCCTTAGCTAGTATCTGTTGACATTATTTGAGCAATTCTTTGAAACTTCTTCTTACGTACCGCCGCAGAAACCTTTTCAATGTTCTCAGCGGTGCGGGTAGTCTGCGAATGTACAGAGAGTCCATCGTCTTAGACACTTTCTATGCCTTCTCTGAAACATCGATGTCAATCAAAATCTTGCGTTCCGTAAATGTATCACGACCGTACACATTCTTTAACATTTCGTAAAACTCCGTAGCACTCTTTCCCAAGCGAATACAAAATTTGATATTCATTCTCTGCTCAACAAACGCCATTTTTTTTTCAATCGCCGGGTGCTGAATACACCCGCCTTCAAAATTCGACACCGTAGCGAGCCACCGACCACGTGATTTCAGACAAACCACTTTTAGAAAAGGGGAAGGATGCAGTAACACGGAAACGTTATCATAGTCAATCTACTGCAAAATATTTTCACGTTATAGACTCAGTCCTTGAACATTTGAGCCCTACTACGTACATATATATACTAACCCTTACCCATTTTGCTAAGTATTTCCTGATGCTATATGACCGTATATTTTCTCAAGTTGTTTATGTCTAAATCCAAACGTTATGCTCCCGTTGTATAAAAAAAATCCTCTTGATTTATAAAAGAAAGGACTTGAATTTCTAAGCCGAAAGTATATTTATTGTTTTCTCCTACTGAGCTCCCTTACAGGAGTCAATTTCCTCAAAACTAATTCGTAGCGGATTTCTATTGAACAAAAGAAACATGCTTGTCAAATTTAAATTTAGTAGGTCTGTACAAAAAACAGGAACTTTTATCTATTTCCCCCTTTATCTCCATCCCCGGCCCATGGAGTTGATTTCCACAAAACCCATTCTTGGTGAATCTCTATCAAAAGAAATATGTCTTCCAAATTTCAAATATGTAGGTATAATAGTTTCGGAGATGAAGGAGTGAATGTGTGTAATTTACTTTTCTCCTCTATATATATTCAAATTTCATGACATTTCAAAATAAATATTTAAAGTATAAATATTTTAATTTTGTATAATACAGACCTTCACCATGAAGAAAAGCATTTTTGAAATATTTTTTTTAATAAAAATGTATGAAAAAACATGGTTCATAATTGTATTTAATACTTCCTAAATTATTTAATTGCTGTTGATACCTTTTCTTCGTTATACATAAAACTTCCCCATTAGTGTTATTGCTTGCAACCAGTGGCGCACACAAGGCGGTGGGATCCCCGGTCCTTGACCCCCCCCTCCAAAAGCCCTTGAGTTTTTTCCATTGATTATAATTCTATGTATGTAGTATGTAAAAAACTAATTATTTGTTGTTATCAATAATTAATTTTATTAGTTAATGCTAATTATTTATTCAATAACTAATTTTTTACAGTTTTCAGTGCCAGTAATCGACAAAATCAAAAGAATAGGTTGGGCGGCGTACTGGAGCATGGTGCGAGAATTGTGAACTTTAAACCCTGGACCTCAACCACCCCTTGAAAATTTCCTGTGTGCGTCATTGCTTGCAACTAATTCCACAGCAAAGAAAAAAAACAAAACATTTTTCTTTTTCTTCTTCTTTTTATTTCAGTTTCACGAGACAAAAATTGCAACATGAGACCAATAAAAATATTTTTACAGTTGGATGAATTATCAATCTGGCATCAAGATATCCACAAGAATGAGAATGATAATGTTAACTTAAAAATGGAAGAACATGTTTATCTACAACTACTCTTGAGTATTGTCACGTGTTTCTTTTGATTGTGCTTTCGATCCAATCCACATAATATGGCACCAAGGTGTAGATTCCAGGTTGTTCTTTGTCAGCACAAATTGAACCTCCCGTGGACACAATACCAGCCAGGTGCCATTGTTTGTTGTCATTTGAATACACTAAAGGACCTCCGCTATCACCCTTTAAAACAAAATAGAGTTTTTACAAGTTTGTAAACTACACCTGTCTATTTCTGGCTTATAATTTGAATTATTTATATATTTTTTAAAAATTATTTTTGTGTGTCATAAAATGCACACGTTCTGTTCAACTGTGAACAACTGAGAATACATATAATAACATTCTTCGGTTTTTCTTCGTCGTAATTCTTCCTCCATTCCTACCTTCTTGTTCTTTTCTTTTTGATAACATAGTTTTGTTACTTTACATTTATTAATTATATGAAAGGAATTTCCTATCGTTTTTTTATATCATTCTTTGCATTATTATCTTTCGATTGATATATCACTTGTGCTCTTTCTTCGAAAGGATATTAATTTTATATAAATGTATTTAAGCTCTATCTTGATACTTTTTAAGTGCATGTAAAATTTTTAAATTAAGGCATTTTAATTTATTTTACAGCGTGTTTATAAATGAATATCGGAGTTTTAACGTTTTAAAGTATTTATTACATTTAACTTATTAGTATAACTCAATTTAACTTATTAGTATAACTCATACATCGAATGAAAGACCAACTGAAACAGTTTTCTTTGCTGGCATGTGTGCGCATGCACGCGAAAAGAATTGTTAATTTTTGCCTCTTCCCCGCCGATCACCACGCTAGTAATAAAATGGCGACTAGAGAACAGAAAGCGTTTTGTGTTCCCCATTTTCAAAGTAATAAAACAGAATTCCCCATTTTGCTGTTACTGTGCAACGAGCGTTGCGGTGGACATCTCAGTGGACATGTATACACTCATAATGCTCGCATCTGGAGCGTAGAAAATCTCACGAGGTGCTAGAATCGCAAAGAGACTCATCTAAATTGAATGTTTTTTGTGCCATATCTCGGTGGAAAGGGCCTTTCGTTTTCGGAGAACCAGCTATAACTAGTTCTGCCAATTTTGATGCTCCACAGCAGAGGTTCCCAAACTTTTTAACCTCATAGACCTCTTGACAGACTTTTTGGTTTGGGGTAGACCCTTACGTACCTATTATAAATTTTTGCAAATTCATCAACTTAAATGGGTTTTGACAGCAGATATAGAGCTGCATCCTTAAAAAGATTTGAATTTTTAACTGTAGTGAATTATAGTGTTTAAAAATTAAGAAAACACGTGTTAATTAAGTAAATCAAAATTTAATTAATTAATTCACGTGTATTTTCTTAATTTTTAAACACTATTTTACGCATTAATTAAGTTAAAATATAATTAATGCATAAAATAACTGTTAAATAAAATAACTGAGCAACTAACAAAAGCTTTTAGTTGGAGGAATGAATCTGGGGATGCAATAACAAATTTTCAACATTTGGCATCAATCTTATCAGGTTTAACCCTAAATATCTCCTCGGTCAATAGTGTCCAGTCTTTTATTCTTTCTTTTTTTGTTTTGGAGAAGGGAAAGCGCAATGAAAAACTCCTTCTCAATCGTTAAAACAATTAAAAACTTTCTCAAGATATTCCATAATGAGGAATAAATAACAGGTATATCTTTTTAAAGCCAAAATTGCTGACATTAATTCTTACCTTTAAGATCTTCATTAGTGCATATTCCTAGTGCTTAGTTATTAATCTGACATTTTTTTTCGAAGTGACCATATGAATTTATTGCCCACTGTGGTGTTACGATAGTCAAAACATTCTCAAACCTAATTTCAAAATCTAAAAAAAGAGCATTTAAATGCTGGCAATGTCCAAAATTATACACCTGTAGCATAATTCTGTCAAGAAAAAGTGAAATATAGTGGTTGTTTTAAGGGGACTTGGCACCCTTGGCAGGTATATCTTTTTAAAGCCAAAATTATTGACATCCATTTATAAACTTAATTTTAAGATCTTAGTTAGGGCCTATTCCTAGTGTCTAGTTCTTGTAGTCTGGCTTTTTTTTCAAAGTGACCATATGAATTCATTGCCTATTGTGGTATTACGTAGTCAAAACATTTTCAAAATCCAAAAAAAAAGGCATTTAAATGTTGAATGTAGGTTAAAACGCCTTTTCCTAGCAGATTGTACGTGACAATTGGGAAACTGGGAAAATTTGAGTTGTCCACAATTATACTCCATTAGCTTAAAAGAATGGCTGAAATGGGGTCCTCGTTTAAAAAAAATTATGCTCTCACCTTGAAACAGCAAATTAACCTCATTAAATTTTATAAATAAATCTATTAAATAGGAAAGTCTGGTTTCCACTTGATTCACTTTCCTTTTAAAATTAAAATCCCAATCTGGTTTAATGACAGCCACTATCGTAGACCCCCATTTACACCTCATGGACCCCCAAATTATTTTTTCGCTGGTGTGAACCCCTTGGAGGTCACCGTAGACCCCTGGGGGTCTATATAGACCACTTTGGAAATCACTGTTCTACAGCTATGGCTTTTTCCTCATTTGAAAGAAAGAAAACCAGATAATTTCATTTGGCGGCAAGATGGTACACCGCTTCACTGGCATCTCTCAGTACGTGATTAGTTGATCATTGTACTGGACCAATGGTTTTTTTCGCAAAGAACCTCACGATAAAGCTTGTTTTGCATGGCCTCCACGTTCACCCGATCTGACGCCATGTGATTATTACCTGCGGGGGCTTATTAAGGATTGTGTGTATGTACTTCTGCTACCAGCTGACCTTCCAGACGTAAGGTTCAGGATTGAGGCAGCTGTTGCAAGAATTACCTAAAACACACTGAGCAATGTTTGGGATGAACTCACCTATCGACTTAGTGTGTGCCATGTGACAAATGGGGCTCACATTGAACATTTGTAAGCTTGTAGATAAAACTATTTCAGTTGTGAAGATCCCCTTGGATCTCACTTTGAGAACGAGAATAATTTGTAGTCAGATAAGAGCCAGTAGCCATTTTTATAAATAACTTTCTTTATTTGGTTATCTCTTCCAAATAGAATCAAAGACTTTTATTAACAAATATATCTATATAGTTATATGAGGTTTAAAAAGGGACTTTCCTTTAAATAAACTTAAATATTTAATGATCCAATTAATTAACAATTAGAATATCGATCACGCAGAGATTACCGCGATAAGAGATCCCAGATTTATATTCAATAATGTTCCTATTGAACATTTAACTTTAATCTCACTCCTAATATAAAACTTCAACGAGACTTTAAAATATAAATCAATATTTACCACACTGCAGCTCAGCTCTTCCTGAGATTTATCCACCTAGAAATCTAACTTCACCGTTATACCTTCCTGCTTCAATCTCTCTCTCCTACTGCTTTTTGCTTTACTATTCCGTTGGACTTAAATACTTTATCTAATCTGCATAACAAGGAATCCTGTCCTCTTTTTGGAGCTGATTGGAAATAGGTAGGGGAATTAAATTTCCCTAAAAAAGACGACTCAGAAGGTTAGTGATAAAGTTCCGTATAGGTTTGTCACACAGTTACTCTTTAATTCGATCACTGATTTGTACTTGTAATTTACATGTAATAAATACTATAAAGTGTTAAAACTCCGATATATTCATTTAGAAACACACGGTATTCAGTGAACAGTTTTCATTGAATTTTTTCATATCGAAACACAATGAAATGCAAATAAGAATAAAAACTTTTCTAGACTGTACGTTTTCCTTCCAATGAATAATGCTATGAATTTAAAGTTTGTAAAATTAAAACTGAATTTCAAGCAAAATTAAAAAATAATAACTATTTCTTTTTCCAAATTGCCAGTAGTATACGTGCATTTATTTTGTTAACTACTTTTGATATTTGACAGAGAATACCAGTAGTTAATAATAATAATATTAATATCTGTGTGAAATGACGATATTAAAAAAGCATTACAGGTTTCTATTTTTTGTAGGGACAGATTTATTCTTAAGATTGTACCAACATTTGATAATGGCTGGACCGCTTTAAGGTATCCGACTACGTTCAGAGCCGTGATTTTGCAAGAGCGCATAAATGGATAATTTTCATGATATTTAGTGTCACTTAGATTAGAATACATGCATAAAATTGTTTTAATAACATTTTGACAAAAAATTATTTAAATATAATATTTTGGCAAAAAATTAACTTAGAATAATCTTCTTTCCAAATATTCTCCTTTTGTGAAAAATTCTTCTATTATAATAATATTTCGCTTGTATATAGCTCAGACCTCTCTACAGAGGCTCAACTAGAATTTTGGAAATATATGACTTATAAGTGGGTTTATTCATATTTTATGACAACAGGGGAGAACAATTTTAAGAAAAAAACGCCAATAATTATTTCAATTGGTGGTAACTCTGAAAATGATGTCAATTTTTCAAAAATTCTAGTTGAGCCTCTATAGAGAGGTCTGAGCTATATACAGGCAAAATATTATTATAATAGAACTATTTTTTACAAAAGGAGAACATTTGGAAAGAAGATTATTCTAAGTTAATTTTTTGCCAAAATATTATATTTAAATAATTTTTTTTTGTCAAAATGTTATTAAAACAATTTTATGCATGTATTTTAATCTGAGTGACACTAAATATCATGAAAATCATCCATTTATGTGCTTTTTTTAAAATCACGGTTCCGAACGTAGTCGGATACCTTAAGCGTGCACATTTTTATTATGAGTTTCTATCTAGGAAATTAAAGTTTGTTTTGCATTACTTTAAAATTCTTGAACTTTATCCGCGCGTATGTTGAGTAACTATACTTAGTTAAGATTTGTATATTTTGAACCAGTGGAGTGTATTAGGATGATTTTGGGGCTTACCCCTCCCCCTTCCGTAGACAAACAGAATTCTAATTTTTAGAATAAAGATTATTCCTTGGCGCCTTCGTCTACATATTTTTAAGACGTACCCCTACCCTTTAATAGAAAAAAGTCCGTGTACGCCACTGTTTGGAGCCGGAATTTTTTAAGGGATTTCAAAAAAGTCAAAAATAGTTCCAAATATAAATATAATATAATTTGATTTTAGATTATAACGAATTTTAGAATTATTATTTAATACTTGTATGTTTATATAAGGATTATATTTCTATTAATTCACATACCTGACAGGAATCATGACCCCCATCGGCGTGTCCAGCACAAACCATTGTTGGAGCTACATCATAAAACTTGTGCCATTTTCTACATTGCTCCAAAGATACAATAGGTACTGCAGCTTGCTTTAATTCCAGTTCAAAACCTGTGCCTACATAAATTAAAAATATGCTGTCATCGTTGGGAACAATTGATATAGCGTATTTTATGTTTTTAATCGATCGACAATTTAGCATTAATAAACGTAATGTTATTAAATGAGACAGCAAAATACTTCTTGACATATGTAGTCTGTTTTGTATATTTCTTTCAGATTACATGAAGCTAAATATTTAAAAATGAAACAAGTTTTTTTAAAAAAAAAAAAAATCTGTTTTTTTTATAGTACATACTATTTTTGATTATTTCTTAAAAATTTTAAAAGCTTTTCGGCGAATATAATTATAATTATAAATAAACTTCTTTCGATAGGCAAATTTAAAAAAGAAATGACAGATATAAAAATACTTCAATTTATTACTTTTCCTGACACAGATTGATGCGCAACCTAAAAACCTGGAAAAATAAACTGTAAATTGATTTGAGAAGAATAACTATAGATGCTGGAATGACAATTGCGCTTGCTAATTCACGATGGATTGATAGATTTTTTTATTAACATCACACTTCGAAACAAAACGAAGGTTATTGGCCAAGAACCTCATAATTTTGAGCTACGGTCACGTGACTAAGGCGACATCTGAACTATAGCACCCTACTCTTCAAATTTTCATACCACTCTTGTTTAACAAGCATCAACTCTTGTACAAAGCGTGGCTTTAGTATCAAAATTCATTACACAAACTTTAATTTCATAAAACTATGATGTAAATAGGGCTGAACCAACCTTGAAAAAAATAAGAATATTAAAAAGTAAAGATAAAATGAAATATTTTTCAGGTATAGGAGGGATTAAGCATCAGTTGCTGAACTAATAATTTTAGTTACATAGATTTGGATGAGCCAATCGAATAATCGAATTTTATCAAGATTTTAGAAAATATTTTTTTAAAATATTTGTATTCCTTTTTAAATATATTATGAAGATTTCGTGCATTAGTGGTATTAAATGTCACAAATAATCCAATCAATTTACCATTTTTCTATTTATATAAATTAAATATTGCAAGACACAATATGTAACTATAAAACACTCAACACAATAAATAATCTATATTAAGTATAGCACAAATATTTATGAATACAATATGTTAAATAATCTGATATCTCTATCTTTACTGAGTATAGAAGATGATACATCAGGTTAGATAAATCTTAAAGATATATTTTAAAAGAAGAGCTAGAAAACTAAACAATATTTCCGAAAGAAATGCATTTCAGCGATACGAAAAAAATGTTATATACGTATATCTTAATGAAAGTTTTGTATCATTAGAAAAATAGTTTCATCTTCAAATTTTTAGACTTCTGTTTATCTCTTTGCATTTGATCAACTCTGGGGTGGCCAATCAGGTTGCTTTCTTTTGTCTCAAACTCATTTTACAAAAAACTCCCGAATTTTTTCCTTCGATTTCTTTGCTGCTTCCGAATTGACTAGACTAAGCCGCACTTATCTTCCTGATCCAATTTAAGCTATCTTTTTTGGAGTTTTATCCATTTTTAGATAAATATTTAGTTAAAATTTAACTTTTAAACTCCAAGTTTTTCTTTTTGTTCAGGCATTAATTTTTCATTTTAAAGTAAAATTTTTACTAAAGTGCAAGTGAGCAAGCAAAGGCACTTCAAAAACCAATATTGGAGGTTGAAGTACTCCATGAAACTATTAACGAGTATTTTAAAGTTTTGTATTAATTTAAGTCACATTCAATGCGTAACAAAAGAGAAAGCAAACAAATTTTATTTCACATAACCAATGTGTGTGTACGTGCAACTTTTAATCAATTCACTTAAGACATTTTTTAACATACTTACCATAAGTTTCTCCCCATCCAGTAACATAACACATTGTGCCAACGGGTATGGTGTGATTTGCAGGTGGTAAACATATGTGAGAAATGTAATCTGTGACTGTAACAGGAGCATTCAACTTCACAAGAGCGAGATCGTGTTGTTTTCTCTGAATCCACGGAATCGAAAGCTAAAAGAAATATCAAATTATTTTGTTACACATAGAGAGAGATAAATGATATAACAAAATGAAAAACACGTAAACACGAGTCAAAAATAGAGCGAAAATGTTTTAGAAACAATACAATTTTACTAAATTTTTCTAATTTATAATAAATTTGTATTCTGATGAAAGCATTTAACATGAGACGCTATCCGGACCAAATTACAGAATAATATTTCGATATATTGAATAAGGTTTGCCCCAAATTGTCATTAACCCCTTGCGTACCATGTAGCCACTTGTGGATACATGCTATGTACGGGGCAAAATCTTATTGTAATCTCATGTGGATACATGGCTTATTTAGGTGTACAACTAACGTAGCCAGAACTGGAAACTTTATAAGGTAAATTTTCTTTTATTGGAATTGAAAAAATTACAAAAATTCAGTCACAATACGTCTGAGTTATGGACTTAAAATTACAAATCACGCACACACATTATGAAATTGCTTGAAATGTTCCTTGTAACAAAACGCTTTTCTGTTATATAAGCGCATTGTCATTTTTTTTTTTTCATTTCTTGATCTTCAACGTAAATAGATAAATCCGTATCAGAGTCATTGTCGTACTCATCGGGGTTTCCGGCAAATATTCTGACGCAAAGTCACTTTCTTTGAAATCGAATGACGATGCCATATTGGCAAGAAAAGGTAAAAATAAACAACAAAAATAGTTATACAATCTTTGGAAAGCGAGACGAAACACGAATGTGCGCTTAGTCAGCGTCAAAAGGAAAAATGCGTCGTAACGTCACGGTCCCCGGAAATTTCGAATTTGCGCGCGTGCCCTAGAAAGCGCAATCTGGTACGCAAGGGGTTAAAGGCAGTGATACTCAACCTGTGGTCCATGGGCCGCATGTAGCCTACCGGTCTATTCTGAGTGGCCAAGTCATGGCCCATTGCTCTAAGAAATTCAATTATTTAAGAACAATCTACTAAAAAATTTGCGCAAAATTCTATCAATAGAGAAATTAAATCTATCAATTTTGCTATCAATTTACTCTTTCTGATAGTAGAATGCAAACAAGGGGCTTTCTCATGAATGAAAGGAGATCGAAACTGCCCCATAATTCATTAAAATATGCATAAAAGTAAATATATTTTTTGTGTGTTTGAGAGAGAAGTTAATGCAGTATTAAAGTATAAAAGCTCCCCCAAATGAGTTTTAATATTTTGATTAACTTTGCTTTAGTCTTTTAGTGATTTCGTGCCCCCCATCATCCTCATGGCGCGGTCTACGGGAAATATTTATATGTATGTTCCAGGGGTAAAAAATGTCGAGTACCCCTGGATTAAGGTATAATTAACTTTTTGTATCAAATTATTCCGTAATGAATTTGAAGAATTTAAATGCCAAGAAAACAATACTTTTGATATGTTAAAAATCCACGCAATTTTTTCGGACTTTTCAAAATGACTAAACGAATGAATGAGTAAGAATAAAATAACTAAAATATTATGAAAATTATGCACATATATACATAAAAGAAACAAGCATGAAATATATTTTGCTGTGTCCTTTAATGCAAAATTTTGCTCCAAATAAAATAATGATAATCCATTTTCACGTTTAGAATCTTATATTTTCTGTGTTTATATAAATAGTTTTATTTAAAAAAAAAAGTTTGAAGAGGGCATGGCACACAAAAATAGCTCATTTTTTGAAAAAAAATTTGATTGAAATAAAACCCTTTAAGCGGTTATCTAACACAAATAACATACATAATTAAAATCTGAACATTTTTCCGTCAATTACTGAAAATTTTGTCAAGGAATTTATTACTTAACAATGATACAACTTTTTATTTCCAAAAAATTTTATCAAAATTGATTTTTTTTTCATTCAAAATGTTTCTTACGAGATTTAAATGATGTTTTAAAATGACATCTTTTTATTATTTTATTTAAAATTTCAAAAAGTAAAATACCTTTTAGAGTTTCTTTTTAATTTATCTTAGTTTTTTTCATTAATGATTCAATTTTTTTATACTAATTTACAAAATCTATAACTTTGTTTAAATAGGTGCTCAAATTTTATAACACATCATATTAAATTTTAAATCATAAGCAACAATATAATTATGTATGAAAAGCCAACGAACGAGTCCAAAAACTTAAATGCTATGAATGTTTTTTTTTAAATTTTTGAAAAATATATAAACACATTTAAAAATTATTAATGCTGAATTTCATTAAAATCTTAAAAACTAGAGGTTTTTTGACACCTTAATTACCCCATTTGATTTCAGGTATTTTTAAACTAGTTATAATTGAGCCATTTTCACTCACAATCTCGCCTACTAATGTTTGATTATTGTATCGATTTAACATATAAATTATATGATGAACTTACTCTTGTTTCATTCAAGTTATATTTAGGATGTATATGTATCGATTCCATGTATCGTAATTGTTCTGTATCTTCAGGAACTAAACGGAAATGCTTGCCAAATAGAACATTCCAATTTCTGACATCTAAATTCCTACAATGTTTAGAATAAATACAGTTTATATCACATCATTTGACTATCATATTTTATTGGAATCAATTTAACTACAATAACTAAAAAGCTATTTATAATTTGCTGAAAAAAGAAAAGAAAAGAAAGAAATTTTCGATTAAACTTAACGTTTGTTCTATTCACACTATTTGCAGGAGGGGAATATTGTAGACGATATAATAATTTACAACAGTAATTTAATTTTAATTTTTTAAGAAAATGAAGAAGAATCAATAGTAATTTTTATGCGTACAGTATTGCTCTAAAAATATCTATTCACACTAACTTAAATAGTTTTAATCGATCGTCTAGCCAATATTAAAGAAACCGTTTAAACAATGTTATCCTGATTCGTGACCTTTTCTTTAACACTGATTTTCATCAACAGCATAAAAAGGGAGACAATTTCTTAGGGTGCGATATAAATAATCTGTTTTTAACTTGAACTACTCCTTTTCAATGCAAATTAAAAAATTTGTAATATTTTTTTTTTATAAATTTCATTTTGCCAAAGACTTGGGTTCATAAGCATTTATTATACTTATTACAAAATTGTTATCGTGCAAAGTACGTTTTATATCAAGACGAAATGAATAAACCTATAATTATGAGTAACTTTTGAGAAAACTCCCAAATAATTAGGTACGCAATCCAAAAATTAAATTCAAATCAATCAGTAAGATAAGGTGATTTCTGCACCTTTAAAAATACAGTTACTTTATCATGTTGATGTAAAAATATGTCAGTAATTAAGTGATATTTAAGTTAAATTTCCAAGAAGTATTTGCCTACTTTTTAAAACAATGTCCAGCAGTGAGTAGCCATTGATTGTTGATGAGTACTCCCCCACACCAATGGCTGAATGGTTCATTGGCGATCAAACGCAACGACACCTGCCATGGCCAACTTCCAGGAACAGCATCTCGTCCGCCAACAATACGGTTACTATCTAGTACGGGCTTCACGACAGGTATGCCACACTCACCAAGCGTAGTATTCTTTTTCTCTAAAAGCGTAATAAATATCAAGATATGAAACTGCAGTGTGCGAGTACATATACTGTTAATGTCTACTTGTCATCACAGTACCTATCATCTTGCTTTGAGATCTCCCAGAAGCATTGTTTTAATTACATGTTTCATCCAGAGTCGGGATTTTATATTCGATTATTTGAATTTGCACCGTAATATAATTTGTAGATATAGTTTCCTTAACTATTATGAGTGATATAAAATTTATCCAGCTATGATGAAAATTTTGACGATTGTATATTAGTTAAGCGATGTAGTCATAGAATTTTTCGCAGGATTTGCTGCAATATTAACCCTTTAACTGGTTTGGTCGTACACCGTAAGGGCTACCGAAAGTTAGCCACTGCCATTTTATACGTACGCTGTACGGGCAATGATATTTTCTTCTTTCTATCTTTGATTTGCACATACTTTTAATTCGTATAGAGATATTATTAGTGCTATTGTTTTTAAGGTATCCGATTACGTTCAGAACCGTGATTTTAAAAAGTGCATAAATGGATCATTTTCATGATATTTAGTGTCACTTAGATTAGAATAGATGTATAAAACTATTTTAAGGATATTTTGACAAAAAAAATTATTTAAATACAATATTTCGGCAAAAAATTAACTTAGAATAACCTTTTTTCAAAATGTTCTCCTTCTGTGAAAAACGCTTCTATTATAATAATATTTTGCCTCTTTACAACTTAGACCTCTGTACAGAGGCTCAACTAGAATTTTTGAAAAATTCACATTATTTTTAGAGTTACCACCAATTTAAATAATTATCGGCGTTTTTTTCTTAAAATGTCTCTCCTCTGTTGTCATAAAACACATGGATCAACCCGCTTCTAAGTTATATATTTCAAAAATTCTAGTTGAGCCTCTGTACAGAGGTCTGAGCTATATAAAAGCAAAATATTATTATAATAGAAGCATTTTTCCCAAAAGGAGAATATTTTGAAAATGGATAATTCTATGTTCATTTTTTGTCAAAATATTGAACTTAAATAATTTTTTATTGTAATACTTATTATTTAAACAATTTTATGTACATTTTCTAAACTAACTGCACTAAAGATCATAAATATTATCCATTTATACGCTTTTGCAAAATATCACGGTTCCGAATGTAGTTAGATACCTTAAGGGATGAAGTTTGTCCATGGTACTGAAATACTTCTCATCCGGGAATTTCTTTTGTGGAGAAGCCGGTAATTTGTCATTAAAGGCAGGAATTTAGATTCTTGAAAATATTTGATAAAGAACAGGAATTGGCAAGGCAAAATGCAATTTGTTACTTGCGAAGAAGTGAAAATGGAGGGATAACACAAAAAACTGATATTATCTTTGTCTCCATTGCAATGTAAGACTGTCTTACACCATGCTTTAAATTACTTCAACACACACAAAATCCATAACTGTTGAAAAAAAAAAAGAGGGGGAACATGAAATTTTTTTTGTAAGTATGAGAGAAATTGTCTCTCTCTCACACACACAAGTTATACGAAAACATTCTTCATAGCATGCAGAGTGTACATATAAAAGCAAACATTTATAGTTTTATGTGTTCCACAATTACAAAATAAAAATTAGTGTGAAAACTTTAAAATTGGACATTGAACTAAAATTCTTCCATTTTCGCATTTTGTTAAGTATTATGTTTAGTTATATGCAATAAAAAAATGTGACCTTCTTTTGGAACATTTTGTTCAAAAAAACTGACCACTAAGGGGTTAAATGCTTGCTTTTTGATTTTGAGAAAAGTGTTTTACTATAGAAATGTTCATTATTGTTATTTGTACTTATTATGTGTATTAACATCCTCAAAATAAAGAAACATTAAAAATATACAAATAAAGGAGCGGTAATTTTACTTTTGTACAATTTTGGTAAGTTATTTTTACATCCACAACGATAAAAGCGAAATATGTCAAGAAATATAACAGAAAAAATAATGGTGATTGAAGTTAAGGAATCAAATAAACAAAAGATGGTAGTATTGTTAGGATATGAATTTCAATATCGTTTTATAATGATATATTTTTCTTCTCTAGAACCTAAATATGATGAATAGAGTATGCTAGCATGCTTTAGTGATTTATCATTTAAAACAATGAAAACATTTTTCTTCATAATTGCAGCAATACTTAGACTTTATTGTAAAAAATAGTCGCAGAACAAAGTATTTTAAAATGAATTTAAAATTAGTCTTTTACAGTCTGTTATTTTGATCAATTTTAAATTACAAATTTTGTGCAGGCAAAAAACTGATTTATGTTTTCATGTAAACCTTATTTAATACTCCAATTCATTCGTTTTTATACATGTAATTAAGAAATTTTAAAAAATACACTCAGAAACTTAAAGACCCGCAAGTTTTCCTAAACCTATAATAAAAGATAGTCAGAGATCACAATTATAAATGTACAAAACGTCACAATTACAATTGCCAGTACGAGACAAGTAACTAACCACACTTTTCTTCATCTGTTCCATCTCCACACTGGTCGACACCATCACACTTTTTATCTAGGTCTACGCACTTCGTTCTGTGACGACAGGTTACCTGATTCTCTTTGCAAACAACTAATGGAGAAGAAATATTACCTTTTATTTTTCATGGAATGAGGTATTATTAATAAACACAAATGTACATATATGCACTGCTGGCCACCATAAATGCAACACTCTGAAGGAAGCATGCAAATAACATGAAATTTACAAAATGCATTAGTGGAGGTGAGATATGCAAATAATTAGAATTTCAGCGCAGACACACATCACGCGCGCCTGTGGCGCCACTTCAAAGCGCTATTTAAGGCTTGGAGATTTCGACGATTTCAAGCTCGGCAATTGTGTTTTTTTCAAAAAACGATCAGTTATGTCTCGTAGAAAACAGAGATCAGCTTTTGATCAAGTATCCGAGTTCGACAGAAGAAGGATAATGTCCTACCGAGATTGTGTGGATTATCTTTCAGGGAAATCGGTAGTCATGTTGGATGAAACCAAACAACTGTAATGCGGATATGTAACCGTTGGATGCGGGAGGGTACGATGGACCGACGTGGTCGATCGCATCCACCTCAGTGCACCACCTCACGTGAGTACAGGCAAATTGTGTGCATGGCAGTGATGGATCGCTTAGCCACATCACGAACCACAGCATAGCACATTGAGTCTGTAACGCATCATTCAGTGTCTGCGCGTGTCATTCGACGCCGTTTACAGCAGAGTGGTCTGTCTGCAAGACGTCCATTGCTTGGTCTACCCTTGACGCAGAACCACAGACGTCTCCGCCGCCAATGCTGCGATGAAAGAAGGATGTGGACGGCAGAATGGAATGAAGTTGTTTTTACTGACGAGTCACGCATCTGTCTGCAACACCACGATGGTCGGATTCGAGTCTGGAGACACCGTGGAGAGAGAATGCTGAACAGCTGCGTTATGCACAGTCACACTGGTCCTGAATCGGGTATAATGGTATGAGGCGGTATTGTATATCACTTTCGCACTCCTCTAGTACACATTACCGGTACTTTAAACAGCCAGTTCTACATCTCCGAGGTGTTGGAGCCAGTTGTTCTTCCTTACCTTCAGGGCTTGGCCACATCCATATTTCAACAGAATAATGTGCGACCACACGTGTCACGCATTGTCCACAGGTTCTTCGTCAATTGCCAGATTGAATTACTTCCCTGGCCGGCTCGCTCTCCGGATCTTTCTTCGATAGAAAACATGTGGTCCATGGTTGCTCAACGATTGACCCAGATTTCACCCCCAGCTGCCACAGCAGGTCAACTTTGGCAACGTGTGGAAGCTACTTGGGGTCTGCTGTACCCCAAGAACACATCCAAAAGTCTCTTTGAATCAATGCCGAGGCGTGTGGCAGCGGGGATCTCCAACAATGGCGGCTAATCTGGCTACTGATTCTGGCAGGAACTACACTTCACAGAAGTCTATATATTTAATCATTTGTTACTTGGTCAACATGTTATCTACAACATAAATTTTGCTGTGCTATCTTTTGTCTTTCTTGGTGTTGCATTTACAGTGGCCAGCAATGTATATTTTTGAATATTTTTGAATATATTTTATTTATTTTTTTAGCAGTTGGAACAACATAACTTTGCATCAAACAATTGTAGGTGAAACAAAAACAGAGTTTTCTTTTTACAGACGCTTGATTTCCTGTATGAGGTGCAAGCTTGCAATAGTAAGTTTTATCGTAACAATGAAGAACATGTAAAGTCATCGAGATCTTACGTAATTTTGTAGCTACCAGAATATACTGATTACAGTTTCATTATTTAACACCATGGATATTTTAAAACATTTAAATAAGAATATTCTTATATGATTCAAAGGATCAAAAAAAAGAAAAGAAAAACTTTCCTTTTTTAAATAGAAGATAACCTTGCATTGGAAACTAAGAAAAGGAATTTGGATAAAAGCTACATTCATCCATCTGTTCGCATGAAATAAAAAAAACTGACAGGGAAGGGAGATTGTTATTGTTTTGTATAACATCAGTCATTAATTATTGAATATTATGCTAATGAATGAATATTGTTTGAGAAATAGAACTAAATGAATAATTTTAGTGAAAGAGATATAAATATAAAGATCGAGTCTAATAAAATATTTACAAAAATTATTTCTTTAAAAAAAAGTTACCTGAAGGATCCACTTGTTCAAAATAAAATTGAAATCCTACATTTCTGGGAGTTCTTCCACTAATAAAACTAAGATGCAAAGTGCTATTTTTCGATTTATATCTTGAAGGAACCCAATAACCACAAAAGGCACCAATTTTCTTATGATAAGGTGGCTCTCCATCATAAAGATTGAGAACATCCGTACCGCAGTCCATATTTAAAGCAAAGAACATCTTTATAAGTATGAAAACCTGAAATAAAACAGATGAATATGATGTCAAAATTTGTAAATGAATTCATGGAGGATAATATGGGTTGGTATCACACATTAAAAGTTTTATTTTGTCTTCAGATTTTTTCCCCTCAATAATACTTGAAAAATGTAAAATAAAATACAGAATCCACATGAAATTCAGAATAGACAGAACGCAAATAGTAATTCGCGTTTGAATATTATAATCTTTATTTAAATAGATTGCATGAATTATTTTAATGCACTAACTATAAAAAATGGTTGTTTTGAGATATAAGGTGGTATTTCTTTCTTTTCATTTATATTTCATAACTACACATTATAAAGAATCGCATTATTTGTCATCAGTGGCACACACAAGGGGGGGTCCTGGGGGTCCGGACCCCCAAAGCCCTTGATTTTTTTCCGATTGATTATAATTCTAAGTATATAGTACGTAAAATTTAATTAATTACTTGTTATTAATGATTAATTTTATTAATTAATGCTAATTATTAAAAATTAGTTTTTTACTGTGTTTTGTTCCCGAAAATCGACAAAATCAAAAGGAGCGTGATACAAGAATGGTGACCCCCCCTTGAAAAATTCCTGTGTGCGCTACTGTCTGTCATGTATTTCTATGTGAGTGAGAGAGTGTTTAATTGCGACACATTATAAGGAGTCTCAAGGATTATTAGCAACGGAGCTTGTGATTTTTCAATCTCGATCAAGGGATTTCACCAGATTTCGGGCCACCTTTCCAAATTACTACACCACGCTGACGGGAAGTCTTCTATCTTCGAAAGATTTAATGTCAATCTCTTCTTCTACATGGCTGGACTTCAGTGGCTCCAGGATTCTAATGCATGATCCTTCGGGTAAGAGAGTTCATGACCATAGCCACTAGGCTACCATGGTTACTTCTATGTAATTTATTTTATTATACTTTAAATACATAGCAGAAAATTTGGCCTAATGTGGACTGAAGAGTGGCCGAGTTTGTAAAAATGTCGGGTTGTCGAGGATGGGATTAAAAGAGAATAAATACGAGTGTTTTCTCAGAAAATGTTGTACTGTCCTTGTATCCACTGTTTGACTGGGAATTCAATAGAAAATAAACTCCCCAAGTATCCTTACAAAGGAAAAGTACGTACTGTATGAAGGCAGAGAGCATTTAGTACAAATGTAGCAACCCAAATGACCTTGTGGGCCACTCGGAAAAACCTTATAATCCTAATCCCATGGGTTGCATATAAAAATATATATCTTTTTAGACTTGGACCCGTTACAAACAATTATTGGAGTGAAAATTTAAAACAGAATGAATTATTATTATTGGTTTCATTATTTTTCATGTACACAAACATGGATAGTTTAATAAAAATAATGCAATCATCGAATATGCCTAGCTCTTGCAATGAGCAGCGCAATCAAGTTAGAGGAATCAAGCGTGATGTTGCGGGTGGTCACCGCGATGCAATACCGCTGACTCAACACATTTATTTTGTTCAAAATACTGAAGGATGGGTTCGTCAGCCTTTAGTCCCTCATAATGACATGACTTAGGATTTTGAACGGAGTCCTCAACGCGCGCGCGTTAACGTCTTTATCACTTTCCGGCATTTTTTCATTAATTGACAGTAGCAATAATTTCTGCTTCGGAACATAATGTTTCGCTCAGTATCGATCAATGTTCATTGTCCTTCTCATCGATCTCTGTATATCCTGGTCTGCTCGTAGGGTTTTTTAACCTGCAAGGATGTGTACTAGTTATCCGGACTGCTGGACCGAGTTTTCGCGGTACTGTACTGTACCACGATTGTATTTAAAAACAATTGCATGAAATTTTTCTCTAATTTTTTTAAAATTAGAGAAATTATAATTACATTTGTTAATAAAATTTTTGAATAATCCTAGCATCATTTACAAATTTAATATTACGTATTTGTTCAGAGGACGTGCCTGAAAGAAAGACGACCAAGAAAAATATTTTACCTTTTAAATAAAATAGTGGACTTTAGTAAACTATAGAGAGAGAAAGACTATTGATATTTGATTCTTCTTCACCCTGTTTTTAAATTAATGCAAAAATAACTGTTACAAAATCATCAATTAAGCAATCATGTACAATTGTCTAAATTAATATTTCTCTGCATGTTGAAAATTTAATACATAAATCTATGAGTGTATTTTTTAATTTACACTGGTGTGCAAAAATTAAGGACGAAGTCGAAAAATTAGCATATCAGCTGAACGAAGAGGCAGAGTGGACAGAAAGACCAATCAGGAGATTAAGTAAGGTGATGTACGGTAGCACATGCGCAGATATGCATGTAGACGTAATGGGGGAGTGTCTGAGTAGTATAAAAGTATGTTGTCGGTGTAAGATCAGTATTTCTGGCAAAGAGATTGTGCACGCCGTATAGCAGTTAAAATCACACCGAGTTGCTGCCTCAGCGAGAAATGGCGAATAATCAATCTGTTAGACGACATCTGGATGCTTTTACCCGAGTTCGAATCATTGGGAAGTTAGGAGGAAGGCCGCAGTGTGACAAGTGTGGCTGCAGAGTTCGGAATTGCTCACAGCATCATTTTCACGACTTTGGAGACAATTTCAAACTACAGGAACAGCTATCCGGGGTTCAGTAGTGGAGTCCACGAGGAACCACACCCGCAGATGACCGGTACATTGTCTTACAGGCCAGAAGAAACAGGCGGAAGACAGCGGGAGAAATCGCTAGACACACGACACAGGCGACTGGACGACCGATATCGCGTTTTACCATAGCCAGAAGACTGCACGGTGGTGGTCTGTTTGCACGACGCCCTGTACGGTGTGTACCTTTAACGCCTGCCCATCGGAGAAGGCGTTCTCTGTGGTGCCGGGAACACCGGAATTGGAGAGACAATGAATGGGGACGAGTACTCTTTACAGATGAGAGCAGATTCAGTTTGAGTAGCGATTCTCAATTCTGGAGAGAGCGGGAATCGCAATCATCCCTCGAACATCTGAAAGGGTCAGGTATGGATGTCGCGGTGTTCTCGGGAGGCATGCTTGGTAGTCGTACAGACTTCACATCTTCGACGCAGGTTCAGTCAACGGGACCCGTTAACGAGATTCTTCTTCCATATGTGAAATGGGGGAGTTCCTTTTCATGGACGACAATGCACCATGTCATCGCACAGTAGCTGCCGAACAGCTCTTAGAGAGTGAGGATATTGAATGTATGGATTGCACTATCTCCGGATCTCAGTTGGGCAGACGCTTGGCAGCTCGTATACCACCAGTAACGATTCGGGAGCTTCGATTGGCGCTGCAAGACGAATGGGCAGCAATGCCTCAACAACTCATTGACACCCTCATTCTTGAAACCTGACAGTCAGGTACTAAAGACCGGATGTTTCTTGCTGGACACCCATCACAGGGATGTTTCGGCCTTCAGTCGTATTGCGCTCCATGCTACTTTTTCAATCAAGCTTCTTTTTATTTCTCTGATTTCTCTTTTAGGAAGTGTTGCTTACATTACACATGTCCTTACGTATTGGGGATCTTACGGTATTAAATTTGATTTGGAAAGCTTTTTGTACAAAGTTATATTGAAAAAACCGTCTCGTCCTTAATATTTGCACACACCAGTGTATATACCTTACATTATTTGATATACACATTTTGAAAACGGTTACGAAAGCTGAAACTAAAATATAAGCAAATTTTTTTAATGAAAATGTTAACTTTGCAGACATTTATTTTACCAAAAGTTCAGCACCAATGTAAAGTTCCTTAACTTGTAGTTTTAGAAAAGGAGTTTTTGATGTAATGAGTAGTAGATGTGTAATTCTTTTAGATGGGTATTTAAAAGGAATTGTAGTTATTGTTTAGAAGAGGTTAAAAAGAATTATAAAATTACGTTAATAACAATCAATTGAATTTAGTTAATTATCAGTCCAAGCATTTTAACAAAAAGACGCAATTATCAACAAGAGAGAGTTAATGAGAAAATATAGCTTGGTTAATTTATTGTTTTACGAGCTCAGATACATAAATAAAAGCCGAGCAAGCTTACCTTTCCTTTTGCAGCTTTTAGCGTCCATGAGCAGTTTTGGTTGGCCGGATAGTAGTTGAAATTATTAAATTTTGGTGATGTTAAAAAGCCAAACTTTTCTGTAACCACCAATGGTTGTGATGCTCCACAAGCGAGTGTATTATTCACTGCTGGTATTTCTGACATTTGAAAAAAATCATTCAAAATGAAATATACAATAATATATATGGATTGATAGATAGACAAAAATATAGATATCAGTAAAACAAGATTTCTTCTCCATGTATAAGGGTCCTTAAACTCTTCGACCAAACTTTAATGCAAGATATAACACAGATAAAGGAATGTTTCTTATACATCAATAAAGGGTCGGAAATTAAAAGTGTAGGTGGAAAAACAAGAAATGCTGAGGAAATAAATATAAATCTCCTTATTTGCAGCTAGAATTGATTTAGAACAATTAAATGCAGACTATTAACAATGATGAAGTTTTGGAAAGAGTCTATGAAATGACTATCGCACGTTATGGTCTGTAGAGAGTGACAAGATGCAACCTTCTACTGAAAGCAGTCAACATAATTTGAAAGGTATATTTCGAAAGTGATTTACGTGTTCTAAGGAAGAAGTTATACTTTATATACGGAGCTGCGAATAGTAAAGAAAGAGGGACTTTATCAACAGAAAAATTCCAGATCACAAGGGTTTCTAGCATTTACATCGTGAGCTTTGTCAGAGCTGTCCAATTTTATCTCAGGAGGTAAGATATGGGTCAGAAGCAAGTTCCAGAAATAAAAGATTGTATTCTGAGAGAGACTGAAGAGAAGATAATCCAAGCGTCAGAATAAGATCAATTGCATGAACTACACATGAGTAAAAGCCTCATACAGAAAATTTCGCATGTAGAAAAACTTTTTCTGCGCAATTTACAAAAAGCGCTTATATTTTTGTTGTAAATGTTTGCACCAATACACATAGACTCCCATCTCCGTAAACGTACTTTGTGTTCTTAATTTACAGAATTCCCATGTATATAAGAATTGCGGTTATACACGGTGTGGGCCCCCAATCCATTGAGGCGTTAATTCACACAATTACTACAATGTCACTTATGACCCTTGATGATTGGACAAGGAAGACTACAGTTACTTATGCCAATACTTCCAACCTATCTATCAAGAGTGTTGATTTTTTTCTTATGAGAACACTACAAGGGATAGTTTATGGAAATAAAAAGTTTGAAATAATTAAATAAACATGCAGACATTTAGAAATGTGATATTTAAAATTTATATAAGTGTATGCGATTTTAAAATTAATTGAAATTATTTAAATTGAATTTTAATTGAATTATTCAAATTGAAATCATAAAATAAAAGACCTATATATTTTAAAATCCAAATCAAAAAGGATATGAACTAAAACAGCCTATAAAACCCTGTTTGTGTTATTCAGGAGGACTTATATAATATTAGAGCTTTCCATAAAAAAAAAAATTCATTTGCTATCCTGATCAATAGCTTATATGTAAGATTTTTAAGAAAGTGCTTTTCAGAACATTGTTTTTTTTTTTAAAAAAAAAAAAAAGAAATAGTACTTGCAAAGTAAAATGGTTGGAAAAGAGTTTGATTATGATCATTTTTAGAATAAAAATGCCTAACACCATTTTCTTATCATACTTTTACCTCTTTTCTTTTATATAATTGCATATGTTGATGGTACTAGTTCCAGACTCAGTCTGATCACCACATACAGTCACATATTTTCTTTAGACAATCAGTGTTTACAAAAAGCATTACAGAATTTCTAAAAGTACAATGGATATCTGTGGAAAACCTAATGCAATGGGAGGAAAAATTCTTCCTTATGGAATGATAGAATTTTGATCTAAAGGAGCTTTTTAGCAGTCACTTTATATATTTCAAATACTGCTCATTTTTCTGACCCTGATAAATTCAAAATTCAAATTTTTAATTTAGAATGAAAATTACTTCTACAAGAAATTTATATATAAGTTGATATCTCTCTATATTGTATTAGTTGTCATAATATATATGTAAAATTAAAATTCTGGTCTACTATTTAAAAAATGACACGCAGAAATTTCTATTATTGGAAAAAAAACTTTTTGAAATTTTAAGATTAAAATAAAATTATTATTAGAGAGTTTTTTAAATAAGCTAAACAATAGCTTTAAAATTTGTTCTTTTAAACTCGGTCTTATAATTTAACTTTTTCGAAGTATTCTAACAATTTTACTGTTTTCAACAAGACCCGTTAATTTTCCGAAATTCATCTATGAAAATATGTAACAAGCTGCAATGTATTATGGATTCCCATATAGCAATTTTATTTTAGGTGCACTACTTCTTAATGATGTATATCGCCAATCACCATTACAGCTTTCATGCGAATTAAAGCCAGAGCACGATAGACCTCTCCCTCCCTCAACATCCTACACAGAAAAAATATTTTATATTAAAAATATCTTATGTTTTTCAAGAGATTTACAGAAGTAATAGATTGTAAATAAATACATATTAATTTCTGAAATTTGTCAAGATTTTATTTTTCGTTATATTTGAAGAGAAATTTTTTTCTTACATATAGTTTAACAGACATTTTGATATTTAAAGTGTGGATATTATACACGTAGGTACCGAGACAAAAATATGACTGATGAAAATACAGAGCGTTTTTTTTCCAGGTATAGAAGTTTAAGTTGGCATTACTTTCCAAGATGGTGACCGATTTAACAGCTGTCAAGTGATTTATTCTCAGTTTGGTTTGGCAATTCATGAATAGACTCACGCCTGAACAACGCTTTCAAATTGTGCAATTTTATTTCGAAAATAATGGTCGATTTTCATAAGCGAATTTTGTTTAGCGATGAAGCGCACTTCTGGTTGAATGGCTACGTCAACAAACAAAACTGCCGCATTTGGAGTGAAGCTAATCCACAAGTGTATGTCGAAACACCATTACATCCAGAAAAACTGACTGTTTGGTGCGCTTTATGGGCTGGTGGAATCCTTCTTCAAAAACGATGAAGGCCACAACGTTACAGTCAATGGTGATCGGTATAGAGCCATGATTACTAACTTTTTCATTCCTGAATTGAACAATCATGATGTCCAGGACCTGTGGCTCCGACAAGACGGCGCAACATGTCACACAGCTCGTGCCACAATCGATTTATTGAAAGACACGTTTGGTGGCCGCCTAATTTCACTTTTTGGACCTGTGAATTGGCCTCCAAGATCTTGTGATTTAACACCGCTAGACTATTTTTTGTGGGGCTATGTAAAGTCATTGGTCTATGCGGATAAGCCACAAACACTTGACCATTTGGAAGACTACATTCGCCGTGTTATTGCCGATATACGGCCACAAATGTTGGAAAAAGTCATCGAAAATTGGACGTCCAGATTGGACTACATCCGAGCCAGTCAAATGTCAGAAATCATATTTAAAATGTAATGCCATAAGACTATCTTTCGAATAAAAAAAATTCATGTCAATCGAATAAAACATTGTTGTTTTATTGCAATTTAATGTTCTATACCTCTAAAAAAAACACCTTTTATATCTAGCTTTACGGTAGTAAAATTATCCATATTTGTTAATATTTTTTTTCAAAATTTCTCAGAGAGAAAAGTTACTTACGATTGTTGCAGACACATTTCTTTGCGGTAGAAAAACTATGTCTGTGAATACTACTATTTTTATTTAAGATTCCTGAAGTTCCTTTTACATTGGAGAGATAACTCTAAAAAGTTATGCTTAAAAAAACCTTAAGCATGAATTCATTATTGAACGCTATTGAAATCTTAACGTTTACGTAATTAATATTTCTACAACTCATAAAAGTAGAAAAAAAAATTCCTAATTACTTACCCTTACTTAAAACAGTATTAACTGTAGACAGGAAAAAAATTCCAATAAGTGCAGTCGTAGTACTCATTTTCACTATAGTTAAAAAAAATTGGTTTGAGACACTTAACTGTTGAAGTGATTGCATTGAATGTTTTATCTAAGGTATTGTTTTTACTCGAAAGCAATTATCTACGGTTTTTGATGTGAATGCATTTATCTTAGGAACCGCCTGTTTATAAATAAAGGAAGTGTACTTGAATTTCTTACCTGCTGAAAGTTCTCGAAGATAGTATTTTTTTTTTGAAGTCCCTCTTATATGTTTAAAACGAGCAATATAGCTTTATAACCTGAATCGTTTACCATTAACTGGTTTTCGAAAGTATTAAATCAAAAGTGTGTATATGAAAAGTTAAACGAACAGTTTTAATATAAATCAATTTTTTAAAATTATTATTATTTTTTGCTGAATTTTTGAAGGAAAAATAAATCTTAAAAGCAATATAAAGCTTTTCCCTTGAGATCCATAGTTGTTATTTTGTACAATTACACTCATGTCCAAAATTAAGGTTCCAAACATGTTTTTCAACATAATTCTAAATTGATTTCAGTAAAATTGATAGAGTTTGTATTTAATATATTTTGAAGAACGGGTAGTACAATATCAATCTTCGGCTCAGGAAAAGCAGTTGTTTGGCGTTAGTTTTTCAAAACTACTAGATTGAAACCATTTAACCATACAAGATTAAGTGAGATTTTCGCCAGCAGTTTTGTGAATATAGTAAACAAACAAATAAGCTAGATTGTTTGCAGTGAAAAGAACTTCTTGAAAAGATAAAAACTGTGAATATCTGCAATTCTCTTACTTCTGTAATTCATAATGTTTTCACTTCCCTCTTATTATGTTCAAACTCTTTTAACTTTACCAAGACTATTCTTTTTCTTTTTTTTCCGAAATCGTACCTTAATTTAAAAATTGTTTTCAAACTCACATCCTAACTAACACTTTTTTTAATGTTTTCTTAGTCTCTAGATTTTTTTCCCTTTTTATGATTAGTTTTAGAAATTCAGTACAATATTATTACAACTAGTATGATAGCAAAAAATTTCGATAATTTTGTTTGTTAATTTTAAAAAATGTATAGTTACTCCCCCCCCTACAAAATTAAATTCATCTAATAGGTGTACAAAGTATAATATAGCTCAGTGTAAGAGTGCTCAAACTATAACTTCCTTTTTATTAGTTCAATTTTAGTTATGACTAATTTAATATTATTAAAATTACACATGTAGATTGAAAAGCTCAATTTTTATTTTGCCAGAATTTTAATTGCAATTTTAGTTTTAGTATTTCATTCATGTTGACTAATTCTAAGGTAACGCGCTGGAAACCTGAATAGTATATTTATATTGAAAAATATTACAGAACACACACATTAAATGCCCACTGTTAAATGTTTAAAATTTTAAGAAATGTAATCTTGATCGAACTGTTCCTCAACTATCATAATACACTTCTACTGTCATCAATACAAGTCTAAGAACTCAGTATTAAATAACCCAAATTTTTAGATTATTATTCAGATATCTCCAGAAAAAGTAATATCTTTGCACGTTTCATGCTGCGAAAACTAAAACTACTTTCTAAAAATTTCATTTTTTGAAATTGAAAGATGAGAAATTCTAACTCTAACTTTAACCGTCTATTTTCTCACTAGATGGCACCACGATTAGTTTCAATACCTCGTAATATAGCTTTTTTCTACATTATTATCGTAATACCTTTTTTTTATTATTATTTTCTCATGAAAAGAACTAAAAAAGGCGTCAATTTCATTTTTTTAAATTAAACCACTGGAAAATCTATAAAACGAAATCTTAAGTTAGTTCTTCGCTTTGCAGATTCAAAAGGATTGTTAGAATTTAAAATGACAGTATCCTCTACAATAACTTTTTTTGTGTAGAAATATGAAAATGCAAACAAGCGGTTTGAATAATGACGAAAAACATTCATAGAAAAAAAAACCAACCCTAAATTATTTATGGAATCTTTAAAAAAAGTGCGTCTTTACATAAATAATTGCTCAAATCAGGTCAATTAACATCGAGGCATACTTGACAGAGTTGATGGATGGATTGATATATGCAGTGTCAGATATGTCACATATTTCGCACTTGTCTAACAACTGTAATGGAGAGTGACAAGATCTCCCAGTGAGACAGCTAGATTCTATTTGTAGGTGTGTGGTGTGTTTTTTTTCATGTGCTCATGCTTCAAAATGTTATTTGCCTCTATACATTACTGTACAAAAATAGAATTTGTAGCGAATTTCCATGTCTTAAAAGTTTGTCCCAAGGATTTTATAAATAACTCCGAGTATAAAATTCTACAAAAAAATGTTTGTGTATGTTTATTTATTATGTTTTTAGAATTAGCTTACATTTATTTCAACTTCATAGTAAAATAAGTAGCTCAAAATGCTACAATACGGATGATACGAAGAAGAATGGATTATATCAGCGTTTCTCGAACTGTGGGACGTGCCCCCTAGGGGGTGTGATAATCCTACCAGGGGACGCGAGGATATCGTTAAGTCGAAACTAAAAGATTTTAAAAAATTATTAATTTACTGAAAGGAATCAAAACAAAATACATTCTGATATAATAAAAAATACACATGTGCAATGATAGAAAATATTTATAAAAATGTATCAGTGCTGCACAATATATATTTTATCATTAATTTATTAATATTAAGCTAAGAACAAGTTTAGTAATTACTAGTGGCACCATGGGCTTGTCATATACAAAATTTAATACTCATCTTGATAATATTGTAGTTTATAATTAAAGTCGCATTGTAGCATCAAAGTACAAGGTTGGCGAAATTAAACTTCCGCTACTGAGAGGCCCCTATTCATCCAAAGAAAAAAAATATTTGGACAACAAACACTTCAGATGATGCGCTCCAGGTTTTTGAAATAAATAAAAGAGTAATTTAAAAATTGTTACTAGATGGCGCTGTGGGTCAGCACATTCCTGAAAAATATGTAAATATCACGCACAATAAAAGGAAAATGTTGTTCTTTGACACACTCATATAAGCATTGCAAAATGCCGACGTTGCCTGAGAGAGCACTTCTTGTGAAGCTATTCTACTGCAACAGTGAGAATGTAGCGGCAGCTATCAAAGAGTTCCGTCACCTCTAGGAACGACGATGTGAACCGACCATTAGACCATTAGAGTTGACTGGAAGCTGGAATCTTGGCAGACTCCTCCCTTCCATATCTGGGACTAGACTGGGCATGGCATTGAAGTCATTGTAAGAGATAGTCGTTGTCAATGAAGCAGGAACCAATGGGAAGCGATCAGTCGGACTTGGTTTCGGCGACTGGCAGTAGAAGGGTGGCTATTGGATAAGAGAGCTGTTGTTCTAATTCACCTAACCCGGCTCGGTAGAAAAAATTTAACTATTGAGATGTTGGCTGGCAAGTGAAAATTATAAGAAGAAATGGAATTAAAAAGAGAAATTTAGAATAATTGACTGAGAATAATTAGAAATTAATAAAATTAACCTTCTAATAGGGATTTTAGTATTAGGTAGGCTTGTTGTTCAAAATCATCAGTAATTTTAAGTGTTGAAATAATTTCGATTAACTTTGGAAATTGTTTTACAAGCATTGAAATGATTTTGAAAAGGTCTATTAAATTTTGAATATCACTTGCATTATTTTCCTTACCAAGCATAATTTGGGGCTGACTTTCTCTTTCCTTTGTTTCATTGTTTAGCGCTGGGAAATTATTTTTTGGGGAGTTGAATGTAAGTGCGTCAGCGAAGGAAAATCCTTTGGTGACTTTTTTACTTTCAAAGTTTTTCTTAGCTTTATTAACGACGTGAATCGATGTCGGAGTGTGCTTTTAAAGGTTTGATGGAGAAATTCGAGAAATCAGGACAGCTAGGCTGGAAGAGGACGAAAGAGTCAACACCACCGTCGTAGAGAATATTGCTACAGCGGTCATTGAAGCAAACAGTGAATCTCTCACTTCTCAGAACTATCAGCTTACCAACAATTTCACGTACCCTTGATATGCCTTACTTCACTGTCCGACATATCATGTGTAAAATTTTGAATTTCTACCCGTGTAAGTTTCAAGTGGTTCAGCAATTGAAACTGCACGACCCTGACATTCACAAAAGCTTCGCGCTAGAATTTATCGCAAGAATGGCAGTCGACGATTCATGGCCATGAAAAACATACTGTAGATTAGTGTTCCGCAACCCCCGGTCCGCGGAACGGTACTGGTCCGTGGATCAAATGGTACTGGGCCACACAAGAAACATTAAATTATTTACTATAGTATATTTTTTATGGATTTGAGCTACTTTTTATGAAAATCACTTTATATATTCCTTGTTAAATCACTTTATATTCAATTTTCGGTGTAGCTATATTTTATTCTAATGTCACGATTAAATACAATTGAATTAAAATTATTAAATCAAAACAGTTTAAAATATAAACAAGCAACATTTTCACCTCAGTGGGCCGCGGTAAAATTAACAAACTTTGACCGGTAAAAAGGTTGCGGAACACTGCTGTAGATGAACGAGACCTACTTCCATCTTAATGGACAAGTGAATAGTCATAATAGCCTTTTGTTTTAAAAAAAATACCTCACGCATTTTCTTACATGCCAAAGCTTTGCATGATACGAAAGTGAACGTGTGGTGCGGGTTCTGTTTCCTTCATTCTTGGACCCTTTTTTTTTGAATGAGTGACTCCTCAAGGACTTACCACCTGTTCTGTTAACGGGGAACGGTATTGTGAGATGTTACAGACCTATGTAATTCCTACTCTCCAGCAACGAGGTTGCGAATAAGAACCATATTAATGCACGACGGAGCCCCAACTCGCATCGCGAGATTTGTCCAACTATTGTTAAGGCAGGCATTGACAGACGCATGTGTGATCAGCCGATCTTTCCCAACAGCCTGGCCACCACGATCATTTGATCTCGCGCCTTGCGACTTCTGGTTAAGGGGTTTTTGAAAGAAAATATTTTCCGGGGGCTTTCGACAACTCTGTTGGATTTGAACAGTATTCGCCGTCATATTAACAACATCCATGTTGACTCTCTCCCTTCAGCGATTGAGAGCTTGATTTCCAGAATTGAGTACGTTGTCTCGAACATGATGGTTCACATACTGAACATGTTTCAAAGCACTGATTTTCATGCTAAGTACAGTATGTCATTAAGAAAAGTGCATTATGTTTAATAATTTGCAAATGTGACATTGTAATTGTGTTTTGTCCTTATTGCATTATTCTTCACACGATAACTCGTAGTACCATCTATAGAGGCTATTTTTTAAACTATTTTTTTTTATTTCAGAAACCTGGAGCACATCATCTGAAATGTCTGTTGCCCAAATATTTTTCTTTTTGGACAAGCAGAACAACCTACAGGGCTCTCTGAGTAGCGAAAGTATAATTTCCGCTAACCCTGTACATTATTATTGTACGGAGGGAGGCTCTATGAAAATTATGATTGAAAATTGGGTCGCAAACATTGAAAGTTTGAGAAGCCCTGGATTATATAATCGAGAGATTGAGTGTTTATTAATGCCACACTCTTAAAGCATCACAAGGACTATTGGTGACAGACCTCATAATTTTAAACCGTGATCAAGTATTGAGGACGACACCTAGGTCTTACTCCACCCTTCCAACTTCTACACCACACCAACTGACTAAGCCACTTCTCATCGGGTTTTCAGTGTTATCATTACTCGAAATACAACTGGTTAAGAAGCAAAAAACAAGAATATTCTCAGTGAAAATGGAGGAAGGAATTTTAAGAGACATGAAGCTATACTGATAACTAACGTAAGATATCTTGATAAAGACGGTTTTGCTCTGTTAAAAATTATTATGCAAATTGCTAAAAGACCCCCATTAACTCTAAAAATATCAATAATAACCAATGAAAAAACGTAGCATTTTATAAATGAAGAAAAGAAATGGACTGAAATCATAAAATTACAGTTTAAAAGAAATAAAAAACACACACTTTAAAAGTTAATCGAACTAAGTTGTAACTTAATCTTTCAGTCACCAAACCTGGAATTAGTCGCCAAATCTGGAATTAGTCGCCGGACTAATGCGGGATGGGATCTGAAAATAGGAAATCGTTAGTCCTGATCATCCTGATCAGGACAATGGAACAAAATTATTAAATTATTGTATTATCATCGTTCCTGGACAAGTGAGCCAAATTTCGAATTAATCTGATCTTGTAAAGTAGGTGAAAATTGAATTCAAAGCTTCCGATACATACAAGTGAAGCTTATAAAAGGGTGTTAAAAATGAAGGAATCGAGAGTGAAGATGACTCTTAATTGAGGGCTAATATAACCACAAGAGTCAGTAAATTTAGTATAATTTCGGGAAGGAACCTCACACACATTGTATCTTTAATTTAATAAGTAATTAAAAAGTAATTATATACCAATGATCAAAATATTATGGAAAAATTCACCACGAAAATTATTTTGTACCTTAACTTGAGTGTTGTGTGTTTCGAAAATTTATTTAATATTTTTGTTTAACCCTTCCAGGTTCATTTTATTTCTGGGTTATGAATAAAAAAAATGTAAATTTTTTTTATGCTTATTTTTCAAAATGCATATCTTTTAAAACATAACGGAACCATTCGCATACAAAATTTCCTAAAAATTATTGCAAAAAAAATCTATTTAAATAAATGAGTAATTAACCAGTAAAGTTGGCTTTCTGTATGGCTGAAATCATTAAATTTTAGTGTCAGTTCATATACTAATTACAAATATAAAGCTTAGAATTCCTAGCTTTTATATTGAATTACAAATTTTATTCACATATTTTGCATTTGCATAAATGATTATGAAAGTATTAATCAAAATTTGATCGTGTTTGATAAATTCGAAATCATGGTATTGCAATAACCCAATATCACGATCCGGGCAGTAGAATATTGTTCCTCTTCTTACCTTATTCCCTTTACTGTCTTTCATTGAGGAACAAATAACACTGTGATGTTGAATTAGATTTCTTCTCTGTTAGCGGAATGTGGTCAACAAAGTGTCTTGAAGGTTGAAGTCCTGAAGGTTGGTGCTCTGCAGAAGGAGTCCTCTTTTTGCAGAAAATTCCACCAAGTGGTTCTTTTTCATTATTTGAAACTATAAAAAGCACATGGGAAATAATTCGGAAAAGACCGATTGCGCATTGTAAATGTTCAGAGTGCCCGAGCTACACTCGGGATGAGCTAGGATGGTACGTTTCGCCTGCCTGAGCTCAACTCAGACAAAAACCGGGACGTGATTTCTTCCTGAAATAGAAATCTTGTATCCTGAACAAGTTGTCCTTTAGGCTTCATTCGGTAGATAATTCAGGTTTTATGATTACAATTTATGCACAATTTTATTTTACATGGGGTGGGGGTATAAGAATTTTAAAAAGGCTTAGGTAGGGCATGATAAAAAAAGGTTGAGTAACACTGGACTACCAAGGAGGAGGGGGGAATAACCTCACTGAAGCGAAAATCGAATACTTTTTGTAGTTTTTTCATCTCATTGATCTGGAAGCATGAGAATTTTTTAAATGAATGCATAAGATTTTAAATTTAGCAGTGAAAATGTAATACTTTATATGTGACTACTTCAACAACCACAAAGATTCCCTGGCACTTTTTGTTCATATCAAAAAGTTTTTCCCCCCTGTAAACTTATGAGTAGTTGAAAATGTTTGCAAAAGTTATAAAAATTATAATAAATGCACAAATATTTCTATGTACAATTTAATTAAATTTCTCTTACTTTTAGTTGCATATAAAAATAATTCAATATAAACTTAACATTATTAAGTAATTTTATGATGCTCAGTTAAATATTTTGATCCACCAGAAATTTGTTTTGTTTAGAGTTGACCACTTCCAGAATAACCAGATTTTAATCAATAACATCATTCTTTCTGTATTTCTTTTAAGAATAATTAAAATAAAAATTACAAACAACTTCAGTGCTTTTAGTGCAAAATTTATGCCAGATATATATCGTTTTCCCAAAAAATAAGATTAAATAATTCAATTTTAATTGTTAAAAGATTATGATTCTAAAAACTGAATGAATCAAGTCTAATTTTATCATTAAAATTTCTACTCATATTTTTTTGGTATTTCTAAGAGTTCCTACGCAACCGTTTGTTTTTATTTTTATATTAAACCGTTCAAGATAACATTAGATAAAAATCGTTTGCGTCAGAGGATTTAATAAAAATCAGTTCAAATGACAATGTCATTTTTTGAGTCACGCATTTCTATAGATAATTATCTAATCCTTTATTTTGTAAATGTTATTGTTAGGTTACAGATTGTACAGAAGCCCAATTTCCTTTTTGCTTTCGCCTTAGAATAAAAGCCCTCGTGTAGTTGAACAGTGCGACGTCAATATTCACTCACTCACTCGTCTTAGAATAATAAGTCATGGATATTATTTTACATTAAAATAAACTTTCGTGGAAATAAATATACCAAAAAAAAATACATGTTTTATTATTTTTTTTGTTACGCGCGAAACCAAAAAAATAAAGTTGATTATTCCATTAAAATGTACCATGCTTTATAAAAAAATTCTTTTGCAGTATTAGTACTTTAAACGTCAGTCGAAGACGTATTTATTCCTAGAAGAATGTTTCAGCTTTTAATTTAGTGGCAATGTGGTGTAAACATCAGGGGAAATCCAGAAAGTTGTTCCTTTATTATTGATAATGCTCGCATTTTAGACAATTTTCAAAATATGAATTCATTATACTTTGGGGGAAGGAGGAGGGATCCGAGCTTGCTTTATTGTTATAAGGATGGTTTTATTGTTTGCTTTTAAGAATCAGCTTTACGCTTTTTTTTAATGATGGTTTCAAAAAAAAATTACACATGACATTAAATGAGTCGAGAATACAGCTGGATAAAACTGTATTAAAAACATAAAATAGACAAAACTGTATTAACGACAATATAACACATGTCGCAAATAATGAGTAAAATTTTTAAAAAACTATTCAACACAAAAATAGATAAATATAATTAACGTATCCTTTGATTGCTTGAAAACGTGGTCGTGGTACCCTAGTGGTCAAGGTATCGGATCGTGGCAGGCATGTCACGAGTTAGAGCCCAGTACCACTAAAGACCTGCCGTGTAGGGGCACGTTAAATGTGTCGAGAGCACAAATATCTTTCCGTTGGTAGTAGTAGTGGGGTAGTTAGGAGGGGGTTCCTGCTCAGGTGTCGTTCTCATTTGTTGACCATAGTTCAAAAATTACGAGGTCCGTCATCAAAAGCACTCGTGTAGCTGAACAGTGCGACGTTAATATTCACTCACTCGCTAGAAAACATCCCTCAATAAAAATTAACTGATTCGATAAAAATAAAATTAAAGTTTCTAAGACAAATGCAGTTATTTTTACAGATAAAAGACCATTTTACACGCCCCAAGCAGTGTCAATTTAAGCTCATTTCGGATCCTGGGCACAGATGATGTACGGGTCCTCTTGGTACTGGCGGACCCAAATTTGTAACTAGAAAGTTTGGTTTAGCCCTGCTTATTTGGGCCCCTTGGTGCCTGTCCCAAGCATCCAATGGATAAACCGGCATTGTCCCCAAGTCACAATTTTTAGCACGGTTCCTCAGGTGCCAGTCCACAAGCAGTTTCAGGTAATAGTTGACAAATGACTCATTTGGAAAATATGCGTAACAAACATCACGATTAATTTCAAAAACTTTTATTTAGTGTCTATCATTTAATATGTCATACATCACTTTTTTATATAAGCACAAAATGATTTATATCTCCATTATCAAATCATTTATTCATGCCCAATGGGGAGCTTAATTGCTGAAAGGAATTTTAAACCTACAAACTGTTCAAACATCGTTATAATTATTTTTGTCAGCTGATTCCCGCAGAAACATGAAATCGTATATACAATTTTTAAATTTTTTTTATTTAAACGTCTTTACTAATATCTATCATATATAAAATTTCTCAGCTACCTAGAAAAAAAAATCAAAATTAAGAAAAGTATCACCTAATTCCTCATCTAAGCGTGAGATATTATATTTACAAAATCTTTCATTAACTACCTTAACTCTTTTGGAATAAATTTATGCTGCTATTTTTACCTCAATTGTAACATTTATTAATGTTTTGTCCCTATACCAGCGTTTCTCAAAATGTGAGGCTCGCCCCACCAGGGAGGGGGGCTGATAATTATACGAGGTGGGCGCGAACATATTGAAAAGTCGAAAACAAGAGATTATATAATTTACTGAAAGTAAACAAACAAAATATGTATTCTGACATAATAGCAAATAAAATACACATTTACACTGATATAATAAACTTATAAATGTATCAGTTCTCCTCAATGTATTTTATAATTAATTTGACAATACTAAGTTAAAAACAGATTTAATAATTACAAATAACTCTATGGGCTTGTCATACATTAAATCATATACAAAAAATAACACTTATCTTGATAATTTGTACAGTTTGCAATTAATCCCTTTACTACCGATTGAAAGTTACGCAATTCGTTCCCCAATTCCGCTGTTATCTTCGTAGGCGCGCGTGTGGGATGTATTGGGGGAGAACAAAAGGAATAAATAAGCAAATCCTTTGAAATAATTAAATCCTTCGCAATATAAATATCCTTTTATTGGATTCCAAAACCTTTGGAATAATTTTATGTCTAGCAGTGCACAGAAAAGATCGTACTTCGGAAAAGAACATATATATGGCGGGGGCAATTAACGCACTGGCTGAGCGAAACGCTTATATACGCTGGTAGCACTAAAGAGGTAAAAGTCATGTTGTTGCTTTAGCGTCAAAATATAGTAATATTGAATGCAAAACATTGTTATTGCATGGAAGGGGGGGTGATGAAAGTTATGATTGAATAATGGGTAGCAAATATTGAAAAATTGTTAAGTACTGCCCTACACTGATCAAAGATATATTCATACATGTATATATCTACTGATCTAAACGTTACATCCATTGTCTTAGTGTACAACTTATCTCATGTCTTCAAATCAAACTTGTGGTATTTTTTATTTGCAGTGTCGTTGTTTTTAGAAAGTATTGGCTCTGCAGTTGAAAATTTTATCACAAACTCAGGTGCCTGTTGTATCGGTCTAAGTTAAGAGGAAGCATGGCAAATGTAATCATTTGGAGCCAATGCTATATTCAGAATCAAGGAGTATAAAGATGATCATTTATCAAAATTACGAAGGGAGGGGATAAATTTTCAACCGAAAAAGAGCTATTTCCGTTTAAATAATAACAGAGAATCTAAGTTTAAAAAAAGAGAGTGAAATAAAAGAAATAATGCGATCATTCAAGGTGAAAAGAGTAATTTAAAATTCAACCTTGATAAAAAAAAATCGCACGCACTACCCATTGTATCAACAGCCAATTAGCAAATAACCGAAAATTATTTTTAGGAAGCCTTTTGTCTAGCATTGCTTAGAGGTATTTTCAGCGATATTTTTGAGAAATAATTACTCACAATTATGTAATTCTCTTATGACCCAGACCAGGGTGGGAATAAGATTTTATCAGGATGCCAAAACAAAAGCAAACTGAAATGAAAATTTTTCGAGTACCAGTACATTGTGCTTTTATTCGTAATAAGTGGTACTTATTGCTTACAGGAACCATAAGAGGGCAGCTTATTTTCAAAGGTGTTGCCAACACAAGCATACACAGTGATATCATCCGATAAGAAGTATTCATTATAAATACTATGTTGGAATAGAATTTGTGTGTGCGTGGCCATTTTCTACAAGCTTGCCGCATATCTGGCTTCTCGGCCCTATAGTTTATAACAACCAGTACAATTTTTATTTGTAAAAAATATGCAAAACATAGGTCCCTAGAACCTATAACAAACTGCATAATTTTTATTTGTAAAAAATATGCAAATCATAGAGATAGAATACAATATTTATTCAGTGAATATTAACGTCGTACTGCTTAGCTACTCGAAGGCTTTTGGCGACGGACCTCGTAATTGTGAGCCATGGTCAAGTGACGAGGACAACACCTGAGTTGGTACCCCTCTCCTAACTTCCTCACCCCACGTTTGAGCGATATATTTAACGCGCATCGACTCTCTCTGCACGGCGGGTTTTCAGCAGTTCAAAGCTCGAACTCATGACACGCCAGCGACGACCTTGACCATTAGGCTACCGAGGTCACTTGAGAGTCGTCGGATTTGATTCCTGCACGATGGATCTTCAATCACACTAGGACTCGAACCCGCGATTAGAAAATGCCGGTCACAAAATTTTCGACCATGACCACAAGTTAACGTGGCCACAAATGGATGCGAAAATGGTTAACAAGGTGATTTATTTATTTATTTTTTATAGAAACAAAGGCATCTTGGCGTACTATTCCAAACTTCGAGTATTGAGTCTTCAATACGATATTCACTGCATCATTTGCGGCCGCGGTAGCCGAGTGGTATAGGTATCGGACCGTGGCTTGCCTTGTCACGAGTTCGAGCCCAGTACCACCAAAGACCCGCCGTGTAGGGCAGCGATGTTCGTTAAATCTGTCGAGAGCTGAAACGTCCTCCCGTTGGTGTGGTGTGGTAGTTAGGAGAGGGGGGTCCCAGCTCAGGTGTCGTCCACGTCTTTTGACCATGGTTCAAAATTACGTGGTCCGTCGCCAAAAGCCCTCGTGTAGCTGAACAGTGCGATGTTAATATTCTATCAATCACTGCATCATTTGACATTCGATAACGTTCCAATTTTCCGATATATTTTTTGGCATGTATATAAAATTTTATATCCAAGTAGGATTACATTGCTCACATTTATAATCTGTGTTTCTAAATTTTAGAATTACATCCCAATTAATGAGGTTGTTGTCGAAATCCCCTTTATGTTAAATATAAAAGTCCAGGTAATATCTAAAAATTTCCAACCGACTTTTAATTTTTCAGAATTTTTTAAATCTGTTTGAAAATTATTCTTTAATATAATGGAGAAGTGTGTGTGTGTGTTTTGAAATTCGCAGAGGAAGTTACAATTTTTTCTTCTTCTTTTTTTAATCATTACTGGATCTACACAAAGAAGTTTTTCAGATTTGGAAAATTACAGTTTTCTAGATACAGATTTCTATTCTGCACAAAAATAAATAATAATAACACATTTAACCCCTTTTATTAGTCTAAACATTACCTTAATCGTTTTCCCAAGGCCTTGAAATGTTTACATTAAAATCGTTTAAATGTAATGTCCGTGAAAAAAACATTAATTTTGTCAACTATTAGGTTTTTTGAATTATCTTTTATACATGCACGCGCAGCTATAAAATTTATGATTAGACTAACTTTTCCTAATAGTATTTCTTTGAAATCGGAAGTTCCAAATTTTTTGCATGTGGTGTTTGCTAAAGAATAATGCAATGAAAACCAATTATTGGACAATGAACATTTTAAAACAACTCAACAAAGCCTATTTCTGCTCCATTTATTTAGGAGTTCCATATGTCAGCGTTTCCCAAACTGTGGGGCGCGCCCCCCTCAGGGGGCGTGATAACTTTACGAGGGGGCGCGAACGTATTGAAAAGTCCGAAATATAAGATTATTTAAAAAAATTACCGATTTACTGAAAGTAAACAAACAAAATACATTCTGATATAATAAAAAATAAAATAGATATTTACACTAATATAAAACACTCACATAAATGTATCTGCACTGCACAATGCGTTTTAAGATTAATTTAACAATACTGAGTTAAGAACAAGTTTAATAATTACTAGTGACCCCAGTCTTGTCATATCTAAAATTATAAATAAAAATTAACACTTATCTTGATAATTTGCACAGTTTATAATTAATCCCTTAACTGCCGATTAAACGTTTCGTGATTCATTCCCAATGTCACCGTTTTCCACGTAGGTGTGCGTATGTGATGCATTGGCGGACGGGAAGGAAAGGAATACATAAGCAAAAATCGTCCGAAATAAATAAATCCTTCGAAAACACTCTGCCCAGGTCCTTTTATTGCATTCCAAAGCCTTCGGAATAATTTTATGGAGAGTAGTGCCCAGAAAAGGTCGTACTTCGTAAAGACGTATATATACGTCAGGAAAAGTACCGCTTTGGCTGAACGAGACGTATATATACGTCCGGAAAAGTACCACTTTGGCTGAGCGAGACGTATATATACGTCCGGAAAAGTAACGCTTTGTCTGAGCGATACGTTTATATACGTCGGTTGCACTTAAGAGGTGAAAGTCGTGTTGTAGTTGTAGCATCAAAGTATAGTTTTATTGAATTCAATACATTGGTATTGTATGGAGGGGGCGCGAGGAAAATTATGATTGAATATATTGGGTCGCCAACACTGAAAGTTTGAGAAGCACTGCCACATGTCGTAACAGTAATAATTTTTTAAACTCTATTTTGAATATTTTCAGTTTACTTTGATTGCAATTTCACAAGCTTCGACACCACTTGTTCTTTCTCGTATATATGATAATTTTAAAAATTCTTCAAGCAACTTTATTTCTTTTTCGGAAAGCGAGCAATAATGGCGAATCTGGTAGAAGACTTAATTGTTTCATTGAGACAAATTAAGATATAATATTTCTACTTAGTTACAATTCTTGAATTGCTTGAATAATCTTTTCTTTATTATTGGTTCTTGAAACAAACTGGAAGCCATTTTTAACACGCATGTTCTCTGTGAAATGGTTTTTGATCGTTTAGCTAGAAGTAATGTACACAACAGTGGAGTTTGGAGGTATTTTTAATTTTTAGCATAAAGATTACGCTTCGGTGCTGCCGCGTTAGCGTGCTTATTTTTTAAAATGTAAATCCTCCCTTTAAAAGTAGTTTGTGTAAGCCACTGTTAGCTAGCATTTTAAAAATTTCAAAATAAGCTTCAGCAACATGGTTATTATGGTTGGTACAAATTTTGGAAAATAAATTCATTTAACATTCCCCTACCTTTAACCGTCCAGAAAAATTAGTACTTTCCTTTTCTCAATTTTTTTTTTTTTTTGGTTATTTTTTTATAATGAGTTACAAAATGTCGCTTGGATCGATGATGTTCGGTATACAATAATTTCAAAACACAGAACGCGTAATAGCTTTTATCTCTACGTTTACAAAGATGTAATCAACAATCCAAGTACTTATAAAGTTCCGTACATCAATTACTTTCTGATATCATTTGAACCGGGATCGCGCGAACACTACTTTTTTTATATTTAAACTAAAACACAAATTTCGGCTTTTCAAGACCACACCCACAGACAGATATAGAAAGATGTTCATCTGACAAGCCATATACATTATCTTTCACATATTCGTTATAGGACACCGTTCTCTGCAATCCTTCTCCTCTAATATTTTTTTTTATTAAAGCTAGTAGAGAACGTTATAGAGTCAAACTAAAATTTCCCCGCTCTTTAACAACAACAATAAACAAAAAAAATTATTGCTGTTATTTCGATTGTTTTTTTTCTTTTCTTTCTTTTTTTGTGTGTGTGTGAACGTTGCGGATACGGAATACCAGTTGGGATCTAGAGATTTTCTGGCCATTCTTAGATTTTACATGCCATATGATTACGTGGCATGTAAAAGATCCCTTGAATATCAATTTGACTCTGGTATTCTCGGCAAAATTAATTCATCGCAACATTTAACATTCGACGTGAGTTTGTCAAAAAGTTGGTAGTGGAAGCCACCACTGGATGGTGACACCAATATAATGGCTCTCACAATAGAGTACTTGGCTATAATACTTTGGCTTACATACCGAAATGCAGCCCAAAAAGATTCTTTTTTTTGTGAGCAGAAATATATATTATTTGGCATGCCAAACTTTGAGCGTATGCATGGTCCAGATAATTTATTAAGTTCGTTTCCACTGAAGATCCATTACATTATGAGCCCTTGTTTAATATGAAGTAGGACTACTTTTTGCCCTCAAAACCGCACACAGCCGGAAAATCATTGAATCGACAAGATGCCAGTATATACCCTGAGATTTTTAATACCAAGCCCTCACCAGTTGGTCCTGGAGTTCTTGTCTATTTCGAAGTGGTAGCATGGTAGCAATAATTCAGTTTTCACGTGGTGCCACTACTGTCCAATTTGATTCATGTGAAGGGAATTTGGAGACGAAGACCTGACAAAGTTCCCTAGAATGCTCCCTGTAGATCCGATCATTATGATATGGTTTATAATCCTGTTGATGGTTACCATTAGCTGTTGGGAACACTGTTGCCATGAAGAGGAGATCCTGGTTTGCAATTATATTCTCATTGCTCACAGGCATCTAGGATTGTTGCATGATGGTGATGGGTCTCAATGTGTCCCATGAAAACATCCCTTACACAAAATACGCCGCTACCGTTTTGTATTTGGTGAATTGTGCACCTGGATGCCAGGGTTTCTGTACGAAATCGTTCTATTCTCTCTCGCCCGTCAATATGATTGAGTAGAAAACGCGATTCGTTGGTCTAAATGACTTTCATTCTCCTATGGCTCAATGCCGATGTTCCATAGTCAATTACAGGCCTATTGGAGATGACATGTCGTTTGGACAGAAACTTGATACTTTCGCTCAACTACATAGGTTCCTATGCAGCAATTTATGATGCTCTGTGTGACGAGGTTTACTGTCACGGGGGGCGCCATTGCTTAGCTGTTGGTGATAACGGTGGTTCTAATTCTTCGATCATAGTGAACAATACGTAACGGCTTTCACTCTTCTCTGGAATCAATGCACCGTGTTCGTTTAACCATTGACTTACGAATTGTCGTTTCAACATTCTTATACCATTTTTGACAAGGGCTCACAATGACTGAACATGAGCAGCCCACCAAATGGGCTGTTTCTGAAATGATATATCCTGGAGCCAACTCATGATGGTTTTAATTTTTCCACAGAAATGTCTGATAAATCAGTTGCTTTTATCGTTAAGTTGCTAAGAACTGTGCTTGAGGAAAGATGGCGCATGACCTCTAATTAAGCTGCACCTTTTTCATGGTTTTGTGTCCGGTTGGACGTATTGCTCTAAGTGGCGAATTGTCATAATGTAATGGCTAGAGGCGTAGCTATCACCGTATCAGCCATATCAATGATACGGGACTCCCAAGCAACAGTGTCCCAAACATGTGTAACTACAGTCCCACGAACAGGGTTCCCATATCTAAAAAAGAGCCTCGAAGGAATTTTGATACAGAGTCCCCTCAGAGTTAGTTACGCCAGTGGTAATGGCTCTTCCATATATGTTGCGGCTTATTCGATAAACGGATCAGGCTAGTGTTTCCATTTGCCAGAATATCATTTTTTTTTTATCTATTGTTAAATGAAACTTGAAATCAATCAGATGATCATAAGTATATGTTTTTAAATATCATAGCATTTGATAACAATTTATGACAGAATGCGTAAATAGAGGTAGTGGCGTATGTAGATTATTTTTATAGGAGGGGGCACAACGTAATCTTTATGCTAAAAATTAAAAATCTGTTGGTTTATGGAAAGGATCTGAACCCCCATTTCTACCCTTCTATATGCCTCTGGCATTATAACTCGAGATATCTATTATAAAGATTTTTTTTAGCAGTTCATGTTCTTCTTGTATATCTTTTGCGTTCTACAGTTTGGAATATTGAATTTATTAGAGCATATCTACAAATAAAATTGTTCATGGAAACAGAGCTGGACAAAAGGAATGTTAAATGATTGGAATCACAAGATTTTTTGTTTGTTTTAATATACTAAAATGAAGAAGTTATACTTTGTTAAGAATATAAATTTGATTATTTTTCATTTTGTTGCGAAGGAAATGTCCATGGTAAATTTTCCTAGATAAACGTTCTTTCATCCTCTTCATAACCTCACTAGTTTTAATGATCAAAATTAAATAGTCTTTTAAAACTGATTCGCTCTCTCTAAAATATCCTAAAAAGAAAAAAAATGTTGGTAATTAGAATCATGGAATATATGCTGTAATCTAAATTTGTCATTAAAAGTAATCAGTTTCACGATCTAGATTTCCCTCATGTTTCGACAAGTATCATTATTATCAACAACAAAATCTGTTGATTACTAAACTGAGCTCATAGCTAAAGTTCCTATATTTTTTTGTTTTGGTTTGGTGAGATCAAGATTAAAAAAGGATTATAGCAGATTAAACAAATTTAATATGAGAGGTTCCCCTAATATAGCCTTTACTGAAATAGAATAATCGGCCTCCTTCTTACTTCACTGTTAACCATCAAAGAAGATGTGGGGTGTTGTTATTAATTCGCGTGCAGTTTAAATTTTGTAAACATTGCGAAATGTGGTTTTAGAAGTATGCTTCTTAGGTTAATTTAAAAGAAAGTTATTTCTTATAAATATAGGAACACTACTTTCTTTAAGATCTTAATAGTTTTTATTTTACAATGTCGAAGTTTTTCTGCTTTTATCAACATGCGGGTTTGTTATGACGTGAATAATGAAACTAATTGTTAAACATGTCAACTCCCAATGATGAACAGCTGGTTGGAAATTTGATTGATCTAACACCGGATGTTGATGAAAATAGTACAAAATCAGATGATTTTAAGAATTTAGATTGTGAAGACTCAGTATTTAATGTTGAAACTTCAGAAACTGGTCATAATATTTGTCCGTCCAGCCAAATTGAGAATAAAGAATATTCAAGACTTTGCGGATATTTGAATAAATTAGGAAATCGAGCAATACTGAAAACTTTCCGGAAACGGTGGTTTGTTTTTTGTGAAGATAACTGTAAATTATATTATTATAGATCCCCACACGATCAAGTGCCCCTTGGTGAAATAGATATTTCTCAAGCTACTTTTTCGTTTGAAGTGGAAAATAAAGAACGTACTGGATTATTCACTATAAGGTGAGTTACGTTAGTTGTTGAAAGTATAAATCTTATAAAAATAGACTTTTTATTTTATTTTATTCAATTTTTGCTTTTATAGCTTAAAAATTGATCAGAGATTTTTTATAATTGTTTGACTAATGTAAGAGTGAATTTCTTTCATAAAACTTATTAAAATTTTTCTGCAATTTCATATTTCACTTAACATTAATTTGTACTATATCTTTTTCATAAGAATTTATTTAATAAATATTATTGATGTTTTAGATATAATTTTTTTTTATATTTCTAAGTTAATTTTTTATATTTCTAATTAAATTATTTGCCTAGCATTCCTGGAAGGGATTATTTTTTAGAAGCAAGCAACAGACAATCATCCCTTTTTTGGCTTCAAGAGCTTCAAAAATATAGAAGAGCTCATAGTTTAAGAAGAACTAAATACATTACTCAACAATCAAGTAACATTGCTGATTTTAGAGTGGTGAGTTATTAAAGCCATTTAATATCTTTTTAGACTTAAGATTCTTATCCTCAAAGTAAAGGAAACGTATGAAGTGTTTTGTTTTCTTTTAAATATATATATATTTTGTAGTAATATATTGTAATTTATTTGGCAATTACAATACTCATCAAAATTATTATTTTTATCGCTATTTTTACTACAAATGTATCATTCAATGTATGTCTTTTTAACAATCTTATCTATAAACCTTTTAAAATTAAAACATAGATAACGATATAATTTATGTGTATTCATAAAGTTGTTTACATATGTTAAAATTATTTAATATTAATTTAATCAAAGTAAGTAAACAATTATAATAAAAATATACTGAAATTTTCTAAATTTTATGAGCAGAATAAATTTTCTATTGCTATTATACATGAATCATAATCTTTTATTCCATTTCTTTTGAAAAACAAATAAATAAAAATTAACTGCTTTCAAATTAAACTCATTGTATCATTATTGTTCTTTTATTTATTTGTCTATGATTTATTTTTTAAAATAATTATTGTTGAAAGTTTTGTATTTGTGTTCTATAGAGACCTCAAAGTGGCTTATTAGCAAAAAATTTATCAGACCAAAATGTTTTGGTTAATACAACAGATGCTTCTCTTATGGTCCCAGTAGACTGTCCTAAAGGTGTAATTGGTGAAGATTCTGCTCAAAGCAATAGTGGTCCTTTAGTTGCTGCTCAACAAAAATTTAATTCATTTTGTACTCAAGTGAAAAATACTGCACAATTAGTAAAGAATGAAAAATTATCCTCTGAAGGTAATCCGTCAATACTAATTTCTGTTTTTATAATGTATACACATATATGAAATAATTATTTTCTTTTATAAAATTTCAGTTTTTGTTAATTATATGGAGATTAAAAAATGTTTTGTGTAACTTAAATAATTTTAGATTTACATGGCATTATAATTGTAAAACTAAAAAAAAAAAAACTTAAAAATATATTTATTTTGGTTGGTTAAAAATTATGAAATCTTAAATTGATAGTACTATAAAGTATATTATAATATAAATATTTGATTTTTTTAACTTTTTTACTTTATATCAATGTCAATCTAATTTACTTGAAATAAATAATACATTCAAAGAAGAGAACAAATATATAAACATATTCCATAAAATTTGTAATGAATTGTTTTTCAATAAAGTTATCCTTTTATGTAAATTTCCATTTATCTGCAAATTGAATTGAAATTTTTATTGTAATTCTTTTTTTTTCAGCAAATATAAATAATTCAGTTAAAGAAGTTCAAGAAAGTCATTCTCCATTAAGTGCAAAAACTTCCAATTCTGACAGTGAATCTTCTGTTGGTCATAAATCTTCAAAGAGCTTATCTGCCTTCAAACTGAAATTGTCTCAATCATTTCGTAAATCTCGTGGAATTGATGAAGAAATGGATGATTCTAATGTCACAGGAAAGGAGAACTGCTCCTTCTGCAAACGTGTATGATAATCTTAAAATTTTTTTAAACATTGTATTTTTGTGTAATTCAAAAAATATTTTATCGGTATTAATTCATGTGTTTCATAAATTTAAATGGAGATCCCAACTTGTGTGTAAGGTGTTCTGCCTGCCAGGCATCTTCAGAGCACATTCTTGACTATCTGGGGCTTTCAAACAAGATCTTTATGAAGACCCTCTAATGATAGTGGACTTTTTGAGAGTGAATGAGATTATGGACTTGGTCTAGTTTGGCTAGACATGAGATGAGAAACAACAACAACAAATTGGGATGCTATTTTGTTTAATTCGTAAAAAAGTACATTTTTTTTAGTTATATCAATTATTGGCACTTTATGTTGTTTCTGATAATTAATTACATTGTTTTTTGTCATACCTTTACAAATATTGACAAATATTTGCCGTATATATTATACCAATATGTTACTATATATTATAACTTGACAAATATTTATTTGTTATACCATTACACTTTTATTCCAAAGTTGTTTATCTTTATGGATTTTTGAAAATTTTCTGTCTATTTGTTTTCTACACCTCTTTATCATTTTATATTCACAACAACCTGAGTATAAGTGGACTAAAACTAGAACTTGTTGCTATTCAGTTTTTAAAAAGTTAACAAAGTTAGTCTTTCTTTTTACATATTATACTTGATTAGCTATTGTTTCCTAACAGTTTCTTAAGTACAGTTTGGTTAAATGTAGTTTTTTTCTGTAACAACTTTCTAGAATACAATTCATTTTAAACTTTGCTTGTTTTTGTATTCTTTACACTTATAACAGAATGATTAGTTTTTGTCAGTAGTTCTGTTTATCATGTTGTCTAACAAAGACAAAGTATACTTCTGAAAACTGATGGGAGGTCGCCGGTCCCCAAAGTTACAACTGCAGTTTTTACATTTGCCCTGTTTACAGGAAACGGAATTTTGTGGAAGGAATGTGTTGTCTTGCCCCACCTCTGTAAACAAACTTTTAAGGGTGCATACGTTCTCACGCCCGCAAGGTTCATTAGACCCATAAATAATTGGGGTGCGTCGGAGGACTTTCCCGCACTTAAAAATGTCATTGACCGTTGTGCGGTAACCTTGCGCTGACTCTGGACCAATCAAAAGAAATTAAGCGGACGAGGTAAAGAATCCGCTCTAGAATATTTGAGAAAACAGGACGCCAAATAAAAACGGGATGCACCCCGATTTTCGACACACTTACACTTGAGACTCTGAGCAACAATCTTAATTTAGATCCAGGCCTTGAACTGGACTCCGCGAGACTCCGGGTGGCGACCATGTCTCACTCCTTTTTACCAGACTCCCTCTCTCAAAGCTAAGTAGAATTTTGTTATGCGTCAAATTGTACATTAATTCAAATTTAATCATGTCAAGTATAATAAATTAAGTGTTAATTTAAAGAACGGTTTTTTAATTTAGAGTACTGTTTTTATTGTCTTTAGAGATTTATTGTTTAATTTTTAACTTAAGCCATGATGCGATGTGTTTGTCGAACCTGGGTATTAGAAATTGGGTATATGGAATTAATTAATCAATTAAGTTAAACTAGCGTCACATCAAAACATAAGAAATATCATATAAAGAAAATCGATGGTATTACTAATGTGCATTTTGTTATGTATGCCATTTTTCACAGAACCCAATATGATGCGTCCTGTTATATGAAAACTCCAAAGCATGTCACAAATAAGAAATCATTGCAGTTGCTCAATATTGGATCAATTTTTGAAGGAGGATATTTAATAAAATGTAATAAAGGCTGAGGTACTGATTACACATCTTTTCTTGTAGAACATAATGTGCCTTTGACTGCAACTGATCACAATGGTCCTCTTTCAAGAAAATATTTCCAAAATCTGATACTGCCAAGCAGTATGAATGTAGGACTAAACTCATTTGCTTTGACTTGTGTACTACTAGCTTCTAGTCAGAAAGAGTATATTGCTAAATGACTGAAACAAGGTCTTTTTGCTGCAGCATCTGGTGTTAGTAATGGTTCAAACTGCAAATTATATCTTGTTATGATAATTTACTTTAATCCTGCAAAATGTCTAACTCAAATTGGTCTTTTTACAACTTCAAATTTGATTGGGAATTCCTCTGAAGAAAATATTAACCAACTCATTATAGATGAATTTAAAAAGTGGGAGATATCTTGTGAACATTTAGTTTCATGTATAACAGATAATGTTACAGTAATGTAAGGGGGAGGGGGGAGAATGGAGTTGTTATTTATTTAAATAAAAATATATTAACTTTTAACTATGAATTAGTTGCTTGTGTCATTTAATACATTTGACATCAGAAACTGGGGCTACATCTTTACTTTCAAAAGTTGATGAGATGCTTGTAAATATATTATCTATTAAGCTTTCAAAGTTTACACTAGAAAGAAGCTGCAAAAATTTAAAGCATTTGGTATCAAAAGTATCGTTTGATGCCCTGATGTCAGCTTCTAAATTTGTTATTAGCATCTGCATGTGAATAAATTTTTTTTTATAAATACAATTTAAAAATTGAATTATTTCACTGTATTTATTTATTTTTTTATTAAATCATCTTTTTTGTAATATCATTGCTTTCTTGTATGAAATATGTGTGTATATGTGTTGAATAAATTGAGTTGATACAAAAATAGTTTTTCCTAAGTAATTTTATTAAAAAATTTTTGGTATAAATTTTTTTTGCTGTATTTTAAATATTTGTACATCATACATTGCTTTATAAAATGTAAAATGTTGCTTGCATTATTTTAAGAATTAGCTGGAAATGTCATATGTGCATTTTTTTGTCATTTTCAAAAATTGGCAGGCATAGAAATTATAAATTATATGAATTTTATACCTATAAATATGTTTTTGGATATTTCATAAGTATTTTTGAAACATTTTATGAGAAATTATAAAAAGTAATTTGCAATTCTCTTTATTTCATTCATATGGCTTTATAACTTGCAAAGTATTGATATTAATTTAATTTTATAGTTAAAAATGAAAGTTGAAGATTTGGAAGAAGAAGTCTCAAATCTTCGTGATGAAGTAACTACTAGTCAAGAAGTACGCTTACTTTTGCAAAGGCAATTAGATATTGCATCAAAAGAAAAAGAGACATTGTAAGTTTCTTATATATATGTGTTTGTGTGTAAAATTTTGTCTTATAAAATCAAATTTGCAATCCATTTATTTCTCATAAAATCAGAAAAAATCACAGTCATTCCACACTGTAATACTTGACATTTCATTATATGTGGAAAATTTCAGGATAGCAGTTTTAGTATCTTCTCTTACCTTCAAAAGGAAAAATAACAAATCCAGAAATTTAAAACTAATACTAGTTGGATGAATATTAGATTACAAATTTTATTCATTTAAAGTTTAGAATTGAGTGTTCTAATTTTACATGTCTTTCTGATTTTCAAATTTTGACCTAAAATGTACTGAAAAGTTCACAGTCATAACAGGAAAGTTAGAACTGTATTTTAATAAAATTATTAATAAAAGCATGAGTTATTTTTGAGAAACAGCTATTTTTGCTGCACCCATACATACACTGACAGTGAACGTCATACATACTTTTCTTTTTTCACAGTGCATGTTTTATATCACATCTGCATATAATCTTAAGAAGATATGCAAAATCAGGTTTATATATACCACTTGTCTTGATATGTTTTTAAAACATTAAGCATGCACAAGCTAGATTTATGTTATTTCTTTTGTAGTAAGAAAAGTAATGAACTAGAGCAGTGGTCCTCAAATTGTGTACCATGGAAACCTTGGGCTCCACAAGGCATACTCAGGGGTTTTACAAGTCCAAATAAAAAAAATCAAAAAGAAAATTATAAATGTGTATGCAAAATGGATTCATTTTCTCTATAATTATATAACCACAAGTATCTAAAGCTCATCTCGGTCATTTAAACTGAAAATTTTATTTACGCATAACATAACTTTATTTTGCAATACATTTTAGACTTTTATTATCATATAATAAAAGAATATTGAAATGTTTTTTCTTTATATGTACTTCTTAATAGATTGTTAGTATCCTATTATTTACTATCCCATGTTCCATGAAATATAACATTGTACTTGCTTGTACAATCTTTTAAAAAACTATTTAGTTTTTTCTGATAGAAAATACACATTCTTCATTTGTAAAAAAAACCACCTATAATGATGGAGAGGGAACAACTTATCGACCAACAGATTCAGCATTAAAATCTAAATTTAGGCAAGAACAGCTACAAAAATTTAGGTTGCAAATTCATGCAAAATACACAGAATTTCTCACTCAGCTATACACATCTATACACATTTTAATGCCATTCAGAGCAATGTATTTATGGGGAAAATATTTCTCTCTCAATGTGAGTGGCTACAAAAACAAATTAAACACAGGATATGAAGTGCAACCACAGATAGTTTCTGCAGATCTAGTCTTCTTGCATTTTTCTACACAAACTGATGAACATATTCCATTTACTAACTATAATCCATGAATAGGTGACACTTGGATCACAAATGAATATTATTAATGTGATTAAATTAGTTTAAAATTGCATTAAAATTTTTAACAAATACATTATACTTTTTTAATTGACTTTACACAAAATACCTATAACATGTTGATCTACCCTAAATATTATTTGAAGTTAAATTCTAAGTGTAAAAAAAAATGTAATGGGGTTCCTCAAAAACACCTTACAGCTCTAAGAGTTCCATGTGACAAAAAAGTTTGAAGACTACTGGACTACAGCCAATTGAAATTATTTGTATTTTAATTAGCTGTGATAAACATACTTTAAAATAATCGGGACATTTGCTTTTTACATCTACTTTTATCTGAGTTTTATTTAATGCTATTTTTTATGAAAAATAATTATGCTGATATTATATTAATAAGTTTATATGTTTTATCAAATATGTATTGGATTTTTATTAAGTAAAGGTTTTATATTTCCTTTGTGTTACCTATTAGTATGAAAACATGGCTAACTACTTATTTGACATTCTTAAAATATTACCATTAGATAATAAAAAAAAGAAACTTCTAAGTTTTAAACTCATTGTCTGTTATTAAGCTATTTATCATGGTATATTTGATATTTGTTGATTAAAGGTATATATATTTGAAGATTACTAATGTGACATAACTTATTTGATTATTTAAGTTTGATCTTTGCATCAAAAGTAAAATTATTTAAATTTATAGAATTTTCCTACTTTAAAACATATAGATGTTTAATTTCTTGCCAATTATTGAAAATAAAATAAAAATGAACAAGTAGAGCAAAATTATTTTTACTTTCTTCTATTCCTTACCTCAGCAATGTATTATAACACTCGACTACAGTTACATAGTACCAACTTTTTGTATTATTTCCATTATTTTCTGCTACTTGCATATTCAAATACATTTTTAATAATGAATTGATTTTATGTATTCATTTAAGAGTTCAATTATATCAACTCAAAGAATCTGATGCACCTTTGAAAATGATAACTGAGAAAGACCAACAAGTAGTAAATCTTATTCATGATGTCCAAGAACAGAAACAAGAGGTAGAAAAACTTCAAAGACAAATACTGTAAGAAATATTTTTATATATGTTTTGTAATATTATTTAAATTATGTTATTAAATAGTTTATTACCATCAAAATGTTGTTAATATGAATGCCTCTAAATTGTTAATATGAATGCCTCTAAAGAAATATTTATGTACAATATATAGTTGTGTATAAAGTTTTTTGGTTCCACACAAAGCTTAATAGGCATAATTGATAGAATTTAAATCTTGTGGTTCTGAGAATGAAGTATGCAAAATCTTTGCCACTAATAATTATGGAAAAATATATTAGATGAATGTGTATTATTTATAATTGATTAAAACATTTTATGAAATGTTATTAGGATGATTCATATGGATTAATGTTTTTAAATTTCATTAGTTAACTTTTTAGTATTCAATTACTTATTTAAGTCAAAAGCTTAATTTGAAGATTTTGAATTATTTATTTTCAAGCAAATACTTAAAAAAATGTTCTGGATACTAAATGATAAAACATCCTTGTAAAATTATTAAAGAATATATAGCATTTATTTATAAATTTATTTTTTTAAAGAAGGAAGAAGATTATTATATTTTAAATGAAAAATTCTGTAACTTTTCAGATCCAGATTTTCAAACTTTGCCTCTGTAAAAGATATTGAAAATAATTATCATTTAGAACTAGCATTTTCCCATTAAGTGTATTCTAAATTTTGGGATTGCATATATTACTGAAACAATGTGTGAACATTTCTGTTAATATATGTCAAAATATTCACAGATGCCAAATCTTAATCAAAATTCCAAACACTAGATAACAAGGCTGCTTATTTGAAGCTGGTGAAACTATTATTAAACTCAATTCCAGAACCATTCTAGGAACAAAAACTCTTTTAATCTTATAATGTAATTGAAAATATATTATAACTCTTGTTTCTAACTTGATTAATTTATTTGATTTTTTTCTTGAGATTTTACTGTTGGCTCAATTGCTTAACTGTTTTAATGACTTCTTCCTTTTGTAAATGGAAGTGAATTAGTATTAAATATGAATTGTGTTATGTATTGTACAATATTCAGTTTTGTTACATGGGTAACTATACAAAAACAAAGAAGCCAGATTCTCAGGAAATTTTAATAAACATAATGAAATATTTCTTTTACAATATTACCATTTTATTAATGTGTTTAATATAATGTTATTAAAGGTGCCATGAATATGTTTATTTAATTTTCTAATATTTTCATGTAAAAATCTGAAAATTATTTGCAAAGTAATTAAAATTTAATAAAATTAAGATGTGAGAGCAAGTTGCAAAAAGAACGATATTATTGTAAGTAATTTTATTCATGAGTTGATTACAAAATGCCATTAAGAATAAATGTAGTTACTATCTCTTGAAGAATGTTACAGTTTAATTCTTGTAAAAGAAGCACCATAAATAATATGGTATATTTTTTGTGCTTTAATGTACTATTAATGAACTGGTATATATTTTAGTGGAAGTTTCCTAAAAAATATTCTAAAGCAGAGGTCAGCAACCTTATAGCTGTGGTATGCCCCAAACCAATATACCTATAGGATTCGATGTACCACAGAGTTGAAAATATTTGAAACAATGCAATTCCCACAGCAGTGTATTCAAAGTTAGGGAACATAGGTAAAAAATGCAGATTTAGAGTCTTATTATGTATTAATTATGCATCATTTAAAGATTTATTAATGCAAAGATAAGCAGCATAAAATATAGCTATACTTTTAACATGAATAAAAAAATCAAAATTGTACATATGTTACACATTTTTAAAAAATATTGATTGACATAAGAAATAAACATAAAGTATAAGTATTCCTGCAATATAGTGAAATAAAAGAATTAACATTTTTAATGCAAACCTTATCTTTACAAAGCCCTGATTAATATTGCAATATAAGGGATATAATTTGTGACTTTCTATTTGACATGTGATTTGAAATGTTCAGCTGTTAAACAACTTCTTTGTGGTCTCTAAACATAGTTCATATGAAAAAAAAATTGTTAAAATATATGTGTAGAACCAAAAATGGGAAACAGAGTACCTGGAATTTTCTTCAAGCAATTAAATCACTCTAGAAATGATGTACATAAATTTAAAATAGCTGTTGATTTATCAGTAATTATCTTTGAGATCTATTCCGTAATAATATATATAAAAGCAATATACTAATAATATATATAATTCTGTAAATTTTGCTTCCAATAACTCGGAAGATTTATTTCATGATACAGCAATGAGTGATGATTCATTTTACAAGTATTGCTCAATCGTTTTGATTTGAATTGATTACTTAACACTTAAAATGAGTCACATTTAAACATAGTGTTTTTACATAAATCACACAAACTACACACAAGCAGATTCAGCAAAATTCTTTTATGGCAAAAAACTGAAAGTAAGAAATAGTCTTCCTGTGTGAGGAGTAGAGAGGAAAGACAGAGATTTAATTTGACCTCATAACTTTATAGAGTGCCTCTGTCAATTGCTGAGTGTGACATAGGTTGCTGACCCCTTTTTTTTTGAAGTTATTAGACTTCAAATTTTAAACTCTGATTTACAAATCATATTTAATAAAAAATTGATAATATGCTAGTTTAAGGTAATTTTAATAAATGTTGCACTCTGAAACATTTAGATGATTTCATGAAGTAAAATTCTATGTAATACATGTAATGAAATATAAAGACAAACAGTTTGGTAATACTTTAAAAGGAAATAAACTCAGATATATAAATGACTTTGATTGCTTTATTAATAAAAGCAGTTCCATTTATATCTGAATTGTAAACAGTTTTAAAAGAAGACACATATATTTAAATGCAGTAATTCTTATACAAATGCTACTATGAAAAGGAATTGCATATTTATTGATATTGTGAGAAGGTATGAGGAATTGTTAAAAATTCTAAGCAAAATTCTAAAAATTATATAATTTGTCAGTCTGAAATTTGTAAGTTTTAGTAATAGTTGGTATATGCACCATAAAATTCTTTGAATTACTCACAATTTATTAAATTTTTGCACATATAGGTGTCATGCTGGATCATTCTTGGTATTCTATTATGTAGCAATTTTTGTTGAATTTCATATACAGCATTAAATGTGTGTATGTATTTATGTAGTTATGTAAATGTTTATTTATTTATTATTAATCTTATAGGCCTTATAAGATTAATCTTATTAAATGATCATTAATCTTATTAGGTGATAGCCTCTTGAATCTGATATGTATATTTTATATTTTGAATATTAACAATTAATATATGATTTTTATATTATTAAAAATATTGGCTGCAAATGATATTTGTTGATTGTAAAAAATTGTTTATTGCCTTAAAAGTACCTTCCTTAAATACGTCATGGATTGAATGGATACCTCATGGTACCTTCCTCATGGATTTTTAAATTTCTAATGTTTTATATCTAAGTTATGTATAATTTATTTCAGTTCCTTAACAACGGAAACAACTGATTTGCGATCTAATAATGAACTTTTTCAAGAAATGCTCAAACAAAAAGACAATACCATTGTGAGTCTTACTAATGAAATCTTTGAATTAGAAACTGATAAACAAGATCGAGTGAGAGCTGATAGTGTTTCATTAACAACAGAGATGGTTGCTGAACCAAAAGAGACAATGTCTATTGAAGATTTAAAGGTATAGATATATTTTATGTTAAAATGTGTTTATTATAAGTTAGAGAGATAAACACGCACACAAACACACTCACAAACACACACATTAAAAATATACTTCTGTATATTCATAATATTGAACATGTTCAATGTACTATTCTTAAATAGTTCTATTAAATTTTTTTTTAATAAATCTAAAAATGTATGTTGTTTAATTAATTTTATTGCTAATTTGTTAACAAAAACAAGATGAATGCATTGTTATTTAAGTTTTTAATTGCTTTTTTATATCCCTAAAGCTAAATAAATTGATACTTTTTAAAGAATTTTTTTTATTCCTCCCTTTCTCAATACCTTTTTAACTTTATAAAACTTATTACTTAATTAAATTCAATGAAACTTTTATTAAAATTCTTTTTAAAATATTTTTTAAATTAGTATATTTTATAAATTTGCGTTTGTAATGCTTTATAAATTATATATTTAAAAAAAACCTCATAAATTATAATACTTTTATTATGTCCTTTGAAATAAAAACACTTATAGTTCCATTAAAAGAATTATAGAAGTAATATAACGTTCTTGAAAAAACATAAAAATAGTCTAATATTGCAATGATAACCAAACTGAAAAGTAGAACTATTTTTTACTCTTGGGTGAAAAAGTGAACAATTAATGTTTATTTTAATAGATATCCAATATCCGATGAATTTTTGCATAACTTTTTAATGTACAGTTTTAAATATTTATTTAAAGTATAATATTTTCAAGCACAATCTTTTATGGCATTTAAAAATATATGTAATCCAATAGTTCTTGCAATTCAAAATCAACTTAATTTTGTGATATGTAGGAACTTATATAGGACAATGAAGAATTCTTATTGAAAAATATTGATATATCAGTAGGAATTGAAAGAAAAAAAATAGATTTGTAGTAAACTTTTCTTTTATAGGATGCAGTTCAAGCATTTGAACTGCAAAATAAATTCCTCAATCATGAAATTTTAGAACTTAATCAATTAAGGAGAGATGCTGAACAGAGAGTTCAATTATTTTCTATGTGAGTATTAAAGATATGGTTAAGTAAAGGTTTTTTATATGAATTTCCAAAGCTTTATTAGATATATTTAAAAAAAAGACTCTTGTTGAGAAATGTATATGTAAAAATATTTTTGTAGGAAGTGCAGTGAATGGGAAGCTCGAAGTTATCAAATTCAAAGCAAATTACTATTTTTGTTGAATGAACTGAATAAAAAAGGTGAGTCTCATATTTGTATAAATTTTAACTCCCCCAAAATACTGTCTGCTTATTTTTCTCCTGTCAATATCTTTGCATTTAAAAAGCATTAAGAATAAGAATCATTGTCAAGTGAAATATTTCATACATATATGATGATTAAATTCTTCATATTTATACATTTTTCTATTGAAATTTTCAATCTAAAATTTTATTACAATTTTTTTTATTTTTATAATTTAAGTATTGAACTGAATATTAGATTTATTTATGTATCTAACACTGTATAAAAGTATAAAAAAAACTGTGATTTAATATATTTAAAACTGTTATTTATGTTTTAATGAGTGAATATTTTTTTATGCATGAAAATATAAAGAATATTTAAAAGTTTTGCAGAAATATTCTCACAAAAATATTGATTTGAATGTTTTTTCTTATACAAAATCCTATAGCTTTTTATTTGTTATAATGTGTTCTTATTTAACTTTAAAAATAATAGAAGTAATTTTAATGATAAATGTTCCTGACGTATAGTACCACTACTACAGATTTCAATGAAAAATATAAATTTTTACTCATTGTGTGGAGATGTAATTTTTTCCGACATTCTCAAGGTTTTTTGCATTTTAAAAAATAATTTGAAATATTTTAAAGAAACATTTTGGGCATAAATTGAGCATACATTGGTAAATTTTCAAAATAAAATTTTAACATTGTTTTCAAAACTTTTAAATCTTATTAAATTGGGGTTTGTGTGATTTTGATAATAAGCAATATGCCATCCAGAATTCTTTTAAAAAAAATATTTTGCTATTTATAAGGAAGATAATATTAAAAGGGAGATAATAGTAAAAGGAAGTTAATATAATATTATGAATTATATAAAATGTAATACCTAACAGTGTGTAGAGGAATATTTTGGTTTGTTGTAATTTAAACATCAAATTTCATAATTTTAGAAAAAACTTGTGCAATGACATTTATAAATTTTATTAGTAAATAAGTTATGCTAGAAAATTGAAACTAGTTTAAAAAAAATTAGAATGCCAAATATTTTTTTCATTTCATATTTTATTTAACAAATTTTAACTCAGATTTTATAGTTTTCTGTTGACTATTTTTAAATGTAGATAACATTTTTATGTCTGATAATAATTTTTGCAAAGTAAAATATGAAAATTTACATGCCATTTTTAATCAATGCGTCTGATATCGGACCTCCATTTTACGAATCTCTATTTTTATGAACTTTTTCCTGGAATCAAGCACCTAAAGTATATTGAAAAGGAATCTGTATTTAACAAATTTTCCACATAATGAACTTTTTGAGGGATTTAGTGACTTTGTTAAATGGAGACTTGACTGTAATTACATCTATGTTATACATAGTTTTAATGTACACATTTTGAACACTGTGTCAAGTCATTTAGATTTTTTTTCATATTGGACTACATTTTATTTATCATTGAATTTTGAAATTTTATGAGGACTTATATGAACAATATTTATTTCAAAGATGGAAATTTCAATCAAGATGTTGTAAGTCAAATTTTAGAAGAGGCTGTAGGAGATGGTACTGCTCACACAAATATATTACCATCATGGTCAAGGCAAGTATTTGAGTTTGATTTTCTGTAGAATCTTTTCTCAAGATTTTAATTCAGCTTATTTTTAACTAGGCATTCTTTTATCTAATTTTCCATGAACTAGACTTCTAACTTTTATAAGATAATATCTTACTAAACAAAATTATTTAAAATACAATGTATGTTACTTCAAAAGATAAGTGAAATAATTAATTTCACTGATTTATTGTTGCCTAAAACTTTTACTGTTTTGCTTCTGTTTAAATGTTATTGATTTAATTTTTGTTCTATTATTATTATTCTCTTATTCTGATAACAAACCTTTTTGTTAAAAGAGTTTGTTTAATATCTGAGTGAGAAGTAAAAAAAATTAGCACATAATAAATCTCTTAAAATAATAGTTCTCTTAATAATAATTCTCATAATAATTCTCTTAAAATTTCTTCTTAATCCCTTTCAATTTGATTAGAAATGTATTATTTGATTGCATAAAACTGTAATATTTTGCCAAAGGTCAATACAATGGACCAGTAAAAAAGTAATTATTAAAAGCATCTTTGATGCTAAAAAATTTAGGAATATCAATGTGTTACATGTACATTATTCTTTATTACAATGCTTTGATTTTTTTATGTAATTTTTTGATTTCACTTAGTAAGAGTCAAATTACTGTTTTTGAAGTTTTTATTTGTAAAGTATATATCTCTGACTTGTGGGATTTCATGTGTGTTTGATACCTAAATTGTTTAAAACTTGTAAAATAGGAATCATTACTTTTATAATCTTTATGATCAACCTTCTTTTATATATTATGAACTTGAGTTAATCACATATTAAAAGATACTCTTAATAATTTCCATATAACCAAATACATTAAACAAAGTTAAAAATTAATTTTTTAGCAAATATAATTTAAGAAACACAATAGGAAATGTACATAATGTGTATGTTACTTTAAATTTTACATTTTATAACTTAATGCTATGTAAGCTTATAAATCACTTTTAAAAATATATTTTATGAAGGATAAGAGTTTTTATTTATGAAGAGCACACACTGTATCTGACTGAATTAAATTAGAAAATTAGAATGTCACATTTAAGTAATATTTAGAATCTATGTGTGTGTACAAACTGTTACAGAATTTTTTCTTTTGAAAAAAACTTATATTTGATAATTGAGTGTTTCATTTTATTACAGTTAAAAAAATTCTTATAAATGTAATTTTTCCTGGAATTATTATATTTATTATATACTGAATATTTGTTTAACTCTGCCATATTTTTATTTCAAAAAGTACAATTGTTAAAGAATAAATATTTGGTATTCTTCTAAAGAAAATATTGTAATGTTTTCATTAAAAGAATGTATTGTTTTTGCATAATTTTTTAAGCAGTGTTTGTGATGCTTGCTATTGAATGTGAGTGGTAAATTAGTGTTTAAGTAAGGTTGCTATGTCTTGTAATATGTTAGACCAGGGGTATATATATACTCTACCTTTTTTTCTGCTGGGCCGCATACATATGTTAGTCATTTCACGTGGGCCGCAACATAAGGATAAATTGAGGGGAGGAGGGGAAATGCTTTAAGATCAAAAAATTGGAAATTTATAATGTAGAAAATTGATCAAAATATTATAACTCCTGTTTTTGTTTTTAATTTAATTATATATATATATTTGTCACTAACGCTAAATTAGAAGCATTGAACTCTAGAAAGACAGAAAGAATATACTTATATTGTCCAAAAGGAGTCAAAATAACTGCATTGTGAAAGAATGATTAATGTGTAAAGAAATTTGTTTAAAAAATAACTTTTAATATTTTTTATATTTTTTACAGTCTTATAACAAGTTATTAGTAAATATTAACAATTAAAAAAATTAACTTCACTTGAAAAAAAATATATTTAAAAAAATTCTAAGAAATTGTGCATTATATATGTAATGGTTTTTAACTGAAATTAAAAAGCATTTAAAATTATTTCTTTGGGCAATCCTGTGTTAAGAAACACTTCTTCACAATTTCAGCATCAGTTAACAGTTTCATATGATTATGAATAATATAACAAACTTCATAAGGTTTCTTTGTTACCGCTGTTATATTACCACTGAGAAAACTCTTTGTTGCTGTTGCAAAGATTATTCAAGAAAGCCTATTTATCACACCTTGGAAAAATATGATTGAATGATTCTTGTTTAATGGTATTTTTTAAGTACAGCACTTTTGTGACAAATCAAACAATTACTGATCCATGTTTGTGTTTTACTACAAAATAGTCAACCTCCCAATTGTCATGAAATATTTTTTCTTTGAATATTTTTTGCTTGCAATATATGAAAGATAGTTAAAAATTAGTTCCACTCATAAAATTGTCGCTACTCCACTGTTGTCTCTTATCACTAACAGTAACCGTTCCAAATAGAAAAAGTGTATCAATTCATACCCATACAACACTGACAGCAAAAAGCAAAAGTGATATATCTGATATAAAATTTCCCTCCAAATTTTTAATACAACGTTCTTAAATAAGTAAATTTCTCAGAGCAGTGGGCCATGACCCTAAAACTTAAAAAGGCTCAGTGGGCTGCAGGTTATATATCGATTCAGCGAGTCTCGAAACCTAATCGCTCATACGACGGATTGTATCCGTTCTGTTTTGGCGAGGAGATGATGGATATCAAATATCACTGTGTTAGACCATATTTATTTTAATTAAATTTATTTTTCATTTTCTACTAGTGGACTATGAATATTTTCTTTATTTATTAAATACAGAATTTTCTGAATATTGTTTGAAAGACTTTAAAGAAGAAAATGATTAAAAGTAATGTAAGATATTATAATGAAGAATGAAGAAATAGTGTTTATATATATATAATGTACTGAATCTTTAAAATGTTTGAAAATCTCTTCTTAAAGTATCTTAAATTTGTGAATACACTTAAGTACAAATTTGATGTATAAACTTTTATTACATTATATTTCATTGGTTTTTAAATTGATTTTTGAGATCTTTTTGCTTGATATATATATATCAACGTATAGCAGTTATATATATATATACTGTTCATCCGAACAATATATGCTTCTATCTAAGATTGCTGTTATCAATATATATATCTTTCCGTTAAGAACAGTCATAATATATTCTAAAATTTAATGCAAAGTCAGTATAATTCCAATTTTTTTATTACATTAAGTGTATTTTTGAAATTAAAATTTTTTTCTTATATTAGTTTGGTTGATTAACTATCATATTATCATGCGTTACTATATTATTATTTTAGAGAAAAGATGTATGATGAATTAGGATTTAATTGGAGGTGGGGTAAAGAGGATGTTCTATCACTTAAAGCCTCAAATTTCAAACAGAAATCTGAAGATATCACAAACAAAGCTAAGGTATTTGAACCCATTGTTTGTAATTTTACTAAGTCATTTGAATTTAACATATTGTTCCTGGGCTTAACTTTTAATTATATATATATATATATATATATATTTTATATATATATATATATATATATATATTATATATTAGTATATTTAACTGCTTATATATATACTATTATAAATATATGTAAGACAGTTTATAATATTTTTGCTTGGAAGGATTCTGAATTTTTTTTTTGAATTCTTATTAAAGGACCCAGAACTAATTGCTTGGAGAACTAAATGGGATAATTTTATGGTTGCCTTGGGTTCTAAAGAATTACAGAGAACTCCGGAGTTGAAGCATTTAGTTAGAAATGGTATACCTCATGAATATAGAGGAAAGATATGGAAAGGGTAAGTTTTGTTTAGTTAAAATTAAAAAGAAAAGTATGCTATTTTACATAATTTCCTAACAGAATATTCTTTACCAATGGATTACAATAATAATGTTATAGGAATTATGATTTTTTTTTTATTTAGCATTTTATGTTTTATATTTTTTTCATTCTTATATATATATATATATATATACATCATAAGTATCTCATATTTATAAATTTAGTAACTTCATCAAATGAAAAGAAGCCTTTAACATATGTAAGTTATACTAAATCTACTACTTATTCCAATGATGTTCAAAGTTATAACTTATATGTGGAGGTTAATAAACTATTGTTTACTTATGAATTGTTTTGTTTTTATCAATATATTTTATTTTCTGTGATAATTGATTGCTCTCTTTGAAATTACTTTGAATGAAAATTTTCACTCAAATGCAATTGTTTTTTTAAAAATTAAAATTGTACACAGGAAATGTTAGTTTATAATTATATGATTGGAATTAACAGTCTATAAAATCAAATAATTTTTAATATTTCAAAAATAAATTAACAAATAATTAATGTTGATTTTGCTTGCAGATGTGTTCACATGTGGATAAAAGATTATAAGTCACTTTTGGGACCGGATTATTATGATAGTCTTCTGACTGCCGAAGAATATGTTTCAAGACTTGATCCATCATCAAAACAAGTTTGTTTCTTGTTTATTTCTTTGAAACTTTCAGAATTACTCTTATATCTTCTACTTTTAAAATCACTTCATCTTATTAAATATTGTATTCTTGCAAAATAATTTTAAATTGACTGTTGAAATAATTTTAAAATTTTGTTACTTGTTTCCAAGTAACTTTTTATCACATTTTTTTTTAAAAAAAAAATTGGGATTAGTTTTTGTTTATTTTATTGTTTATGAATTGAATGGCAAAGATATAATTCATTATGAAATGTGAATAGAAAATGTAATTTTTTAAAATACTTATTTTTTTTATTTAATCAGTGAATACAATTGGATTTTAATTAAATGTGAATATTTATGGTTATTAATAATGATTTTTTTTATTAATTTTGTAATTTTAGTACTTAATTTATATCAACTGTTAAATAAAATGTTGTTAAGGAGACATTCTAAAATACAATCAATTCACAAACATGAAAAAATTCATTTATTTTTATGATACAGTGATATTATTATTTTTTTTTCTCACTGTGGTTTCTTTCTTTAAAAACATAGATTGAACTTGATTTGCTCAGAACCTTACCTAATAATTGTCATTATGAAAATTTGGATTCAGATGGCATTCCTAAATTGAGAAGAGTGTTATTGGCTTACAGTAGACATGATCCAGTGGTTGGATATTGTCAAGTAAACTAGTATTATTAGCTCAAATAAATTTTTATCTTGACTACTATTTTGAATTTTTTTCTTACCATGTAATGCATTTTATATTTAGGGCTTAAATCGATTAGCTGCTATAGCTTTGCTCTTCATGGATGAGGAAGATGCTTTCTGGTGTTTAGTAGCTATCATTAAATTCATTATGCCAGATGGTTATTATACTAGAACTCTAATTACATCCCATGTTGATCAGGTAATAATATTTAACACATTTTTTTAATTAAATTTTTAATAATTATTTAAATTTCATTCCACATTTATTTCAATTGAATTACTAATTGTTTTCTTATTACTTCTTCAAGCAATGGTTTCTGATTGAAAAAAAAAAAAAAAAAAAATCAATAATGGATACATAATTTTTAATGCATATTTCATTTATTACATATTTATGATTGTAAATTTATTGCTGGATGTTAATTTTTAATTTTTTTTAACTCTTTCATCATGATGGACAAGATAACTATCTTCCAGGATCCATAATTAAATCATTGTAATGAGAATTGTTATTGATTACAATTGGGTATTATTCTTTTAAGTAAAATAAACAAGTTTTAAAGGAATTTGTGTTTTGTTGCAATTTTAGTGCTGCAGAGAGCGGCTCAGACTCTTAGTGCAGAGGGTGGTACAAAAGCGCATCATTGTCGCAATGAAAGTGTTAAATATTTCTATTTTAAAATAATTTTTGCTACATATTGCATGAAAAATCTCCATGTATAAATTTTTAACTGTCAGCTAAACTGAATTTTTTATTTTTGATTATTTTAATGTTTACTAAATAATTTTTAAAATGTTTACTAAGCAACTCTCTTTGGGTTACGTATATTGTTATTCTAAAATGTATTTATATGTTTGAGTAATGCTTTTCTGTTAAGAAGTTTGAAGCTCTCCAAACTACTACTATATTTTTCTTTCAGAAAGTACTAAAAGATATAATGATAGATAAACTCCCTCGCCTACATGCTCATTTTGAGCAGAACAATGTGGATTTATCTCTGTTTACTTTTAACTGGTTTCTTACAATATTTGTTGATAATGTACCTGTGGAAATTTATCTTCGAATATGGGATGTATTCTTGTATGAAGGTAGCAAGGTATGCCACATAAATTTGCTAGAATTATTTTTATTTGTTGCATATAATGGTTTCTGGTCTAATTGAAATACCATAGATGTCATGTTCTTTGAAGAATCTTTTAATTTGTTCAAATTTAACTAATGATGAAAATTTATGATAAAAAATTATAGCAATAAGTTCTACACATAAATTACTTATATATAGATATTTTTCTTTAAAAAAGCAGTATAGATAAAAATGTAAAGCTGCAAATTTTCAGCAAAAGTAATTTTATTTCATTTTTGTGTACATTCAAAATTTATACATAGATGTTCTTTAAATCCTCTTTTAATTCAAACCTGTTGTTTATTTAACTGTACTTATTTAATTTATATTCATAATGAAAAATGTTGCTTTCGTGAATGTATCTTATTGTTGTTCATGTTTATTTTTGATTTCAAAAGAATGTTAACCATCTTTTGAAATATGTATAAGCTTTTTTAATTAGTTTTAGTTCTAATTGATTTATGTAGCAGAGAGTTCTGAGGGATAAATAGACATTAATATTGCCTGATTTATGTATTAAAACTGCTAATAAAACTTAAATGTCATTCATTGAAATTTTCAAAGCTTAGTTTCTATGAAAGTTAGTGCAATGTTTAATTTCATACATAAATTCTAATTGAAAAAAAAATTAAAATTAAAAAGCAAAAAAAAAAATAACTGTTAAAATTAGATTTACTATATGTGTTTTAAATACAAATTTAAAGAATATTTAAATATCTTATTAATTTCAGAATACAGATGCATTACAACAGTAATATGGGATGGTTTTTTTAAATTGATACATTTGAGAATTGGAAGGGGGGAATGTATGATATCAAATTTTCATTATTCTCTTCAATTCAGGGATTAACTTTTTAAAATTCTATGCTAAATTTCAAGTGTAAAGTTTTCAACATAGAAGGATAAATGGTAACACATTCTTTTAGGTAGAATTGAATGATACATTTTATGGCACACACGCACACACATACAAACTCTTTGATAGTGAAAAACATTGAATAGGTATTAGAATTAGTTTCAAAATGAAAATACTTCTTATACATTCAAATAACATATCTGTTGTAATGAAAATTTCATCTGAATTAAATATTCTTAATAAGTATAAAGTTTTATGTTTACTGCATTAAAATGAGGTTTGAAAGTTAAATAATACATAATATCTGTATAGGCAGCTGATTTCTTTTTATTTTTCTAAAATTTGCTTGTATTATATAATAGCTTAAATTTTTTTTGATGTATGTTTAAAAAGTTCCTTAAATGGAAAATAAAATAATTTAATGTATTTTTCATTATTGTAAAACTACTTTTAATGTTTTTTTTATATATTTGCTTAATTTAAATTTTAGCACCTACGTCTTGATAAATAAACTACATTTTTTGATAGGTCCTATTCCGCTATGCACTAGCATTTTTCAAGTCCTGTGAAAATGAAATCTTGCAAATAAAAGATTATTTAGCTTTAAATAAATACCTTAGAAGTATGGCTGAACAGTGTAATGATATCAAGAGGCTGACTCATGTAAGTTACTGTTATATAATTTTAAAACTTTCAGATTAATATTTTCAACCATTAGTTTCATTCAAACATATTATACAAATTGTACAATAAGGACAAAAATTTAATCTAGGTGCTTATATATATGTTGTACATGATATGAAAAGGAAGTAAATAATTTGTATTTCATACATGCTGTAAAAAAGAATACAACTTAAAATTTTGCACTGTAGAAATAGTAAATAATTGAAATTCTTTACAAACACGTATATTTTTATTAATTTTTTTGTTGTTGTGGTCATTAGTTGCTTAGGTGGCAGATTTGGGTAATTTTTTGTTAATTTATTTTTTTGTTGTTGTTAATAGAAAAATAATGTATTTTATAAGCTTCATCTAGGTGAAGTTGGTAGGTGTTTTGTCATAAATGATCTAAATTTTGGTAAGAATTGTTAATAATTTAAATATTTGTTCAACAGCTATTAGGGGAAATTTCCACAAAATGAAAATTTTAAATACTTTTTTTAAAATCTGCCATGAAATATAACTTTTCTTAAAACTTTTTTTTCTTACTTTTAAAGCATTTCTTTAAAAAATAGTAATTTTTTTTTATGGTTACACTGGAAATTAAGTGTAATTATTTCAACTTTGATTTTTTTTCTGTTATAATACAAAACAACCTGTAATACAATCTATAATACAAAGTTTATGCAGTTTTTCTGTTTCAAAGTGTTTAGTTTTTAGAATCAGAATTTTACATTACTATAGGATTTATTTCAAGATCTTTTTGACTGTTAAAATCATCTTCTTAATGTAATTTATTTGCATTTCTTCTTCACATGATTTATACTATTTCTGTGATTTATTTTGTGAAGTTTGTTCATTTTTATCAGTATAAAATATTTAGTCACTGTGCTGTAAATGAAAAAGAAAGTACCCCCCCTTTTATTTGTTATTATTTTAAAAAAAATTTCTTTCAAGAGTCAACTAAACTTAAAATATTTATTGCTTTAAAATTATATTTTGAAAAGATATTTTTGAAGAGTGCAGATATAAATTTATCTGTTTATCCTTTGATGGGTAAAATTTTAAAATTCCTATTTTAAATTATTAATTTATAGTTAAAATTAAGATATTGTTTTAAAGTATTTAGATGTAAAGAAAGTTGATAATTATGCTTTATATTTGAACAAAAAGCAATCTTTAGTAGAATTTTTAATTATTAATTACATTTTGTTTGTCATATCTTTTTCAGACTTTCTTATAAAAGTGTTTTAGTTCATTTACTTCTGTTAATTGAAACTGAATTGATGATTCTGTTCAAACTTATTTGAAATGATTTATTTGAATTTTTAAATAAGTACAAAAAAAGAAACAATAAATTTATGTGAAATATGGTTATTCTTCACTTTAGAAGTACCATATTCATATTTTCATCAATAGGTTTACACTTATTAAAACTTATCCAAATGACTTAAAAAATTTTTTTTTGACTCATTTTATTCAAGTAATGTAAAATAATGACAACATAACTGGGGAGTATGGTTGACATTTATTGGTAAATTTCCTGTTGCAAAATCATATTAATTTCAAGTGAATTACATGAAATGGGATCTTTCACACTGTTGAAGCATCACATACAAGATCACCATTTAGGTATATAAAATGCAAAAGGAAAACATTTATGCTAAACACGGTTGATTTACACAAATGGGAATAAATATTGTTATTTGATGGAATGCAGCTTTAGTATTAGGAAAACACGTCACTTATATTAATCAAACAACTACTAAGTTAATAAATGGGAGGATGTTCAGAGTATATTTTTACAGTTATATTTACATCACAACATAGAAAACATTTAATATTTATGATGCACAAACTTCTACTTGCCTACTGAGCTGCCACAGATTTTCTGATTATAATTTTATTGTTTTAATGCATAAAAATGCTTTAATTTATTGAACTACATTTTGTACCAATTATTTATTAATTTTGGTTTTAAAAAATCATTTCTGGTATATAATTTGTTCACCAAAATGGTTATGAATGCAGCTAATTTAGTATAATTAACATTTTTTCTCTTTCATATCTGATGGATATTTATAAATTTCATGAAATTTGGTGGTTTTAATTTTATATTCAGTCAAAGGAATTTTTTTTCTTAAAAAATGTATATTCTCTTGTTTTTTGTCTTTAATGCAGTTGAAAATTCATTCAGGAATTTTGAATTTTTTTTTATAAAAGGAATGAAAATGTTTTTACTCATTTATAATAATTTATAACTTCTTGCAAATGATGTTTTTGAATTATTGTTTGAATTCAGGAACTGAAAAGAATTTACCAGTATGATGAGACTTTTGAAGGAAATCCACTATTTTCAAATTTTGGATTTTGTATATCCTGAATTTGAGTATCTTTTAAATCCAAGATATTTGGCTTTTTAGTGGTGTGCTTAGGTTTTTGGTTTTTGGTTTCCAGTGCTGATTTCAGAATTATTATCCAGTAATGCCAAGGTCTTCTGCTCAGATCTGTTTCTTTTTTGCCTTCTTCCATGCAGCCTTCGGTGGTTGTTTACTCTTCCATCTGCAAAATATATTAAATCTTTTTTAGAGTTCAACTTTCTAGGAATTATTTTTTGGAAATGAAATTGTAGTTTATCTTATTATTTTTATCATTAAAGAGACAATCTTTATATAAAAATAGCATGTCTCAAAATAAGTAAATTAATAATTAAAAATCATGAATAAACAGACATTTGTTATACTAATATCTGAACATTTTTAGCTTATCATATGCATGCCATCTTACCATAGATATTTTATGGGTATGTTTTAGTTATACTAGACAAAGTTTTCATTTTAATCTGATGTTTAGCTTTAAAATACTTTCCCCAGTGACATTATCTTGCAATTTTCATAAGGAAAATAAATTTGCTTTACTTGTATAGATTTAATCATACCACAGAGGTTATCTTATATGTAAAAATCAGAACATTAACATAAAATGTTACAGAATGATTAATATAGCAAACTCTTCTACATGAAACTTTTAAATTAATATATGTTAAAATTTATTATATACTGTTATATATATTTTTAAAAAAATTTCAAAACTGCTAGATGGGCATTAAAAACTTTTTTAAACTAATTTTTTACTGTAAAAAAATTTATTCTGTTTTTGTTTAAAATAGTTTTTCTTTGTATTAACTGAACTATTACATTTGTGTATTAATTTTTTTGTACTTTAGATTCATAAGCTGCCTTTATACTAAGCATATAGTTTTGTCAATATTTGAATTAAACGGTTGCCATTAAGCTTTTGCATAACAGTAGTGCCAAATTATTATAACATCAAAATTTAATTTTTATGTTAAGTTTATTATTTTGGTTGAAAATATATAGGAATGTCACATTCTGTTTTCTACAAAAACAGTGAAACAATATTAATTTGTTGTTTTGCCTATAAAGTGTACTAAAAGAGAGAAATTAGGAAGAAAAAAATTGGATTTCAAATTACGTTTTGCTTGATTGATAAGATTTTTACTGGTGATTTGTGGATCAGGTGGGTTTCCATCATCTATTTTATCCAACAAGGCAGGATTGGGAAATTTATGGTGTCTTTCATTCAGTGGCCGCAAATGCATTTCTTCTTCAATACTTTTTCTATGATGTCTTTCAGGATTTTTACTTCGAAATGACTTGGAATCAGCGGCTTGGAGTGAACTAGTCTTCATCTGTGTAAATAAAATGCCAAAATTCAATTTCTTTAATTAAATCATTTAAAGCAAATTGTATTTTAAGAAAAGTTTAAATTTTAACAATTGATAAAATTCACCATATTTATTTCTTCTCTATATATGATTCTATCAAATGATTTACTGAAATTTTTAATTTGCTCGGTCTTCTTATCAGTTATAGTTTTAAATTTTGCTGTTTGTTGAATGACAAAATTTTTTTAAAGATAAATTAAAATATTATTATTAAATAGCTCTGTTGCTCTCATTTAAATATTTTTTTCATTATTTCATTATGTTTTCATTATTTTATGTTTGATCTGTTTATAAAAAAATATTAAAATTTTTTTTAAAAAAGTATTGACATTCTATGAATTTGTTTCAAATTTAAGTAACTTTTTCATTCTGTTATAGTTTCAATGCAAATTAATGCAAGGATTGGGGAAGATAATATTGACAATAAGTATACAATCCAATGTATTTTAATAAGGAAATAAATATTACATGATTGCTTTTGATGTAGCTCTCAATTTTATAAGTTTTCTTTCGTTAATGTGTAATACATTGTCAAATAGTCTGTCTATATTAATAGAACATTAAATAAATACTATCTCAGCTGTGATAAGATTGATATTTTTGAAGATTTAGTAACCTTAACTTTGCATTATTTGTAAATTAATCTTAATATTAAAAAAGCTGGAATATATATATATATATATATATATATATATATATATATATATATATATATATATATATAATAGATCTGTAACTTAATAATGTGGTTTAGAAATTAGGAGACTGAGGTATTAGTTCAAATGTTATTCTTGTCAATTGACCGTAATATCCAAATTGATTAAAAATGTTTTTTCCAAAGTTGTAATATTATTATCTAATTGTAGAATTTTCTATGCCTGTAACTTAACTGATTCTTCAAATTAAAAATCTGAATATGATTGGGGCTTTATCTGATTTTTTTAGTTAGTATAAATATAACTTTAATTTGCATTTGAAAGGAATTTTTTTAGGAATATATGAGAAGGAATGGAATTGGAAAGGAATTAGAAATAAATATGTATATACTATTTTTGGGGCTTATGATGAGTAAAAAAAAGAAAAATGTTTTAGAAAATTGAGAAAGAGAGAGAGAGAGAGAGATTGTAGTACATTTGGAACTAGGGAGAATTAATGATCCTAATCTCAATTCCTTTTTCTTAATTTAGAAGTTAGAGAAAAATTTGTTTTCACAAAAAGAGAAATATGAATGCACATATTCTTATCTTGTGATTTATTAACTGAACTGGATTGCAGTCTGCAGTGATGGAAAAAAATTCCCCCCAAGATATGAAAGATGATAAATACCATTCATAAATAAATAATATATAATTATAAAATACTTAACCCAGTTTGTAACATTTGCAGAATATTTATCTTTTCTTTTATTATGGGAGAAAAGATAATGAACTGCACATTTTTGATTGTGTGTTATAAATAAAGATAAATATATATATATATATATATATATATATGATTCCGATTATTTGTCAATATTATTAATTTTTGACATTTTTTTATAAGAATGTATATAAGAATAAAAGTATTCATAAGAATAAAATTTTCACATGAAAGTAACTGATTGAATGCACACTAGAATATTTTAGAAGGGTTCAAAGAAAACATTTTTTTTAGAAGTTCTCCAAATTTAAAGATAAAGTTTTACTGTTAAGTTCTATTTTTCTTTCTTTTTAAGAGTTCCTATTTTTTTTCAGAAAATAGAATGAAAGATTAAATTTTATTGATTGAGCTAGCTGATTGATAAGAACTTTGCAATATCTAGAAGTGACATGGAGATTTTTTAATTAATGATAACTTTTTGAAAGAATTCAGAGAAAATTTTCTCATTTTCACCAGCCTTTTTTTATTCCTTTTTGATTCATCAAAGGAAAAATATTATTACCTTTTTGTTAATTACAAAATTTTATACACGTTTTCTATCCATATTTTGATGTTCTCTACAAATATAGATAGATCATCTAGATTTTTATTTATATGTGGATGCTGTTATTGTAATGGCATATAATTATGCAATAATGTTTCACCACTTGACTAATATTTGTATTTTTTTTTTGTGATATCATGGCAACCGGATAGTTATGATCGTGAACTTACTACCAGTGTTGTTTCTGTAGAGACTTGGGCTCAAATTCTGGTGCTATTGAAGAACTGTTTTAAGGAGATGATACACGTTAACTCTATCGAGGCTCAAATTCTCCACGTTGGCATGGTGTGGAAATGTGCAGAAAAACTCAAGTGTCTTCGTCATCACTTGACCAGGTTTTAAAATTAAGAGATGCAATGCCAATAGCTCTCATGTAGTTTTCATGTGTGATGTCAATAACAATCAATCAACTCTTACTCGTTCTTTCATGAAAATATTTGGTAAATATTTGGCACACTTTTTGAATGAGGAAACACTTTAAAAAATCTAATCTAGATTTAACCATTTTATTTATTTATACCACAGCAATAAAGTTAGCTTTTTAACCACATTAATAAAAACTGCACCATAGTAGTTAAAGAATTATTGACTTCTTTTTGTATGTTATCATGCAATCTAATGTTCGTTAAGTTTATTTTGGTTTTCAAAGTTATTTTCCGTTGCATGAAAAATAGGCAAATGGGTGTTTCTAAATGAGTATCGAAGTTTTAACACTTTATAGTATTTATTACATGTAACTTACAAGCATAATTCATACATCGAATGAAAGAGCAACTGAAACAGTTTTGTTTCCTGGCTTGTGTCCGCATGCGCGTGAAACATTTTTTTTTTTTGCCCTTCCCCATTGGTGATAACATCTGAGCTATATTTCGGCGGAAAGTGTATGGGCCTTTCATTTCCGGAGAACCAACTATAACTGGCTCTGCCTATCTTGATGCTCTATAACTATGGCTATTTTCTCAATGAGAAGAAAGTGCACCAGATAACTTCGTTTGACAGGAAGATGGTGCACCGCCTCACTGGCAACTCTCAGAACACAATTGGTTGAACATCACTGCACTCGACCAATGAATTGGCCGCAAAGGGCTTCACGATATGCTTGTTTTACATGTCCTCTACGTTCACCCAATCTGACGCCATTAAGGATTGTGTGTACGTACCTTCGCTACCAGCTGACCTTCCAGACTTAAGACACAGTATTGTAGCAGCTGTTGCAAGAATTACCTCAGACCAGTAGCGCACACAGGAATTTTTCAAGGGGGGTCCGAGGTCGAAAGTTCACCATTCTAGTATCATGCTCCTTTTGATTTTGTCGATTTTCGGGAACAAAACACATTAAAAAACTAATTTTTGAATAAATAATTAGCATTAATTTATAAAATTAATCATTAATAACAAACACTTGATTAAATTTTACGTACTATATACTTAGAATTATAATCAACCGGAAAAAAAATCAAGTGCTTTGGGGGGCTCCTCCCCCCTTGTGTGTGCCACTGCCTCAGACACACAATGAACAAAGTTTGGGATGAGCTCGCTTATCGACTTGATGAATGCCGTGTGACAAATGGGGCTCACACTGAACAATTGTAAGCTTGTCGGTAAAACTGTTTCAGTTACTCTTTTATTTTCGATGTATGTATTCGATGTAGGTTATATGTAATAAATACTATGAAGCGTTAAAACTCCTATATTCATTTAGAAACACGCTGTACTATTTGAGATGTCTTGTAAATTAATAGTTCCTTTATAAATGGTCTGTTGCCTCTGATAGTGGTTGGTTACTTATAACTTAATTGCATTTGTTTAGCCTTAACTAATATTAATCAATTTTTATTCACGTATTTTATTGCCAATTCTCTCTATTTCTCTTTGTGGTTACCTTGACCACTCGTCAGGTGGTCATGGTAACGAACGCGTAACCTACATTACTTCTATCAAGTGGTAGGTTTGGGTCGTGATGTTACTAAAGACCCTCCTTGTAGAGGGAGTCTGTAGTAACATCAATCTCTTGTGGGTCAAAATCCATGTTGGCGAGAAATGGAAATTTGAGTTCTCTCAAAGTTGTCTTGAATACTTCACTGGATTTCAAAATTACGTGGTCCTTCGCCAATAGCTTTTTTGTTGTTTCTACGAAGTTAATGTAAACATTTTTTTTACCATTATCAATTTAAATAATGCACATATGGCGAGCAATAAAAACTAATTTTAAGTAACGTAAGTGGTTTCAATTAAATATTATTTACTGTAAATTTTAATTTTTAAATATTGAATGAAGCTACTACAGGAAAGCTTATTTAGTTGAGAAAAGAATAATTAACTTATACCTTTTTATCTCGGTGGTGACTGTGGAGCAAGCGTTCTTCAACAACAGGACCATTGTGAGCATTGTAAATCTGGGCACCTTTCTTTTCGTTAGGCATTTTATGGCTGTAAACTTTTCCATTTTCAAAATTCTTCCACTGAAATAACAATATTATTAAATTTAATCCTGTGAATTTTGTGGTTTATCAAGTCAATATTTATGATACATTTCGTAATGAGGGACATTTTCTTGCCAGTTTTTTTTCTCCAAACCCATTATCTCTTTCCATTAAAATTTAATGCATAATTATATTATTAATGTTAGAATAAAACAGAACATTCTAAATCTTATGGCAAGGATCGATGGTTCTTGACTTATTGTCACATGACTTTTTCGGTAATCACTTCGGTATCTGACTATCCCCAAACCATGATTTTTTTCAAAAATTTACAATTTTTATGGCTTTATTTTTATAGGCCTTCTTATTAGCTTAATAACAATACCAAGTTTTTAATTTTCCCTCCACTAGAACAAAAACTACAAGCTTTTTAGTAAAAGCAGATGCCATAACTTTACACAAGGTGTCAAACTTTAAAATGTGTTTTACTCGAAATGTGTTTTTTTTTTTTGAAAAATTCAAACGGGGACAGTGATTGCTCAAAATGCTTTGAAAATAATTGGCTGAAATTTTTTGCATTTGTTCTGCATAACAGTAGAAGTGTTTTGATCTTCAAATTTATCAATCATTGTTTTATTTCAAAATTTGCAGTCCTTTATGTGAATATGGTGAATGTTTTTTAAGCAATTTCGTATAATCACTAAGATAAAGTGCTCTAGTTTTTGTAAAAATTAAAATATCACTTATCCTGAAGGTCACTTCAAACAGGAGTAACAGAGTAACACATCAAAATTGAAAAGTTGAGAATTTGTTCATAAACTCTTTGTACAGAGCGGGCCCCGTTTATGTAATTTTTTGTACATTTTTACTAATTTTTTCCCATTTTAATAATATATTTTTTTTTTTATCAATTTTAGAATTTTTTCCTTAAAATATACTAAATAAATATAAAAATCACCAAAAAATCCCTATAGCTCCATTTTTTTCAAAAAAAAGTTGTCGCAAATAGTCGGATACCATAATGCCATTTGAAAATCGAAAAAATTTGCTAACATGTTTTTTTGAAAAAGGTTCGAGTACTTGTATTCGCAAATACTAGTATTACAAATAATTCATGAATTTCGTAACAAAGAAGGAATATATATAATGATGGAATAAAATTAGTCACATTTATGAATAATGGGAATTGATGTACAGTAATGAAATATGAAGGAATTAAAATTTTGGTTTTATTCGACGGGGAATTATTTCCGTTAATGGGAGAATGTGTACATTACAAAAACCGCAATTTGTACAGTAGCCAATAAATTTGTGTTATTATCGCCGTAGAAATATCTACTTTATTAAAATGTGCTACATGAATGGATATGCAATTTTTTTCTGTAGTTTTCCCATTAATTTTTTTTATATATGTAGAACTTTTTATTTTCTACTGAAATGTAACTCCTTAAAATCTGGCGTATAACACGCGCGCACCTATACTTTCAAACCGCATTTTTTTTAAAAAGAAATTATTAGGTGTATTTGCCATATAAAACGACCCCCTTTTTTACGAAGAAACGTGAAATGTACATTAGTGATGCTCTTACGCTTTGAAAGTCATTTATTTCCCAAGCTATTGAAAAATAGTGTACTTCTAGAATTACAATCCTTTAATTTCATTAGTTAGGGCTACTTTTTAAGGTGATACGTTATGAATCGTTTAGTTTAAACAGGAGACGCTGAAGGCGGGAAGGCGACTGAAATCACTCCCTCTGTGCCTGTGATATGTGCCTGCCTTTAAGAATGCATTCGATAGAGTTTGGAGAGCTGGATTGCTTAAAAAGCTGGTTTCCTGTGGCATTTCTGGCAACTTATATAAATGGATTTAGAGTTTTCATGGGCAAAGATTTATTAGTGTTAGGTATGGCCATACTTTTTGTCTTGCTTTAGGAAAACCAGACAGGGTTTGCCTCAGGGAGCAGTACTGAGCCCAGTTCTTTTTAATCTAATGGTTAATGATTTGATAGATCTTATTCCTAAATCTGTTCCAGGTATAAATATTACATTGTTTGCTGATGACATGGTGATGAGTGCTACAGGATCTGACATTTCTGGCTTGGAGGGTGTGCTTCAGTGGGCTTTACACATTCTTTACATTTGGTCTTACGAGAACAATATGTCCGTTAATACTGATAAGACTATCTTTCAATTGTTTTCTCTCAGTTCTAAACACCATTACATCAAACTTCATTATGATAAAAAAGGACATTTGACACTGTTTATTTGGGCATTCATTTAGACCCTAAATTAACATGGAAGAAACAACGATTCAAATGTTGATGGAAGTTACATAAGATATAAGTTGCTGAAGTGTTAAGTTGGTGTCACTTGGGGTTCAATTCAAGAAGTTTTGTGTACAGCCTATAAGGGTTATGTCCGACATCTTGTTGAATGTGGAAATGAGGTTTTAATAACTGCCTCTCAGATTTTTTTTTAGAAATAGGCTTAATCTTTTCCAAAACAGTGTGTTGTGTTTAATCACTGGTGGAGCCAAATCAACCACTATAGCTGCAATGGAACTCCAGACAGATTTGGAACCTTTGAGTGAAAAGAAGCTAAAGAAGTGTTTTAAACCTTGTTGAAAAGATCTTGAGAAGAAGAAACAACTTCCTAAATTATTATAAACCCACAAATGAAAGATTAAAAACCCATATGTCTTTCCTTTCAACTGTTCATGATATTTATGACCCTTGCGATATTTCTACACCCAATCGCCAAGTGCTTCCACAGGAATTTAACCCAATTATGTGTCAGGTGACGTTGGAGAGCCACATGAATCTTGTTTAGAATGTTGGTAAACAATTTTCTGCGCAAAGGGACTTAAAAAGTGCGGCCCTTGCTACTATGCATTGCAGATATCCCTTTGACAAATGGTTCCATGTATGCACTGACGGTTCAGCAGAAGATGCTATTAAAAATGCTGGTGCTGGAATCTATTCAAGTACTTTCAGTATTAGTTATCCTGTTGGGGAAGTATTGCGACAATTTGTCAGTGAGATAGCGGCAATATCATTTACGATCGATAAATTGGAAAGCTGTTCTAAACGCAATGTTGTGCTTTTTATCGATTCTCAAGCAGTCATTTTGTCTCTAATAAACTCAAGGTCTAATAAACGCTCTAGTTCATTCCTGTAGAATGAAGTTAATTGAACTTGGGAAGTCTGAAGAAAGCATTGCCCTCCAGTGGATTCCCAGCCTCATTGTAACATTTCTGAAAATGAGCAAGCAGATAGGCTTGCTAAAGCGGAATCTCTTATGTCCCAATCTGGCTCTCCTTTGCCTCTGCGTAACATTGAAAGAATCATTTACAATAAACTGCAAATTAATAGAGGCTCCTAGTATGGTGATGCGGCTGCAGGTAAAATGTAGAATATCTTGTTTAACAAAAGTGGTAGAGTCCTCAGTTCCCTTCCTTAATCTGTCGGAGCAATTGTCGAAAAAATTGCATGGCCTCTATAATCGTTGTATCGCCCTCGAAGGGAACTATATTGAATAATAAAATCAAATTCTATAAAAAATTTTTTTTCTGTGCTAGCCTTCGAACTTTTCAGCCCATTTGTTATTTTAAAAACTTTTTGAGCCATCGCTGTCTCCGTTTGAGCTTTTCGAAAAAAATACATTTCGAGTAAAACGCATTTTAAAGTTTGAGATTTTGTGTTAAGTTATGGCACCTGCTTTTACTTGTAGTTTTTGTTCTGGTGAATTGAAAATAAAAAACTTGGTATTTTTATTACGCTAAAAAGATGGCCTATAAAATAAAATCATAAAAAATTTGTCAGTTTTTGAAAAAAAATCATGATTTTAGGGTATTTTTATTAAGCTAATAAGAGATGCCTATAAAATAAAATCATAAAAAATTTGTCAGTTTTTTAAAAAAAATCATGATTTTAGGGTAGTTGGATACCTTAATAAAAAAAAAAAGTTAAACGTGTGTGTATAACGCGCACTTTTAGCTCAATTTTCAGTGCTAAAGATGCGTGTTATACGCCGGATTTTACAATAAATTATTAGGAAGGTGTTAATATGACTTAAGACATATTTTAATGATGAATCCCTTCATATTCTCGAATCATGTTGAACAGATTTCATTATTTTGTTAAAAACGGTGTAAAGTATGCAGCTTTTTCGAACTGCTATACAGATGCAGTACTTGGACGCGTAATATCTTGCTAAGTAATTACGAATATTCAATTTTACAGAATTAGCATCTCTCATTACTGGAATAGCAAGTACCTTATGTTAGTTTCCCAGACATATTTAATGCGATTAGTCTGTTTGCTGAAGAGTTTAATTATGCTGATTAAATGATATTACTTTCAAGGTATTTGTTTAAGGTATATTAGTCTTGAATTCAGGAGTAATTCTGTAGGAAGATAAATTTAATATACTCGTATGCTGGCATCGATGTTTCTGAAATATGTACAGACGTTGAAATAAATTTAAAAGTAGTTTTAGCAAGTGTCATCGCTCTACGCCAGGCGTGACCAACCTTTTTGGGAAGTGTGCCACTACTTGATGAACAATAATTATGTGTGCCACTTCCAACTTTTCCAACAAACAAACATGGAAAAGTAAAAAAAAAATAGTCTTATTATGGGATTTTTATGCAAATGACACATTTTTTAATGCAAGTCTATGTATAATTGAAATATAAAAATAATGTTATAAATAAGACGACAGAGCAAACTTTGGTTTTATTGTTTTTTAACTTTTTACAAGTTCAATCAATTACGTTAGGTATAAAATAAAAATGAGTTACTTGAATCATTTAATTCAAAATAATTATCGAACGCTGTGTACTTAATGTGGCTTTTGAATTACTACTTTTTTTTACCAAGTCATCTATATTAGGATCGGCTTTTGCAGGTTAATAAAATTAGGTTATTATAGGTATACATCAGCTAGTTGTAGTAGCTATTTGATCCAAGTTTTGAAGTTTTTTTGTTTGAGACAATCTCACTTCAATGCAATGGGCTCAATTCTTGAGGTCACATGATAAAAAAAACACACATGTTCTGCATTGAATATTCAAAACAAACATTAAACTAAATGTACTTGTTGTTCTATTTGTAAAACTCAGATAAAATTTCAAATTCCATATTTGGGTAAAGTTGTTTAAATGTTAGGAAAAAAATTTCTTCAAAAAGAGATTTTTTAAAATTAAAAAAAATCGTATTTTATGCTTATACTTTTCAATAAATGCATTTTGTATACATATGTACTTTTTGAGAGAAAGTTTCTGCAAAGAGCAAAACTTGGCAACACCGAAACGTGTGAACTGATGAGCTGGAAACACAAGATAGTTTTTATCGTGTGGTTATGACGTCACTTGAGTTTTTGAATTGATTGGCTAGAATCACGGGCTTTCACTATCATGTGACTGACGTCACATGAATTGAGCCCATTGTAGAGAATAACTATTTTTATTATGTGTTCAAAATTAAAAAAAAACTCTGCAAGTCTTCGCGTGCCACTGTTACAACTCCACCGTGCTACAATGTGGCACGCGTGCCATAAGTTGGCCACCCCTGTTCTGCCACGACAAAATATCGATATTAATAGCTCTCAAAGGAATCTAAGGTATGGTGTTAGAATACATTAATTGATTAACTGTTAAGGTAATTAATCAATTTCTTATATATAAAAAGAGAACTTTTTTCCCCTGTATGGTACACGATTTGTTTCACCTACGTGATTGCTCATCTTAAAATAAGCTTGAATTTTAAATTTCGTAAAATTCTGCTTCTAAGCTTTTAATTTATGTGTGTTTAAAAATGGTCAAATGAATGTCTGAGAACATTTGCGTTTTGCACCAAATGATGTTTGATTTTTTTTACGAATTCCAAAATATATAAATTATGAATTGAATTATTAAATGCATATGAGTTACTAAATACAGTTACAAATTGTAATGCACCTGAATTTTTATACTTTTGGTTTTTGCATATCCAAAACCCTTAAATCTAAAATTTTATGCAGTACTCTACAATAGTTCATGAATTATTCCAACTTTGAAAATGCGTTTAAAAAAAGCACGAAGACTTTTAGAGGTCGTTGTTATTTATTATTTATTAATTTTAATTATGCATTCAATTATCATAGATGGTTAAAAAATGAGAAAAACAGCTTGAATCGCTTACGCGAAGGACACTATTCTACATATATGGTTTTAACATTTTTTACCCAATATCTCCGGAATTAATGATCTGATTAAAATAAAGTTTGGAATGCAAGCAATGGAGATTTTTTTATACAAAAATTTGATGGAAAAAACTGGATTCCATAAAGAAAATTCTTTTAACTTAATTAACTAGTGAAGCTGAAAATTCCGCTGAGAAATCACCCTTTCAGCCACTAACAGGGATACTAATTTTATCTAATTGCAATGAGAGTTGCTAAATCAATACAGATGTTTTTTCCTATTTTTTTGGCGACTTTACCGAACAAAAACTTATTTGGGATTTTAGAACACATACTTGTGTTCACTTCTGCTAGATTTCATAATCCTTGTATAAATGGCACAGTTAATTAATGCAATGTAATTATAATTTTTACCGAAGAAAATAAATATCCTTCGACTCTGCCATTGCGTTCGAGTGTTTCTTTAATAGTTTTTTTGGAAAACTAGTTTTTTTTTAATTGAAGAAACACTTAGATGGTGAAGTTTGACAAACAATGCATCTGATGAAAATTCTTTGAGATAACCTGAATTCTTACCTATGAATGGAAATAATCTTTTTATATTAATTATACTTACTGACACTGTCATTGATTGTATTATGAGTGTAATTCTATTTGAAAGAGGAAGAGAGAATGGGCAACATTTTTCTGTTTACCTCACTCGAATCTAAGCCGCACCCTCAATTCTCAGAATGTTTTTGTGAAAAAATGATGTCATTGATTATAAGCCTTACCCCTAATTCTTTACTCGTTTTTGAGAAAAAAAAAAAAAAAAAAAAATTGTGTAAAAAGTTTATTATAATATCCGATACTTTAGAATTATTTTTTTTAAAAAATAAGAAATATAAGTTAATAATTTATTTATTTAATCAGTATCAAATACTTTCAAATATATACATGAACATATAATTAATCTAACCGTCAGTATCATGTTTCGAAAATGATTCGTCTCTCCCATTGTCACATATGACTTCAGATTTGATGCCGGCGTAGCCATTTTCTCACATGGTGTTGTCTTCCAAGACATCCGATGCATTTGTTATGCAACATTTTTAAAAATGTTTTTTGGAGAATATAAAAGAATCGTTAAAGACTGTTGGGCTTTTACAAGTAAAATTTATAACATTTTGTTTGCGCCATCCGCGTATATTTGTTTCATCCGTGTCAAATTTTTAGTGTCACTATGTTTCCGTTTTATTCTGCGTATAAAGTTGCCTCCCTTTTCATACTTGCGTCATAGTGAACTCGTCTTGATATCTTTTATTACTGATATCTTTGATGTTTAGGTAATCAGAGAAAAAGTATACAAAAGTATTTCCTAAATATGAGCAGACAAAGATGTTTAGGATAGATTGAATTACTGGATATAAACTGCAGAATGGGGTAAGCCATCGATGCAAGTGCAGAATGGATGGTAACGTTTTTATTTTTGAAAGGGGTTGAATCTCTCAATTTCTTCCATCCAACAAATGTTTTGTCTTCGACTCTGAGCAGCACCCGATTTTCAGCAGCATTAACTTTGGAAAAGTTGTGCGGCATATATTCGAGTAAACACGATAGGTATAAAAATGTATCATTTTTTACTATTATAATTGGCTGCTAGTCATTCTGTACTTTTATAACAATTTCGCTCTACCGATACAGAGATTTTCCTTATTCTGCATCTCTCTTCGAAAAGCATTAATTACTTTAAAGCTTTTTTCGTGGGATGTTAAAGAATGCCTTAAATCTGACACTTTTTTTCATGATAAACAAACGTTTTCGAACATCAATATATTCAAACGATATAAGAAATAAGTGTATGTGCTACAATGTTAGACATTTTTATGAAAACTGGAACAATTTTCACTCTGGAAATGTGTTCGAAATTTGAATTGAGTTCTTTGTAGTTCAGCAGAGACAGCGTTAAATAGTAAAATATTTTATTTTATTTTGGGCCAAGAAATAGTTTCCGAAATCAGAATTGATTGAAAATAATTAATGTTCTATAATTATTTAATTTTAAAAAAGAAAGGGTACTCTCACTTCTCGTGTTATCGTCTGAATATTATTAGTAGGATATTTGTATAAAACGCAATCCAAATATTTCTTATTTGTTTTTCGCATTTATTTGAAATTATTTGTTATCTTAATCGATTTGAAATATTACATACGTGTTTATTTTTATAAGATGCCGTATTAAATGTATTAGTTATAATTTTTTAAATTTAATTTTATTTCTCAAATATTGGAAAGAATTTTTTCAATATCTTTTAAGTTTAACGTAATTGTGTTAAATATAAAAATTAACTAGGAACTAAATTAGGAAACTAATGAAATTATTTGTAGTGAACCCATTATATGATGATGAGTAACAAACATATTTATAATATAAACAAAATGAAAATAATATTTATACATATTACTATGAAAATAAGAAGTTTATCTGATATCACGATTTATATATATATATATATATAATGTCTTAAATACAGCTGTGATATAAATTTTTTAAAATTCCTTTTAACGATAATATAAAGCTACTATTTAATGTTAGTAATTATATTGAAAAAAAATGCTGAATGGCTTGTTCTGAAAAATCAGATATATTAATCCATTGCGTGGCCCTTATAATGGTCATTCCATTTTATTAGCGAGAGATATTTTTATTTGCATACAAAATCGTCAAAATTTATTATAATTGTATAGGTACAATTTATTAAAATAATAATTCTCAGAATTAAATTCCTTATTCAAGAAAAAAGTATCCCAAAATTATAATCCAGAATAATAAATTTTGGTAATATAAAGTGTCAGAAAGGTTTAGTTATTTTCAGCAAATAAATTTCTTTTAATGCTTAGGCATTTTTAAAAGTGCTTTCTAATAATTTTTTTCCCTGTATGATTTTATGCATGCTTCGTCATCGAATTCTTTTCCCCCTTTCGTTAAATAAGCCCTGCATTTGACATGAATGCTCTGCCTTTTTATTTTAAAATTTCGAGGATTCTTTATGACGTAATTTAGACATGAAGCAACTCCAATTTAGAAGTCATTCCGCCATTTTTTTTAATCATGTGAAGGACTTACTTTATTCGATTTACTGCATCCATTAATATAATTTTCTTATCCAAGCTTAGCGAATTTTTCGTTTTTATGTAAGCTAAAGCATCTTCCATTTTTTTAAAATGATGGAAAATAAATTGCGACCTCGTTATGAGAAATATATCTCCATTTTTACTACTGCGCTGTTGCATTTATTTGAATTTTATGGTACGTTCCATCTGAAGAAAGGCATTTTTATACAACCGCTACCGTACCTACGGCCTCTTGGGTTTTCTTTTAAGTGTAATATGATATTCATGAGTTGAAATATTAAAAAGAAGTTTGAATTCTTTCGGGTTTTTTTAAGGAAACTTTTTTATATCCTCTATTTATTTTGCACAAACTGAAAGGTAGGTCGTTATACATAGTTGAACTTTTGGCAACAGTTCTTTACCGAAAGAAACTTCTAATTTATTTTTTTCTTCTTTTAGAATATATTCCAGACTGTTAGGTATTGCGCTTTTTTTATTATTTGTGTATGCTGGGAGTTTGGAAATTTTGAAATATATGGGTGATTGCTGCATGTTCATTTCATTTTGTTTTGTTTATATTTTCTTAAAATAAGTTCTTCGTTTTTACTAGAGTTTTAACGTTTGTGTATACCTTTTAATATTATTGTGGGTTGTTAAAACTATTACTTTATTGTTTTTATGTTATCTTACTTTGTCGTGTAATAGAACACGTGTTTTTTTGAACGAGTTTGATGAATACTTCAAAACAAAATATGTTTCCTTTTTGTTTCCCCTGCTTGCGTGCAAGCGATTGATTGATACAAATATGGTGAAAGAAAATTTTTTATGGCCCTATCAAACTTTAAATAAAAAATTTATAAAAAAATTGCTATTATTCTATTATACGAGGTAGGATTCAAAAGTTCCCGGACTGAACATATAAAGTGGAAAATTTTTGCAGTAGAGCAACTAGGATAACATTTCTGTGTTACTGCATTCTTTCCCATTTCTAAAAAAAGTTTTTCCCAAATCACACGGTCGGTGGCTCTACACTGCGTCGTATTTTGTAGACGGATGCATTTAGTCGTCGGCGATTGAAAGAGATTGTATTTTGTTGAGCAGGGAATGAATATCATATTTTGTTTTCGTTTGGGAAAAAAGTGCTACGGAGACAGATGGAATTTTGAAGCATGTGTAAGGCTGTGATACACTAGCGTGAACGCTAACTTTTGAGTTGCATCAACGTTTCAGAGAAGGCAGGGAAAGTGTCGAAGACGACAAAGGCTCTTGACGTCTGCAGTTTTCTCGCACCGTTGAAAACACAAAAAAGGTTTCTGCGGCGGTACATAAGAATAGGCTTCGAACAACAGCAGAATCAGTTAAGATATCCTCGACCACATGTCAAAGGATACTGACATGTATACCTGACATTATACCCTGCATATTAAACGAAGACACAAATCTGCAGTTAAGTTAAAAGTGCATCGCAGGCTGAATTAAAATACATGGCTAAAAATGAATTCCAGCAATGTTTCGATCACCTTTACAAGCGATGGCAAAAGCGTGTTGCTCAGGGGTCTTATTTCGAAGGTGAATATGTTTCAGCTGTTTAATTGGCAATATTTTGGAAGTTATAGGTTTAGTCCTGGAACTTTTGAATCTTACTTCGTATATTTCTAATATTTTCAGTGTGAAGATTTTATGGAGGTAAATTTAATTTGGCGATATGGAGGCATTATGTATGATATATCTCTCTGTTTTGAAGATTGCATAATTTCAAAACATCAACAAATATATAAAATATACATTAAAACATTTAGTACAACAATAACTTTTTTTTATTTTTAAATTTGCTCTTTTTACTTTATGAAAAAAATATTTAATTTCTTTAAAAAAAGTTGTAATACTTTTAATAATTTTCCGAAGAATTAAGTCAGTTCCAACATGTAAGTTATTGATTTATTTCATAACTGTTTTTATTAATGTCATTTACATACTTTTATACATAGACTCTTAAATTTGTAAATTTTGTATACATTAAGCAAAAGTTGTCTTTGAATTATAATGTATTAGCAGCTCATGTCTTATTAACTTTGCTCATAACTTAATTACTTTTTGATTTTTCTGGAATTTATAAGAATTACGATATTCTCAGATGCAAGATAAAATATTGATGATTGCCTTTATAACGATTTTAAATTAATGCGGATGATTTCATTTGTATTCAATTAGTTTATAATGCCAAAAAGCATCCAAATTAAATTGCTTGATATAACCTGGAAATCTCTAACCATTTTATTAGTATTAATTATATCGTGTGTTTTATGTTGACATTTTGTTATATAAATATTTGGAAACAAGTTTGCCTACTTTTTTTCTCTCTATTTTTTTTTTTTTTTTTTTAAGTTATTCGAAAAAATACTGACATATAGTGCGAAGTTTTGCCATCACCTTACCTACAATAACAAACATCTATGTTTATTTTGAAGGTTATATATATATATATATAATACTGTTGATCGCGAATTCGTATACGACATTCGGGTACCCAATGGAATTCTTTTTGGAATTTTTTGAAAAACTAATGTCGTAAGTTCTGTATGTGTATATATATATATATATATATATATATATATATATATATGCTTTATTCTTTGTATTTTCTGCAACTAAACGCTTTAAAACCACGCTTGACTTGGTTTTTCAAATTTTAATCCCCCCTTCTTTTTTCACATGTGTGATTCAGGTCTAATACTCAAAATAGCAGATGCCGCAACGTTGCGCGATGTTTTCTTATCCAACACTTGCATATAAAAATAATATACTGGGCCTATTCGTTGCGCGCAATTACGTATTTGCTTCTGGAGAGGTAGGGCAAGGGTAGATGAATTGATGCTGAATGGAAGGGGTGCTTCTCTACTCCTTCAATCGATAAGCCGAGAGTAGCAGGTGCCATATTCCCAACATCGCTGGCAGTACTCTGCTTCCCCAGAGGATTCTCGCTCGCGCTTTTTCTTTTACTATCGTCTGCCCACCCCCTTTTCTTAGCTTTCCCCCTTTTTCTTATCGAGGATGGAAAAGTTGGAGGCTACTCTCTCCTCTATTGTTGGATCGCTTTCATCGCATATCACCCATCACATTAGTGTGCAAGGGAAAAGCTTTCATAGGAACGAGCTGACGAATAATTTGATTTTGTACTTTCTTTTCCCTCGCTGTGTAGTTTTCCCTTGCCGCGCAGAGTTGGAGTGTTTAGGGTTGATGTGTATTATATAAGTTTTATTCGAAAAAACTGACGGAAACGAATTTTTTATGTTTAGCATTGTAGATTATAGATGAAAATAGTAACTGAAAAAAAAAACTTCATCATAAATACAAAAGTAAACTTATGGAAAGTTTATCAATGAACTGTTGTGATACTTAATGCATAAATTATTTTTTGAATGTAGAGAAATCTGCTTATGCAAGCAGGTTTGTAATAATTTTTTTTATTTATGTGATCGCTCTTAGATTTGTTTTTAATATTAAATTCTTACATGGAAATAATTTTTGGAGTGAATCTTTTTTTTCTCTCTCTTATATTTGATGTTAATTTTTAATAAAATTGACATGGATTTCACTGTTCAAAATATTTTGTTTATTTTAAAAGATTTGTTACTTACTGTAATTGAAATGTGAATTGTTTCATAAATTTTACTTTCATATGGAAATGAAACGATTTTTTTGTGTAATAAAAATTGTGTTTTCATATTTTTTATAATTATAAACATATTTTAAGTATTCTGGTAGCTAAACAATTTGTTTAAAAATCATTTTTGACAGAATAAAAATTTGACCTGTAAAAAAAGATTTTAGTATATAGTTGTTTGTGTAGAGAGATATTAATATTGCCTATCATAGAATTATTATTGGAATGAAAAGCTAATTTTTTTTAAGTAATGAGTTTTAATTTGAAACTCACATCAAGTGCAAGTATAAGGAAAAAAAAAGTATTTACAAAGTAAATTTTAATTAAATATCTGTGATTAAACGTCAAATGGAAAAAATCTGAAAGGCTGAAATTCACTCCAGAATATATTGTCGAACATACGCACTTGTAGATGAAGTAATTTTAAGCTCAATGGTAGCATGCACTTCTATGAATGATTTTATTTTGATAATGCTTAGTTGTTATTTAATGTGAAACTGCTTTTTTTAAAAAGGAAATTAAGAAATAGCGAATGATGAATATTATGACTAAAATGAATTTATTCATCGAAGTGAGATATTAATAGAGTGTTTTATCCTTTTACAATCAAATATTAGCTTGATTGTAAGTAAATGGTTGTGATAATTTTTTTACTTGTTGTCAAGGTCATTAACTTCCAAGTGAAATCACCTGACCTGTTATTTAAATTGTATTTTTAATTATCTTTCTTCGAATTGAACAAAAGAATTTTTATTCTCGTGTGCAACAGTAAAATTTATGCAGAAACATTTCATGTGCATTTGTATTGCGCAATTGTGTTATTTCAGATTCAAAATACAGTAGAATCTCGAAAACTCGGACTATAATGTAGACCAATGGATGGTCCAGTTTGTGAAAATGCCATATTATCGAGGATAGAATTAAAAAAAGATCAGTGTGTGCGAGTGATTCCCCTCAGAAAATATTGTTATGTTCTTGTATGTATTGTTTGATTGAGAATAAAATTAAGGTGACTGCCTACCTTGGGACCCAATTTTTTTTAAAAAAATCTAATTTTTGAAACAAATTGAGTGTTTTTAGGAAGAAAAATAAAAAAAAATATGTAAATATACGTAAAATTTTTTAAAATAAACATTGTACTTTTAGAAAAATTGGTTGTTTTCAAGGAACTTTTACCAAATTTTTACTAAAACGGGTAACACTGTATAAAAAATTTCTAATACAATTGTCATAATTTTCTTTATATACGACATACATATTATGATGCTCTTTGAAATGAACCAAAATCTAAGAGAAATATTAAGATAAAAAAAATTACGGACAATTATACATAATAATATGAAAATTTTGATATTTTTAAAGTTTTTTCTTTATAAAAACTACCCTAAATGAAAAAATATTCAACCTATGACAAAACTTATGGTCCACTTTTTGAAAAAAAATAGTATAATAAACATTCCCACAAAATTTCAAAACTATATCTGGTTTGCATCTTAAGATATCATGTATCTGGTAAAGGGTTTCTTTCGAAAACATAATTTTGAGAAAAACTAATTTAAAGTTTTATCTTACTGCCCTTTTGCATAGAGTGATGTTTTTAAAAATCTTTATAACTTTATTTCTATTTCGCGTAAAGGAAAAAAGAAAAACTGTTTTGGAAAGAAAATGTTCAAACTATATAAGATTTTGAAATAAGGCAAAATGCCTTATTTAGACAAAAAATGACATTTTCATTTTCATTCAACTTTTTTTCGACAGTCACCTTAAGAATAAACAGCCCAGATACTCAACAAAGGAAAAGTACGTACTTTATGAAGGCATACAGTATGTATTACATGAAAATTTCTGAATACATAGTATACATTATTTTACCTCATCAAACACTTCTCAGAAAAATACTTTATGTAGGCATAAGTCATCTATATAATAAAAATTAAATATCCAACTTTTTTAAAAAAATGCTTTATGTCATGTTGTCTTCCGTACTGCATTCTGCGTTTTGCTGCTGCTTCACGAAGATTGCGAAGGAACATTTAGTCCTTTAGCAAAGCACTTGGTGTTCAAAATACTGAAGGGCGGTTTCGACAGCCTTTAGTTTATCACTTTGTAATATTTTAGGAATTTGAACAGTGTCCTCAACGTTAACGTCTCCATCATTTTCCGGCATTTTCTGCACTGGTCTGCACATGGCTTTTTTTCGACTTGCTATGGTCTGGCCGAGTTATCCGGACTGCCAGTTTATCGAGTGCCGGGTTTTCGGGACTCTACTGTTTTATATATTTTAGGAGTTTTATTTTTTATCTAACCGATGACCTGTCCAAAAACTTTTGCAAAAAATATCTGGAAAGTTTGATCAAATCGAGAAAAATTTCAGTGAGCGTGATACTAACATTAGATTATTTCATTTAAAATGTTTCGTAAAGTGCTTGCGAGCTTTTAAATATGAAGAAAAGTCTGATTTGCAAGTAATGCAGACGGTATGGAAAATAAATTGAAAATATCCGTTATGTGGAAGAGGATACTTTCCCCGAGAAAGATGGAGTTCTCCAATTTCGGAAAATTTCTTGAAGTTGATTGGAAAGGAACCAGTCAAATCTGATTGCCGTCGAACTCGGAAAAGTTTGAAATCACAGTAACAAGATTCGTTTGCTATCGAAAGCTTTTAAGGACGTAAACGTAAAGGTATCGTATTTTTCCGTCTGCACCATCATCTGAGAGGGGAAAAAAATTAATTTCTATTCTGAAAAGAAATATACAATGCTACCCCAAACGCCTCTCAAAAAATAATTTGAATTGAAAAAATACAATTATTGCTGCAAGTAAATTTTTCTTTTCCAAGATTTTTGCAGAAATGAATAGTACGATTGCTTCATGTTTTAAATAATCAACGTATATTTTAACATTAAGATCGTTGAAGAAGCAAGATGTCTTTTGAAAACTGTTTCGAAATTATTTCCGCTTGATCGTACAAATGGTTGTAGTTCTATTTCTGTCTATTTTTTCTCATCTCTGTTTGAAAGATATCTATTATATTAGAGCGTTGGGCGTTAAAGATTTAACTATAAGTGGCAATTTCGGGGTTGGGCTCAAGGATGTCTTATTTAGTGTAACAGTTATTTATTAATTTACGTCAGGAAACACAAAGACACACATATCATGAAGAAGAAATAATGGGCAAAGGACAGAAACGGTTTTTCATAGCGACCACTTTCTTTCCTCTCCTGGCCTGTACTGAAAATTGGTGGTCGCTGGAGGTCGCTTCTACTGCTCGAGACAGTGAGTTGCAGTTTCTTGACAAGAGTGATTACACTATTATTATTTTTTTTTAGTTCATGAAACGGATCATAAAATGTTAATCGTACAATTATACGCTATGGAGTGAGTTGAAGATTAACGTAGTTTTGCACGAGGGCTTTTGGCGACGGACCACGTAATTTTGAACCATGGTCAGTGACGTGGACGACACCTGAGCTGTTAACTCGCTCTCGACAGATTTAGCGTACGGCGGGTCTTTTAGTGGTACTGGGCTCGAACTCGTGACAAAGCCAGCCACGATCCGATGCCTATAGATTTATATATATATATGGAAGCAAGATTCCTGATAGATTTAAAATAATTTTGAATGTTATAAACACGAATCTTTTGATAGCAGTACGTCTTTATTTCTCAGTTAGTATAAGAAAATGATGTATATTTCATCATTTTTATGTTACGATATAAACTTCTTAGTTTTATTTGTTACTTCAAAAGATATTTTTATGGTACGACTACTTACAACTTTTTTTTTTTTTTAAAAAAATGGAGATATGAAGATTTTTTGTGGTTTTTAAATTTATTTAGCACATTTTAAGAAAAAAAGGCTAAAATTAAGAAAAGAAAAAGAAATTATTACTGCTAAAATGGGTAAAAATTGACAAAATTACATAAACAGGGCCCGCTCTGTACAAATAGTAAATGAACAAACTTTCAATTTTGATGTATTACTTTGCTATTCCTTTTTGAAATGACCTTCAGGATGAGAGATATTTTAGTTTTTACAAAAAGTAGAGCATTTTATCTTACTTATTATATGAAATTGCATAAAAAAACAGTTATGTTATTATATTCACTCAAAGAACTGTAAATTTTGTAACAAAGCAGTGATTGATAAAACTGAAGGTTAAAACACTTCTCTACTGTTATACAAAACATACACAAAAAATTTCAGCAAATTATTTTGAAAACTTTTTGAGCAATCGCTGTCCCCATTTAAGCTTTTCGGAAAAAAAGCACACATTTCGAATAAAACGCATTTTAAAGTTATGGCATCTGCTTATAATAAAACACTTGTAGTTTTTGTTCTAGTGAATGGAAAATAAAAAAAAAAAACTTGGTATTTTTATAAAGCTAAAAAAATGTCCTATAAAATTAAATCATAAAAAAATGTCAATTTTTTAAAAAAAATCACGATTTTAGGGGAGTCGGATACCTTAAAATAGGCATGTAATAACTAATAATAAATTGCTTTCCTAAAAATGAAGTAAAAAATTAGAGTTTTTCAATATTCAAAGATACTATGTTTCTGATTTAATTTAAGTATTTACTTTTATAGTTAACATGTGTTTATTTTTTTTAAAGAAAAGTGAAACAAATAAGTATGTATTCGAATCTTTGTTTCGTATTTTCTCAACAACTGATTTTGAAGTGCCCTTTGTTGCCTAGCGTATCGTTCTTTTATTCTAAGGTTCTTTTCTATTTCCTGCCTATCATAAGTCCTTAGAACTGTCCATGTTCCGTAGGCATTGAAGTGGATATACGTGACCTTTCTTCTCGTCGTCAGCGTTTTTGTAACCCCCTCCGTTTGCAGAAATATGATATTTCGTATCGCATTCAAGATTTCTCTCTGAATGTCAACATGGCCCGCGGATATTTCCTTTCCGTTCGCTAGTTTTTCCTTCCCCATGTCGGTGTTACCTTTTATTTAGGGAACGTATGGAAACATGAAAGAAGAATTGTATCTTTTTCGCGTTGGAAGTTATTTGAAAACTCGACTTATTTTTCTATTTTCCCCATTTTTCCCCCTACCCTTGCTTATTTGCAAAGCCCGTTACTGTCAAAGATATTTGACTTTTCGATTTTGTTTGTATTTTTTATTGTTCCGAAAAGTTGAAGTGTGTTTCTAGTGAATGGTAAAAAAATAATAACAAGGTCAAATTCGTAAAATAAGTTTTCTGAGGTTAATATTTAAATAATATTTCATGAGTTGTGCGTGTGCAAAAGAATGATGTGGTATTTAAGAGTATTCCAATTTATTTTTGTTCCATTTTGCCTTTTTTTTGAAGCTTTTTTTCTTGACTTTGAATTGATTCTGATGCAAAAAATATTCTTTTTATTATTTATTTTTTATTTTCTCTTGTTTTATGCCGTTTGGATCTAATGATTTTTTTTTTTGTATGTGATAGGATTAAATTTTTTTAAAAAAGTCTTTGTGTTCTTTTTTGTGATAAGAATTCTATTTCATTAAATTTTATGAAATTTTGAATAAAAATATGATTAGTTTATACGTTACTCTCTTTAAATGCCAAAAGTTAGACTTTTTTGCTTAAAATACTATTTTGAAATGTATTCACTTTAGATAAAAAAAAATTCTGATTTATTTTGTAAGTTGAATTGTTTTAAAATATTTTTATATTTAGAAGGTTTAGATACTCGTATATTCCGAGAATAACTTTAATTTGCATCCAGTATATTCCGTCTATATTTCAAAAAGCGTATATGATAAAAAAGAAAACGTTAAAAATAGCAACTGCGTAACACAGCAGTTATTAAGCGACACATTAAAACAAAAATAAGTGATTTAAGTAAGCCATTGATAAAATCGTTTGCCTTTTAGAATTATTTTATAGCACTACTCTAATTTTATTTGTTTCACATTCTTCACAAATTACTTCAGTGGGTAAATGCAAGTAAGGACATTATTAGAATTCATTCCCTACACAAATTCAAAAGGAGCAAATGTCCCTTTTAGCTTTTCAGTTGACGTTATTAATGCAAACAGTCTACTAAGTGAATTAAGACTTGACATTTATAGAACCAGCATCTTGGCGCCTTATATCTCTTAGTTAATGCTATTCCAAATTTCGTAACGCTATCCTAAACAGTTTCTCGCTCGACATTACTCGCAAACAAAGCTTAGAATAGTCGGAAAGCCATAATAGGCCCCATTAGCAAACTCAAGCGAACCGCAGTTGCCGTTTCTCCGCTTGGTTGCGTACTTTTCTCTCTGTCTATATCAATTTCAATTGTGGCTTGTCTAGATACCGAATTAACTCCATACGTGACAATAGGAGTGTAGTTCGTTTCTTAAATGGTAATTGGGGATTAGCAACGTAAGCTACTTAAATGCGGGCAGGGTTTATTTAACTTGGAATATGAGGGAGTGTGTATACAATTTATGTACATATATATTTTCTTGAGCTTTTCTCAAATATTAGTTGAATTTTTTAAGTAGCTGTGGTTTGGTTTGTATGTATGCTGCTGTTCAGAATTAATTTTATTTTAAGCAAAAATTAAAAATGTTTCAAAAATCGGAAGAATATTTTTTAAAAAATTGTGTTATATTTTAGTTGATGTTTCTGTTATGGATATCTTACCGAATAAACTTTATATATATATATATATTATTTTCATGTGGATATTTAATTTCACAATACTCATTAATTCTTTTTTTTAAAATCCCTTATTTCTTTAGAAAAGGAATTTGGAAAGACTTGACTTTTCCCCCTCTCTTTTCAAAGCTGAAGTAAAATTATGATAAATTAAGTTATCTGATTACTTATTTTGAAAAAACGTAAAAAAATAATAATCTTTTTAGTATTTAGTGACTCATGAATTAAAATATGCACATAAAATTGTTTAACGAATATTATTACAAGAAAAAAAATTGAAGAACGACATTTTTACAACAATTTCCTTACATGAAAAATGCCTCTGTAACAGTAACATTTTGCCTATATGGAGCTAAAACTTCTATACAGGGTTTGAACTGAAAATTTTGAAATATGTTATTTAAAAGGGGTTTTATATTCATATTTTAATATATCTGAGTAGAGAAATTTTAACGGCGAACACCAGTTATTGTTTCGATTGATAATAACCCTGAAAATGTTAATTTTTCAAAACTCCTAGTTCAGACACTGTAGATAAGGCTTAGCTACATATACGCAAAATATTATTGTAGAAACATTTTCCATAAAAGAAGGTTTTGAAAATGTGTAATTTTTAATTTTTTTCTTGCCAAAAGATTGCAATTTAATAACTTTTCTTTTCTAGTATCATAGTAACAATTTTTAAGCAATTTCATTTGAATATTCTAATTTAAGTGACACTAAATATCAAAAGACTTATTCATTTATTTGATTTTTGAAAAATCACGGTTGTAAACGTAGTCAGACACCTGAAATAATTTTTTTTTTGTTAAAATACCCTGATCTTAAGCATGACAAACATGTATTTTTCCATCAATTTGTTTAAATAAATGAAAATTATTACACTTTAGAGTTTTACGTAACAATCTAGTATCATAATTTTTCTTAACATTTTAAAGATAACTTCCGATTAGTATTTGCATATCTTTTGGTTAGTTAATTTTGAGGTAATGTGCACATACTAAAAATAACTGAACTGCCACGAAAGTAATTCTTGAATCCATAAGTATACTAAACCGCTTTTTTATACTTAAAAAAATTATTTGAAAAAATTATAATGTATATTAAAATTATATGATGGTTGACATGTTTCTTCTGAGAAAAAAAAAGGAAAAATCAAACCAACTGAATGAACAATGAGGGGAAAAAAGAACGAAACAAAATATTATAATTCATATAAATACGGATAAAAAAAAATTTAAGAAACTTTTTATCATCTCAAATTAGTATATGTACAAATTTTTTTTTTCTTTCTAAAGTATTAATTTTTGTTCATACTTTGTGTTTTGATTTTAAAATACCAGAGTTTTTGAAAGTTCAAATTTTTTATGCTTAAAAATGTAGCTCTGAGATTAGTATGCATCTTGATTCCACCTCCATATTCTTTGTGGTGGCATTTTATTTCCATAATTAATCCTTTCACTGCATTTTCTTTTGCCATCTGTTTTTTTTAATAAAAAATATCTCATTACTCTTTGGTAAAAAGTATAATATTGTTTCGCATTATCAAAAAGAGCTGGATTTTCATCCTTAAGCAGTGACAGTCTTTTACTTAATAACTGCCTTTTTGTTGTCTCTTTTTTCGCCCTCAAATATAATTTTTTCAAAACACAAAAGCTTTTCTTCTAGTGATTGTGTCCTATAAAAGTGCTAATTAAAATTAATGAGCTTTTTTTATGTGTTTTCTGCGGATTGCGTATCTGTTATTTAAGGATTAACGCTTCACCGAATTTCTGCAAAAACCTTTTCTAGTGTTTGCGCATGGAAATTTAATCTCTTAAGTTTCACGGAAAAACGATATACTTGATAACATAAACTTTTCTTCGACGCTTCTCTTCATTGTTATTTTAGTTGAAAAAATTTCAGTATTTTTATAAACTTTTTTGTTTATAAACTTTTGATTATAAAAAAGGGACCTATATTTCATGTGTTGTTATTGAATCAAAGAGCTTCATATGGAAATAGTTACAATTTTTATGACCATTACCCTCATTAAATTTTGGAAGATTAATTGGAACTTTTTATGACTTGATATAAATACTAAATTTTACCTTTCCACAAAACTTGGTCTTCCAGATTTTGCAATAGAAGGAAAGAACGATAAAAGAAATGAACGGAATTGAAAAATATACCCGCTTATGGCAACATATTAAATAGTGTTAGTTGTTTTCTCCCCCTTGAATATGCAAAGAAAAAAAGCGACGTTGAAAAATGGGAAGATATTCAGCCGAAATAAATGGCATTCACACAACTTATAAGTTTTTTTTAAAAGATCCCTGCCCGATCAACAAACGTCCCGAATCGCTCTCTCCATTGTGAACCTAGACTCGTCTGTGAAGCTTACTGAAACGCATTGCCGTCTGTTGGTTCAGGAAACGTGACATAAACGCACACACATAAATGTGACGAAACCTCTTTTCACAACATAAATGGTCTCTCGTTGGTTGAGAGTTACATACAACTACTCGTTTTACATAGATATCTGTATTGTTAAGGCATCCGCACCAACCGTAGATTCCTATTCATGTGATGACAAAATGATCTGCTAGGATTTGGAGCACATGAGTGCTTCTACTGTTTCGGTCCTAAATAGCTAGAAAACAATCTTCAGCAGGTATTGTAACTCATGGTTGACCTTGTAGCGAAAATTAATGCGAAAAAACTAGTTGATGCCGCCAGGGACGAAAAGCCCATAGTGACTACCTCAGATTGTAGGGGGCTCAAGGTTTCCTGAAATCCATTTCCCCAGTGTTCCAAGATAGACTCCTCTAAAAAGCATGCGCAGAGCGATGCCATGTAAGACTTGGACTTGACGAGTAGAGAAGCAGATCAGTTTTAGAGTAGCGCTTAGTAAATGAGTGAAGAACGGCAACTTAGTGTGTATGATGACGAATTGGTATGTTTTGTAATTAAAGCTTGAATATATTTTTCTAGCCTGACTGTGTGTTTTCATTTTCAGTATGCCACAATCTAGAGTGTCCTCTAGTTGCAGAATTTTTAGATGTAAACTGGCCAATAGTTGTTGAACTATACTTTGAGGTGCATTGAGACTTCAAGCAGCATCAATTTGTAACAATCCCATTTCCATCCACCCCACTGCCCGCCTCCTTAACAAATTTGGTAAATGACCTTTAAGTATTTCTAAATTCTTCTGGATGCTGTCAATGAAATAATCAACAACTATTGATGCCTCTTAAGATTCTTCGTGTGGAGAAGTCTATGCATGTTTAATCTGTCCATGGCTCAAAATCTTCATATTGATATGGTGTGTTAAGTTTTGAGAGTGGTATGTTGGGTCTAGTGTCCTAGTCTTTTGGCTGAAGTTCAAAATTTCGAGGACATCGCCAATAGACTTCGCCTTGCTTTAGAGTGAGGCATTAAAAAAAATGATATAAACTATATTCTTGAATATCAACTTTCATTCACAAGACGTCACACAAATTTGCGAAAGCTTGATTTTTGTACATTTTTTCTCAGTCTTATAAAAGTATCTATCACAATAAAATAAAAGTGGTGGTTATCGGTTTTTACATAATTATCTTTAAAATTCATTGTTATCATTCATGTAAACTATGAAATCTTTCGTTCCTGCATTTCATTTTAACGATGAGCATTGAAAACATGTTGAACCCCCGTAACTTTTGGATGCCACTATATATATATATATATTAATGTTGTATTCTATGAGAAGAGAAAACTTTTTCTTTACATATTTGTCGTGAAAAATTGTTAGTTAACGGGTCATTCTGTGCACTTTATTCACTTTTTAGTCTTCCCTTAATCTTTTAATTCATTTTAAATCTTAATTTACCGAGTTTATTAGTGTCTATTAAATTCTACTTTAGGCGATAAACATCGAAGTAAAAGTCGTTTGTTGCCAGTATAACTGCTAATAAAGCTAGCGCTTCTTTTCAATTGTGGAAGGGATTAAACAAAATGATAATAAATGTGAAAAAAAATTAATTATTTTTGTAAAAAGAAAGTGTTGTAAACAATTATCTATTCTTCCCATAAATAGCTTAAGTTTATCAAAAATGAAAGCAATGATAATAATCATAATTTTGCTGCATTAAATTTTTTTCTCTCTAAATTTCTCCGCCCATTTACTGTTGCTTAAAAGCTTGCATTAAATCTTTTATGGAGAGACAAACCTTTTGACTTACTATGCGTTCCTGCGAGGCCCTTACTCTCTCCATTAAGTTTCGCAAGCGAGAAATTTGTCTTAACCCTCTAACTCAATTAGGGCCTCTTTACTTAACGCCATTGATTAAGTATTTAGATGTTCAGTATATATTGGCGGACTGCGCTCCAAAGACTTGTGGGCGAGACAGTTCCGTTTTACTTGCCCCAAGGGTATTGCCTAGTCTTGAGTTCTAAGCTAGGAAAACGAGCGAGAAATCAAGTTAGCTCTATACTTTTTTTTAATTATTACTTTCAACGAATGGATGACAAACATTGTCCCTTTCGTGTCTTATTAAGCAATTTTATTAAAGCATTCTTTCTTTTGGATCAATTAGTTTATTGCTAATGCACTTGCCCATGCAATGGCGGAATTTAAATTTTCTTCCTTTGTGTGAAGAAGTCATTAAATGTTATTGTCAATCTTCATATTGAAAAGAGAAACGTTACAGGGGAAAAAATCATGGTAGATGGTGAAATGTTTTCACTGTTTAATCGCATTGTCCTGTTTTCTTGAGATTTAATCCGTTAATTGATTCTGAAAGCCCCCTGGAGCTTTGAAGTGAAGTCTAACAGGAAAAAGTTTTTGTGTGTGTGTGTGAGAAAAGAAAGTGGTTTTGTAATGCGCTGCGAAGATTGAATTATTTGTCTGTTTCTTTTTGTATAATGCTCCTTTATTTTTGTATTGATTTTCTTTTAATTGAAATTCTACTTTTGTCACTTCTTTTTTCCCCCATGGTTTTCATATTTTACATCTAGCATTACAATAAGCTTATCAACATTTGAATGGAATGATATATGTTTTGAAATTAACCACATCTGTTGTGGAATACAGAAGGTCGTTCGCACTATTTGGAAACTATTTTGTAACTTACATTCCCGTTTGTATTTTGAGATAAAACTTTGGAAACTTCAGAATAATCGTTTGCTGATCTTGTGTTTTCCCCTTTATTATTTCAAAATAAAAGATTTATTTTGAAAATGGCTTCTTAAATTGATAGATGGTACGAAGGTTAGCTAACTGTGCTTTCCGAGGGGAAATATGCGTATTAACAAATTATAAAGCGGTGTAAAATTCTCGGTTATTGCATTTCAAGAAAAGGTATTTATAATGTGTTAAATTTGGAAGGAAAAAAAGTCTAGCTGATTGTAAAATTGAAAACATAACCACTGTTGGTGTGCAGGCAACTATCAAGAAAGTGAAGTCTGTGATCCTGAAAGAAAATCTGCCGATTCAAAGATTCATCACATTGAAACTAGGAAGTCTTCCGGCACTGTAAGTAAAATCATTCATAAAGATTCAAAGTTAAAAAATATGTTTAAACTTAAGTTCATCTGCTTTTGCCAAAACATAGTGCTGAATGAAACACAAATTGTGAAAATTATATGAAAAACACCTAGCTGCTGAAAAATGGAAATTTGTCGTTACACTCGATGAGGCTTGGGTATATTTAAGTGACTAAAATAAAAAGAAGATCTATTTTCTATTGCTCAACTGATGGGAATAACTGTACGAAATGGCTTCGTAGGTGTACAGACAAGTTCTCAAAGGGATTCATGATAGTTACATGATTTTGTTACAACGTCAAAAAAATCTCAAGTAAAGCCAAAAGTAATTCACTCTACTATCAGCAGAATATTTTAGAACCAATTTTTGAAGAAGAAATCCCATCTTTATTTGGAAATTACATTGATAAAGTTGAACTTCATATGGACAAAGCCTATAGCCACACGTCCAAATCAACTACCGCTTATTTAGCAAAGAAATAATCAAAAACAGAAATAAAGTATATCCCAATTGATGAAATAAATACCTGTAAAATCGCCCTACGCTTCTCCAATGGATTTCTGTGATTTCGATTTATTTAAACGAGCATTAAGAAAACGGCATCCAAGAACACTGAACGGACTTTGAAAAACAATTGAAGAGGAATGGAATAAAATTTGCTGGGCAGTACAAAGAAAAAGTTTATTTTCACGACAAATTTTATTGTCAAGAATCATGGCTATCAGATAGAAGCTAATCGCCTCCAAAAATACGGCATTTATAAATAAAAATTAACTATCAAAATCGTTTCCTTAAAGTACAAACGACCTTCTGTAATGTTGTTGAATATTTTTCATTAACATAAAAATTGTATATACATATTTAAATTGCTGACTCGAGAAAAAATTTAATCAATGGTAAATTTGATGTTTTTATTCTGAATTCGCTATAAATATATGTCTATATTTCAGTTTTGGAAATTTTCTGAGCAAACTAATTGCATTTTTTAAAGCACTACGCTCCATGCTGTTGTTGACATTCGTCAAATTGAGCGATAACATTACAATATGGTTACCTTAATCTTTTAACTTTTGTTACTGTGGTTGCCATGGAGATTATGTATATTATAATTATTTTTATTGGCTTATTTTTCTAACGGTAACCCTATTAATTTCAAACGATTTTAATTCGATTTTTTTTATAAATTTTGCCATTTTCATAATTTTGTGTGGTCTAGATTGCAGCTTTTGTCTTTTTGTCGTTTATTCGAACATGGATATTTCGAACATTATTGGTGAGTACCAGTATCTTTTTAAAAAAGAATATGAGAGCTGCGCTTTTTCACTTTTTATGGATCAAAAGTATTGCCGAATTAGCACTGTTTATTTTATTTTCTAATAATTGTTTTTTTCCCCCTCTCATTTCTTGAGATTTCGTTGATTTCATCTGTCATGAAATGTGGTAAGTAAACCATCGAAAGGAAAATTGTTATACAGAATTAGAAATTTGAGGGCGTATATTTTTACTTTGAAAATTTATGCTGCCACAGTCGTAAATCTATCAGGCATAATTCTTTTTTCATTGGCAACAAATTGAAAATTTCCACTTTATCTTATTTCAATTTTACTTTTGATTAATGAATTCTTAATAGTTCCTCGAAACTTTCTTAATGGTTATTATTATTATTTTATAATTTTTCTCACATTTCATTTTTCATATTTTTTCTTCTTTTTTCTAGCATTTTTAAATTCCACATATTCTATTTCTTTAAACCCAGGTACTCGTGTCTTTCCAATTTGTTTTCAACAAAATATTTAATCTTTTTTTGCTTCTTTTAAAGTCCATGTAATTAAATTGTATTTCGTCAGGAATAAGCCGTTTTTTTTTTAAATTGTTTTCATATCGATTTCTTAGTGCCTGGCCGCCATCTTGAATTAAAAACTACTGGGTGCCAAATTCTTATTTGGAGGGATTTTAAAACAGTGACTAAAAAGGCGTTTCGCGCTCAACGTCTTGTTAACAAATGAGTTTCTTTTAAAAAAATATTTTAAAAATAGAGAAAAAAAATTGTGGGAAAGTATAAGCAGAATTCTGTGTAGAACCAATTTCACAGCTAGAAACTTCTGATTACATTTTTAAAATAAAAATAGTTACCGAGTGCTTATACATGTAACGGATTTAATTATTGAATTATCGTTTTTTATCAGAATATTTATTATTAGTAGGATGTATATATTATAAAGTTTGTTTTAAGAATTCTACCTCTTATATAGTTTCTATAGTTCTGTTATATGAATTCTTCTCCTTCTATCGTTCTTTTAAATTACGTATTCTTTTATAGTTTCTAAATCACTAGTTTTTCTGATGTATATTTCTAATTTAATTTGATTTAATATGTAACTAAAATTGTAAAGTGGCTTGTAAAAGTGTAGTTTTCAATATAAATACTAGTCTTTATTAAAAAAAATTGTATAAAATTTTGTTCTTAGAAAGTTAAATGAAATTGTTGAATACCGTTGTATTCTTTTCATAACATTTATTTTCTGTTATTTTATCAATACAATTAAAAAAGTAACAAATTAATCCTTATTTTTTTATATATTAAGTTAAAAATAGATATTTGCATATGTAATTAAAATTCTTATTTTAACATTAGATTCGTTTTATTGTATTATTACTTTTTAGTATTCTATGAAAATTCAAAAAGATGAAAAATGTTTTTTTTTAATGTATCGTTTGATAAATATCAAATTTCTCTGTTAAAAGTATGTATTCTGAAGTTAAAAATATTTTTAGAATTTCGCTTCTCTTTAAGCATTAGAAAAAATTCCTCGCAATGTTTTCAAAATTTATTACTCGATAGATAGATATCGAATTTTCGTTATAAGTCTTCTTGAATTAATTGCATTATAGCTTAAGAGAGAGAGAGAAAGAGAGAGAGTTCTTTATTTTTATATTATAAAAATATCTCCATAATTTTTTTTACTATTAACGGTATCAATGAAAAAGAAACCGATATCTGAATTAAACAAGGAAGAAAAAAATGTTAGCTTCACTAATGAATATTAAAAGGTCAAAATGTCCTTTTAATTAGTGAAATTTTCTAAGATTGAAAGTGAAAAAAGAACTTTTTTCTTTTTATAGAAACTTTCCTGAAATAAAAGCAGGTAATATTTAAAGAAATAAGAAAAGTAGAGTAGTTGAAGCGAGTCTGTAGTAAATTAATCTAATTAATTTGACCTTACTTCTGAGCAGCTTTGTATTTATTCGCATAAAAAAATCTTTTATACAAAACTTAAAAGAATAAGAAAAGCACCACACATTTCTTTTTATTAATTATGGTACTTAATAAGAGCTAAGAATAATACGCTTATTTTTTTTCTCTTTAAAGTTCTAACTTTACATATTTTTTAAACATATTTTTATATTAATTACTCTTGTTGTAGTAAGAAGTTTAATTCTTATACTAACATCCCTGTATTCATTAAATGCAGCGGCATAAGTTTTCTAAAAAATTGTTTAGAAAGCCAACATCACGTTAATTAAAGTTATTTTTTAACGTAACGAGAGATGCATGCTCTAGAATGGAAGTTAATAGTCTTTAAAAAGTCATACAGGGCTTTGTTTATGATTAACTGTGTTCAAAAATGTAATTTAATAATGCTTAGATATTCATATAACGTTATTGTTAAGCCATTTTGTTCCTGTTTTATGTTTTCCGTGAAGTGGCTGCTGCTCTTAAATTAGAACAAAAATGTGTGTGTGTGTTTTTAAAGAAAAAAACATTTTCGATGTAGAAATTTAAGTAACTCGTTGTTACTTTAGACAAATTTTGAAAGGTAATTTTTGTTAAATATTTTTTTTTATCTTATTCCATAGTAGAAAATTTACTCATGAGAAATAATGCGTTGCGTTGAATGAGTAATAAGATTTTTCTCTTCCATTAGATTTTTTTGGACCTGTTTTTTTATATGTTTTTTAAAAATATTTTTTAAAAAGTAGAATCTAAATATACTTTTCGTTAAGCTGAATAATGAGAAATAAGAAAACTCAGATGCTTGGTTGTTATTGATGTAATATATATTTTCTGGTACATTTCTTGAAAGAGATAAATATTTTTTTCTCCTTGAAATATGAATTTAAGAACTCTTATAAAATTCTGGAAATATAACAAATATGTTTTAAGTGTAAATTCTATGTTATGTCACATGCAAAATGCATATTAATTCCACCTTGTTTTTAAATATATATTATTATCAATCTTTAAGGTACGTTCAGCATATTTGTTTAAAAATTATATTAAGTCTAGAGTAATTTATAAGAGATATGTTTTGTTTTTCAAATATCTTTTTAAGGCAATTTATAATTTTAAAAATATCTGGAAAAAAATCTGTTTTGTTTAATACTGTCTGTGTATATATGTCTAGAATAGTTTGTAAATATATTTCGTAAATTCATAATAACGTGAGAGGGAATTCTGATCTGATTTGATAAGATTCATTGCAAATTTTTGTGTCAAGAGACGTTCTAAAAATAAAATTTGTAATGGGAAAAATATATTTTGAAGTGTTTTGAAACATTTAAAATAATTTTACAGTATATTTAAGCTGTGAAAGTGCACACTTTTTCTATCTTATTATTTTCCGTCTCAATCGCTTAAGAATATCTAAACAACAAAAATGAATTGTCGTTATTAATGTCATGTTAATGTTATATTACGTTAAAGCCCCCCGTACGTTAATTTATTATTAACACATGTCTAGTTTCATTTTTATATAGATAATTTTTACGTTTAAATTTATGTTTTTAGTATTAATTTTTATGAAAAATAAATGTTAAAATATTCTTTGGAAAAGATTCGTTTACTGGTATAGTGCATAATTGTGATTACTGCAATCAGTGTTTGGGGATTTTTTTTAGTGAATTTTAAAGCTTTAGATATGTGATTGGATCATAAAGGAATATGAAATAACCGGAAGTTTTATTTTTGATAAAGTCTCCAATACAGTTCTTTGCTGTGCATCTACACAACTATACTTCGTTATACTGTTATGCCTTTTTCTTTTGTGTGTATAATACAGAGTTATAGGTATTAGACATATATAAAATGCTAAAGCTAATACCTTTTTTATAAAGGGTGTTTTCTTGAGAGGTATAGAACTTTACATTGCAATAAAACAACGATGTATTATTCGATTGGCATGAATTTTTTTTATTCGAAAGATAATCTTGTGGCATTACATTTTAAATATGATTTCTGGCATAGGACTGCCACGGCTGGCTCGGATGTAGTCCAATCTGGACGTCCAATTTTCCATGACTTTTTCCAACATTTGTGGCCGTATATCGGCAATAACACGGCGAATGTTGTCTTCCAAATGGTCAAGCGTTTGTGGCTTATCCGCATAGACCAATGACTTTACATAGCCCCAAAAAACAGTCTAGCGGTGTTAAATCACAAGATCTTGGAGGCCAATTCACAGGTCCAAAACGTGAAATTAGGCGGTCACCAAACGTGTCTTTCAATAAATCGATTGTGGCACGAGCTGTGTGACATGTTGCGCCGTCTTGTTGGAACCACAGCTCCTGGACATCATGATTGTTCAATTCAGGAATGAAAAGTTAGTAATCATGGCTCTATACCGATCACCATTGACTGTAACGTTGTGGCCTTCATCGTTTTTGAAGAAGTACGGACCAATGATTCCACCAGCCCATAAAGCGCACCAAACAGTCAGTTTTTCTGGATGTAACGGTGTTTCGACATACACTTGTGGATTAGCTTCACTCCAAATGCGGCAGTTTTGTTTGTTGACGTAGCCATTCAACCAGAAGTGCGCTTCATCGCTAAACAAAATTCGCTTATGAAAATCGACCATTATTTTCGAAATAAAATTGCACCATTTGAAAGCGTTGTTCAGGCGTGAGTCTATTCATGATGAATTGCCAAACCAAACTGAGAATAAATCCCTTGACAGCTGTTAAATCGGTCGCCATCTTGGAAAGTAATGCTAACTTAAACTACTATACCTGGAAAAAAAAACACTCTGTAGCTGAGCTTACTCCTTTTAGGATTTTATATTTATTATTTATTTGCGATTATTGATTATGTTTTAATGATTTTATATTTAGGAATTATATATTTACTTAACATGGTTTAATGTTTATTTTTTTTTAAAAATCACGGAACATTTACAAAAAAATGCATTTTTTTCAAACTGTCTATTTTTGCGATTTTGTATAAAAATATCATTCTTTCATAAGGGATTTTAGATATTACGTTATGTTTTATTGTCTTAAATCTTTCTGTTTTCAGTTGCTATTATATTGGATTGGTATAACCTTTTTTTTTTTTTTTTACTTTGAAAATGTATTACTTTCGATGAAATAAAATCATTGTTCAAGTATATAGAGATACTTTGATGGTGAGAATCACAGGAATTTAATACGAAATCCTCACTATCTGTATTTTACTTTATTCTGTATCTTATTTACTTTAAACATAAGCCATCTTTACAATTTTGGTAGATGTTTCCTCAACCTCCTTTGTGGAATCGTAAAAATAAATAGAATGGCCTCACCTTCTGTTCAACTATTTTATTGATTTATATTTTTAACAACATAAGGAATTGTCGTAAAAAGAACGGATAACACATTTTCTCCCCGGAAGCATATACCTACAAAAATACTTTGTTTCTTTCGAAATGTATTAAATTTTCTAATAAGAAATCCACCATCAGAAACACTTGGGAAAAATCCCGAGTCTGGCCGCCATCTGTGTTGAATTCAGACTTGTTTAAAACAAATAGGAAATGTTTTATAACTCCTTCTATACCCATGTTCATTCTTTTCTATTCTATCCACAAAAAAATAAAGCAATGTTCACTGCAAGAATAATTCCATGTTTTATCTAGCGTTTCGCTTACGTCTGCGGGGATGATTTTCTATTTTTTTGCTTCCTCTCAATTTAAGTTGAAACAAATGCTCCCCCTTTTTTTTAAAAAAAATCTTAAGAATTTATTTAAAGAGTGATATAAGCATATATATCTTGAGGAACAATTCTTGAGAATAAAAGCACCTGTGTCTGTTCTGTTAGTCAATGTAACGTTTGGTTTTATTTGTGGTCAGGAGTAGTTCAGGCATAATTAATTACAAGCTTCATAAATTACGTATATAATTAAAATTAGCATTGGGTTTATGTTATACTTGGAATTATACGCAAAAAAATTAAGTCATTTTTTCGAAATTTATCACACTTTTCTCTCATTTAAAAGAACTACAAAAATTTACATATGGAATTTGTAAATAGAATATTTTTTACCGAGCAAGAATTATGTTTGATTATAGAGATCACGCATGGAATTTTGAATATGTTCCTTTGCACGCTCGGTTTTGGATATCGCCAGCTAAATAGTTTTGAAAACACATGATTTTTTATGCTATTGCCATCTCTTAAACTTAAATTTGAAAATAAGATTCACATAGTTAATTCTCTTCCATTTAACCTCTGAGTCGATTTAATATTTTTCTTTTACTTTCAACCAGATTTTCGGCATTGGTAGCCTAGTGTTCATGATCACGAACTCGTGATCGACGTTGTTGTGTCGGGCATTTGATTCCTTAGGGCATTGAAGACCCAGAGTGTAAAGTGGCTGCGGTAGCCGAGTGGTATAGGTATCGGATCGTGGCTGACTTTGTCACGAGTTCGAGCCCAGTGCCACTAAAGACCCGCCGTGTAGGGCAGCGATGCACGCTAAATTTGTCGAGAGTTGAAACGTCCTCCCGTTGGTGTGGTGTGGTGGTAGTTAGTAGAGGGGGTGCCAGCTCAAATGTCGTCCACGTCACTTGACCATGGTTCAAAATTACGTGGTCCGTCGCCAAAAGCTCTCGTGTTGCTGAACAGTGCGACGTTAATATTCTCTCGCTCACTCACCCTGAGTGTAAAGGGACTGATGCACGTTAATTCTGTCGTGGCTGAAAGTGTTCGTGTTGGCGTAGTGTAAAAGCTAGGATAGTAGGTCCAGCTCAAGTGTCCGTCCTCTTCACTTGACCACGTCTCATTAATACAATGTCCATTGCCAATAGCCATCGTGTTGCATTAAAGTGCGACATTAATAAACACTCACTCACTTACTCAGGTTTTTTGTAACTTTTATTCATAGAATCCTTTTATGTTTGTAATGTACTGACTGATATTTTCTTTTCATATAATTGATGACATGAATTTTAAATTAATTTCAAGAATGTTTTACATTTTTTATACTGATAAAATATAACCCTCTTACCTCTTCCCCTGAATTTTATTCTTTCTTTCCTGCATACATTTTCAACTTTTAATTTCGAAGCATTATATCTTTTTATATAAATGTGGAAATCATTCAAATTTTAATTTTCGCTCTCGTAAGCTGCTAAACGCTCAATTCAGATTAAAAGGCATTAGTATTCTTTGATGAAACTATGCACTGTTACGAAGGAAATGAATTATGTTTTAAGTCGATTGAAGAATTTATTTTGAATCCACAAGGGGAAAAATTAAGTGTAAAATCGATGTTAAATGATGCTGTTGCCCTTGCATTTTAAAGGATCACTGCTTCCCAGCGAAATTTTTCCAATATCCTCATCTAACCCTTCTCTGGCTTTGAGGCAAAATATTTTACGATAAAAATCATCGCCTTTGACATTAAATTCTTTCAAGTCATTTCCTTTTATGCCCGCAGATTATGTTTGAGTTTCCAAATTGATCCTCCAGGGAATTTTTACATTTTTTTCTCCCCCCAGCTCGCTTTTCCCTATCGACTTCTTTGCTGAGGTCGTTCAACAAGCATTACAAATTACCCTAACATCGTGGCTTTAGAACACAAATGGAGGTGGAGATAATGTACGAATAAATGGCATAAGTCCAAAACATTTGTCGGTAAAATGCAGATGCAATTTGTCGTAAACGCTTTTCAACCTATTATAATTTTACATTGAAATTGAAGCAATTAGGAATGAAGTTAAACGGCCGAGCATTCAACGAGAATTGTCTGACGTGAATTTTAAATGCACTTCTATGATACAATACAAATATTTTATTTCTGAAATCTCTTTCAAACATTGTATTTGCTTCGTAAATTAAATTTTAGGATATTGTTAGTTTTACTGCTCATAAAATGGATTTGAACTTTTTACAATATTAATTGCATAATTGGTGATTTATAAAATTAAGAACCTAGTAATATAGTTTATCAGTATTTCAATTTTGCCCTATCTTTACTAAGTATTAAACTCTATGATAAATATATTATTATTTTAAAAGTCTTTGAACCTGCCATGTGTGAATAGGGTGCCAGTGTACGTTAAATCTGTCGAAGCTCAGCGTTCCTCCCTTGTATGTGATGTTGTAGTTTGGAAGGGGGTGCCAGCTCAGGTGTCGACTTTTTCAGTTGATGGTGGCTCAAAATTACGAGGTCCGTTGCCAATACCTCCCCCGTGTTGCTTTACAGTGCGACGTTAGTAAATTTTTTACTCTCTCTTGGAAGTCTTTGAATTATTAAATACACTGCTCAAAACAGTTAAAGGATATTGTAAGTTTTATATAAAATAAAGATATAAGCGAAATTTTTTTTGCCGAAAATGGAAGAAGAGAATCACAAATGCAAATTTTTCTGATTTTCAAACTGTGGAGTATGCTAATTTTGAGTTCGACGTCAAAAACGTCGCTTCAGCGGCAGCGAATGAAATTTGAATTTCAACTGAAATGAAGACAATGATGATCGGCATTCAGTGACTGCTTTGTTTCGATGAGTACGATGTCTCAGCGAAGTCATTTAACCGAATCAGAAGCTTGGAGAGTTGTTGGTAGGTTAGAAGGGGGCCAAACTCAAGCCGAAGTAGTGCAAGCCATTGGAGTGTCACAAAGTGTGATTTCCAGGATCTGGAACCGTTTTTTGGAGACTGGAAGTGCAGGCCGAAGACCAGGACAAGGTCATAGACGGGCAACAACGCCCAATGAAGATCGTTATCTAGTGTTAACGCGGTTCGGAGTATGAACGCTACTCTTCTCCAACCACAACTTCGCTCGGCACCACGGTTTCAACTCAGACTGTCCGAAACCGGCTCCATGGTGTAGGTCTGTATGCTCGCCGACCGATGGTATGTGTTAGACTAACATCAAGGCATCGTCGCGACCGCAGGGAGTGGGTAACAGAGCATGTGAACTGGAGGAGAAATGAATGGAGCAATCTTCTTTTTTCTGACGAGTCCCGTTTTTCTGTTCATCCGGATGATAGTGGTATTTTCATCTGGTGGGACCGTGGCAGTAGGAATAATCCTGCGTTCGTGCACGAAAGTGTCAGATTTGGCGGTGGGGGAGTGTTGGTGTATGGTGGGATCTCCACTGACGGGCGCACAGACCTCTACATCATTCGAGATGGACCTCTGACCGCTCGCCGATATAGGGATGAGATCTTCAGACCTATTGTAGTCCCTTACGCTGCAGCAATCGGAGATGACTTCATTTTAATGGACGATAACTGCAGGCCACATCGTGCTAACCTGGTGGAGGGTTTCCTTTTCGAGGAAGGAATCGTACGAATGGAATGGCCAGCGTGTTCTCCAGACATGAATCCAATAGAGCACGTTTGGGACGCCCTAGGAAGACGAGTTGCTGGTCGCCAACCACCCCCACAAACTCTCCAAGAACTGGAAAGAGCTCTTCTGGAAGAGTGGGACAGAATACCCCAACTCGTGATTAATAGCCTCATTTACTCTATGCCTCAAAGGTGCTCAACGTTGCTGGCTGTCCGTGGAAACCATACCCCCTACTGAAAATAATTTCCTTTGAAGAAAACACCTTTTCTTCTTTTTTTCTCATATACACAAATTGTGTTTTTATTCCTTTTGTACACAAATGCGCAATAAAATCCTTTTTTTTCTGCCAAACATGCGTAATTTATTCTCATATAACCTACTACGTCTGTCGACCATGTATCAATCAGCTAAAAAGTTTCCCAGCCACAAGATCCACCTAAAACCGCAATATCCTTTAATTATTTTGAGCAGTGTGTATCAGTATAATTAATCAATATATCAAACTAAAAAAATCTTTCTTTAATTATTTAGATTTGTTTTACTATTAAAATTCTCATACCTGAAAACATTTCTAAGTTTGAAAACCGGATTTTTAAGATACTTTCGTGATATGTTTTATTTGATTTTCGATACTTTTTAGAGGAAAGAAGCTTTTAGATTCGAGTGAAATCTTTTTTATAAATCTGCAAACCAAATTTAGTTCTTTTTCATTTACTAACACCGTAACAGCTTCGCGTTTAGAATTTCAGATTCTTTTCCTGTTTCGTTTATGGACTTGCGCACACTTTAGTAGAAGCGTGGTGAAAAGTTTCAGTTTTATTATTTATCTGAGTTTATTCGATCAGGAGATTGAAGTTGCAGTTTTCTGTGAACACTATGTGATTTTTCATGCAGTAATATTTTAATAGAATTACAAAACTCAAAGTTGTATAAGTATTATAGTTTTTTACTGTAAGTAATTTATAATAAAGGGTGTTTTTTTAGAGGTATAGAACTTTAAATTGCAATAAAACAAAGATGTATTATTCGATTGACATGAATTTTTTTTATTCGAAAGATAAACTTGTGGCATTACATTTTAAATATGATTTCTGGCATAGGACTGCCACGGCTGGCTTGGATGTAGTCCAATCTGGACGTCCAATTTTCGATGACTTTTTCCAACATTTATGGCCGTATATCGGCAATAACACGGCGAATGTTGTCTTCCAAATGGTCAAGTGTTTGTGGCTTATCCGCATAGACCAATGACTTTACATAGCCCCACAGAAAATAGTCTAGCGGTGTTAAATTACAAGATCTTGGAGGCCAATTCACAGGTCCAAAACGTGAAATTAGGCGGTCACCAAACGTGTCTTTCAACAAATCGATTGTGGCACGAGCTGTGTGACATGTTGCGCCGTCTTGTTGGAACCACAGCTCCTGGACATGATGATTGTTCAATTCAGGAATGAAAAAGTTAGTAATCATGGCTCTATACCGATCACCATTGACTGTAACGTTGTGGCCTTCATCGTTTTTGAAGAAGGATTCCACCAGCCCATAAAGCGCACCAAACAGTCAGTGTTTCTGGATGTAACGGTGTTTCGACATACACTTGTGGATTAGCTTCACTCCAAATGCGGCAGTTTTGTTTGTTGACGTAGCCATTCAACCAGAAGTGCGCGTCATCGCTAAACAAAATTGTTGGAAAAAGTCATCGAAAATTGGACGTCCAGATCGGACTACATCCGAGCCAGCCGTGGCAGTCATATGCCAGAAATCATATTTAAAATGTAATGCCACAAGATTATCTTTCGAATAAGAAAAAATTCATGTCAATCGAATAATACATCGTTGTCTTATTGCAATTTAAAGTTCTATACCTCTAAAAAAAACACCCTATAGTAGTAATAATTACTATTAAATATATTTCTTACTTTTTCTTTCAATTATTAATGATACGTTTCTAAATTTGTATTTCCAAATATTTTTTTTTTAAATTAATTTTGGGAAATGTGTATTAGTAGAAAATATAGGAACTCTATTATGGAAAATGAGAGAGATATTACTAATGTCTGATTTTAATCATTTTAAATAACCGTATTGTGAAGTTATTAGCTTTTAAATGTATTAGGGTTGATGCTAAACAAATTATTATTTTGTAAATAAAATAATTAGAGATTTTGTTGAAAATCTTTATTTAATTTGAGCTCATGTATAAATATATTTAAATCTCATCTACTCATGATAAATTAAATTAATTTATAAAATATATAAAATTTCTTTCCGTTTTAGTTGCTGGTAAGATATTTAAGATGCGGTTTAAGTTCAGAATGTTTTTATCCAAATTTATTTAATAATTGAACTAATGGATTAAATTTTGAATAAAACTTATCTTATGGTAGCATTATTTTCTTTTTTGTTAATATATAGTTGCACACATTTTGTTGGTTTTCGCTTAATGTTTTCGCTACCAACAGTGTAATACTTCAATCTTTTTTTTAAAAAAAATCTTTTGCTAATGTTGTTTTTAAACCTACGTTAATGCGTAACTTTTTATGTAGAATTGGGTGAGGGTTTTTTTTTTTTTTTTTTTTTTTTTTTTGTAGTTTAGAATAGCTTTATTATATTAATTTTGGTATATTTTCACAGCAACATCATTGATTTTAACTTAATATAAACTAATTGTAAATTTAATTTGTAAAAAAGAGCTATTTGTGTAAATATAATTTATTATAAACTAATTGTAAGTTTTAATAATGTCCTTTAATTAAAATGAAATGAGAAAATTCTTTTTTAAAAACTATTTTCTTAGTCAGTACATATATTTCTTTATGTATTTGTATACAACATATATGTAACTTAGTATGTAACATATATCTAGCCTGTGCCAACTTTACAAGATGTATAACATATATCTTTTTCATTTTTATCAGTTAATGACTTTCAAAGCATTATAATTAAAAAGAAAAAAAAGCTTATAAATATAATACTTTCACAGTATTTATTCTTCAAAGAATTACATTTACAATTAGTTTCATTGCATAACGTTATTACTTTATTTAATATCGAACACATTTTTAATACGCCAAAAAGGTATTTAATGTTCATGTTTTATTCTTAAACTAGTATTTATTTTTTTAAAAAAACTGGTATTAAACTAATAAAAACAAAGTAATATTTATTTAACAAGAGACTTAGTGCTTAGTTATAACTCTAACATATATTTCACTTCAAAATAGTATCTAGAATAATATATATACTATTTAAAAATCTTAATTCTTTTGTAAAGAAGCATACCTTTTTTTAAATAAACTGTGTCTAAAAAGAACATTTTTACAATATCCACTATTTTTATTTCCTATACTTCCTTTTATCAATTCCTATCTTTTTGCCATCCTGATTCGAAGACATCTTCAAACTAATCCTTCTTAAATTGAGTCCTTTTTAGCTCTGAGTTGTTAAGAAACTTCGTGAAATGTGCTGTAGGCATGGAAGTATGTGTCTTGTTAAACGAAAGTTACTTGAAATGTTTTCTTTTGAGTGACGTAGAATAGAGCATATTTCTTTCGTTGCTTTTTGTTTGTTTTCTGTTATTTGTCTTACTAGTTCCGTAAAAGTAACTCATATGTATTGTGAAAACATTTTTTTTTAAAGAATAACTGACTGATTCTCGGAATTTGCTTCGTTTTATTTTTGAAAGATAGACAATTTTGTTTCAAAAAATATAGTGGAATTTCTTAAGTAATACTTCGATAGATATGGCAATTATTATCCACATTTCTGTTTTGCTGATTTTCATTAGTTGCTCATGAAGTGAATATCTGAACTTAATTTTCGCAAGCATTTTTTCAGTCGATGAATGCTTTTGTATGTTTTAGTGTGAGTTATTTTCCCTTCCCCCAACTATAATGAAAATGTATACTTACATAATTTCGCATGTACAGTATTCGTGCACAATAAAAACATGGCGTTTTCATTAACCGTATTTCCATTTATTTTATTTATGTGATTCAAATTTAAAAAACATATTTATTTATCCAACGCTCGTGCTTGGCTTCGGACCATTTGACGCCGAGTCTTCCAGTACTGACTGACGACGTTGTTAGTCGGGTATTCATCGAGTCCAGTGCATTGGAGCAAGTGGTCGCTATTCTGACATGGCCGCAGAGTGAGCTGGCCTCGTCAGCAGTTAGTCTAAGCCAGTGGAGGAATGCTCCCAAAAAGTCATCTCCGGTGGTTAGGTGAGAGCTTGAGACAGCCTCGGCTCTCTCCAAGTGCCTCGGGATAAGACCTGCAGTGGCCAGGATTTCCCATGACTTTCCAAGGCTCTTGTCCTTTTGGGTCACAGCAGTACATTTGTCATTGTATGTGGATATAATGCTCTTTGTTTGCTCTTTGAGGGCCAAGGAGACTTCTAGTTGAGACGATTCGCGGCTCCCTGCTTGGCTTTTTAGTCGGCTCTATCATTGCGGGGGATCCCAACTTGACTTTTAACCCTCTGTAAGGCCATAGTCCAGCCATATGAAATTAGCTCCGCAATTTTAGTTCGGCACTGAATTGTGTTAAGTCAGTTGAGGTGTATTGTTCCCCCCTTAAGACTGAGATTGCAGCTTCGAATTCGATGAAGAAGACAATTTTTACAGGAGCTAGACAAGCAGTTAGTAATTGCGTCGTAGCTTCACAGGCAACCGATCCTAATTATTAAACATCCAATTGCTATTTTTTTAAAAGTCTTTATGTTTCGATTAGTTTTTCTATTTCTACGTTTCCTTTTGACTTATTTTAGTTGTAACTTCGTATAAGACGATATCACAATGTTTTCGTAAAGTTGAAGACATCTCTTTATTGTGTCTGATAATAAGGTAAATGGAATTTTTCCTTCTTTTTCAGGGGAAAAAAAAACTGTTTAAAATTGATCGTTTATAAGCTTTTTTGAATTCGATGTTAGAGGGGAAAATGGGCCTTTTATATTAAACATTTTTTTTAAAAGAAAATTATCCATAATTCTATTGATTGCAATAATTTTGGCTCTTATAAATTCAGAAATGTTTAACAAATTAAAAATAAGGAAAAATTTCTTAAATTCTTAAACGGGATATAATACATATATTTTATCTAATGCAAGTCATCATTTATGATCAAAATGATCCTAAATCAAATTTTGTGTCCACTTAAAGTCTGTTCTTTGATATTAAATCATTTATTTAAACATGATTCATTCCTCATCTAACTTATCTTTTCTTTCAGTTAAAATTCTAAATATACTCTTCCAACGCATTGCATTTCTAATCTTCAATTTCGATATCTTAAAAATTTATAGCTAATGATGCAGTTAATTTATTTTTCTGAAATTGTGATTATAACAGGATACAATTTCATAATTAGGATATATCCTTTTGATAATTTGTAATCAAGGAATGTTTTTTATGATTCCAAAAGTACATTTTAATTGTAGTAATGGTATTGTGGGGAATGGAGTATATATATATAATTAATTTCATATTAAGAATTTCGGTTTGTAAAAAATTATTTTTATATTATAACGAAAAATGCTCCATTTTAGTGTTGCATTTATTGGAATCTTATCTTTCTGGCTGCTTTTGTTTGTTTAATATTTCTTTGAGTTTCTGCTTTTTTATCTTTTATTTATTACAAGAACAGCATATAATTCTGTTTAATAAGTCATTCATTTATTATATATATATATATATATATATATATATATATAACGTTTCAGAAATCTGAAGACACATTTTGTTTTGAGAGTTCTTTTGATTTTGGTGTGTCTCTAACATTTTATAGAATTTTTAAAAATTGTATTATTTTAAATATGAATCATATTTAAAAAAATTATAGCACTATTTTATGTATTTAATTATTTGAATGCTCCCAATTTACAAATTACAGTTTTTTTTGTTCTCTAATAACCAAGATTTATTTTAGCTATAATATATTTATATTTTACGATACATAAATTGATAGATCTGTGAAAAAAATTATGATTGGATGCATACTTTTTTAAATGAGGCTTTACTTGAGTTTCGGTTTCCTTTTTTTTAAAATAAGAATTCTGTGATTATAAAGAGTTATTTATTTAAAGTACTGAATGTTAATGAATGATTTTTTTTAAAGAACATCAAATTCTTTCAATCTTATAAGAATTGGAAATTTGTTTGTTATACATACACTTAAAGCTTATCCGAAAAATGACATTTACGCTTTATTTTGTTCGAAAAAAATACATTTAGTATTAAAAGTAATAATTTTAAGTTCATAATTTTAATTCTGTTTATATTCTCTGGATATAATTACGTATACTTTTTGCAATAAATTGGACAATTGAACAGGAAAAACAAGACAGTTTGGTTTGATTTTAATGGCTTATATTTTAGTTTACTGTAAGTGAAGTAGAGGTATATTTAAATTTTAAGAAACTTTTAAGATTAAATCTGAATAAAATTTGTTCCCATTGCAAGTGATGTCATGCTTGCTGACATTTGAATTCTTCATTTACAGTTAGTTGCATTGATATTTGTAGTTGCATGGTGATTTGGTATTGAATATGCTAATTTGCCAAAGGGCACATCTTCATTAGTGAAGTTATACAAAGGAAGAATATTTTAAAATCAGATTGACATGTTTATATGCATCAGCCATTTTTTCGGATATATTTAAATAATTTCATTCATTTTTTTTTACATTTAATTTATCTTTTCTGATTTCAACCTATTTGCTTTGATTTGCCTTTTGATTTTTCTTATTTTTTTTTCAACCTATTTGCATTGATTTGCCTTTTGATTTTTCTTTTTAACTTGTTATGTGCAATTAATCTGTTTTACCGTAAGAACAAAATACTAGGCTTTTTTATGCACACACCCTCTAGCATTTTGTAAAGTTTGATTGCTATGTTTATGTGTCAGTTTTCTTCTTGTTTATGTAATTTTGCAACTATTTAAACTTTTCTATCGTACTGTTGGATGCAATTTGTTCATTTCGATACAGTTTAAAAAAATCTAACCTATTAAGGTTGTATTTGAGTAATATGAAAGAGTATACCCAATTTTTTTTGAAATTTTAATATTTTTTCAAGTAAAAAATAGTTCAACATTCATATTATATTCTGACTTCGTTTGCCTACACACAGCAATAAATATTATACTACTGTTTGAAATAAATCCATTTTTATTTTTTGGCATGAAATGCGTTCTATATTTTCTTTTCTTTGTAATGCTAATTAATTGATTTTTCAATTGTTAAAAGAAAAATATTATAAAAGGTTGTAAGAGTTATATTCTTATGAATTTACATGAAACGTTTTTCTATATGAAGGTGTGCTTCATATGTGATACAAGCTATTTTACATTTGGTGAAAATAATTTCATGAAAATTAAGCTTGAAATATTTCAGTTTAATGTATGTTTTTAAATAAGACTGAGATAATTTCTTTTTACAGCTATTTTTTCCCCAGCACGATCGACTTCAGAATAAATTATTTTGTAATGAATTTTAAAATTTAATTGCGTTTGATTTTTAGTGTAAAGTATTTATTGATCTTGCGACTGTCTCCTGTACTTTTACTAAACGCATCAATATATAGTTTCTGCATATTTCCAACATTAAAGACATAATTCGTTTTTATGAACGAATAAGATATCGACTGCGTCACTGAAATCAGTACTAATGGAACATTAACTATCCTTTTAACAGCATTATCTGATTCTGTATTTTAAAATTTTTTTAAAAAATGTGACACACACCACTGTGCTGAGCAAAACACTCTATCGATTTAAAATATGCAAATAAATCCATATTTCCTGGTTCACTTGAAAATCGTAACTTACAGACAAAATGGTTTCGGAGGGAGCTATTGCGAGGACCTTAAGAGCTTCAGCCATTTCGGCTGTTTGAAGAGAAAGAAGATGTATGCAAATTTTTTCTTTCCTTTCTTCTTTTTGTGTGCACTTTACTTTGTTTTAGCGCACTTTTCGCGATAGATTCCCTGTATGTTATGGAATGGAAGTTTTAAAGCCTTTTACAAAAATTTGCATCTTCGATCACACATCGATTCATTTCGGGGTAGACTCTTAAAATGCAAAAGACGCTTTTGTTTTCGAGTCTTTCTTCCGAACTGTAGTTAAAAATGGAAAAGATTAGCCTTTCAAATACCTCCTTTTTTAAAAAAAATCTTTTCTTTTCTTTTTTTTTAAAAGGAAAAAAAAGGTCTGTATTGGGAAAAGTTACTCCTTTACGTGGAATGTGGTCTTTGTTTAAATGGGTTTTGTGTGTGTTCGTCGAAATCTTTTACTGAAATAACTTCTGTGGATGGAAGTGATGGAAAAGTAAAGTCTTAATTACTAATGTATGGAGCGCTCTAAGGAAATCTTTCCTCCATTATTTTTAAAGTGGGATTTCTCTGTGGATGGATTTTCTGACTTGTTGAGGATATTTTAAGCGGAATTTGGAATACTTCCTGTGATATGTATAATATTTAAAGAAATAAACCTGTAAATGAGAATGATTTCACACTCAAGATTTTATTGATATCGGTTTTTTTAAAAAATGTTCAAGTTGCGCTTTTACTATGAGTAATGGCTAGGCACACAGTGGCGCACATAAAGGGGAAAGGGGTTCTAGGGTCCGTACCCCCCCAATGCCCTTGATATTTTTTCCGATTAATTATATTCCTATGCATATAGTACATAAAATTTAATTAAGTATTGGTTATTAATAATTAATTTTATTAATACTAATTATTCATTCAATAATTAACTTTTTACTATCTTTTGTTCTCGAAAATCGACAAAATCAAAAGAATATGTTGGGTAGAGTACTGGAGCATGATAGAGAATAGTGCAGTTTCGACCCTGGGCAACCCTTGAAAAGTTCCTGTGTGCGCCACTGGCTAGGAGTATGTTAAAAAAATCTACCCAAGACAAACCAATTGTTTTCAAAATTTATCGATTCACGGAATCCTTGAAACTATAACGTGTTTCGTGGATACTCCATAAAGAAAGTCTTAGAAATACATATTCTAAAATAATATTTAAATTAGATCAAATATATATATATATATATATATATATATATATATATATTATAGGTACTTAAAGTAAAGGCAATTTAAAAATACTTTATTTTTTTATTAAAATTTTTTAGCATAATAATTGTAATTTATACATTAATTTGTCCTCCAAATGTCATCTACCTTTACATTATATTTAATTACTGGGACTTGTGTTCGTGTCCATTATTTTTTACACAAACTACCAAAATCTAGATTTATTGAAACAATCTGCAGTTTCCTTTCATATTTTGTGTTAATTTACTTCTATATTTTGATTTTGTTGCCACATTATCTTGAAAAATATTTTTCACTTAAATACACTCTTCAGAATGGTATTAAAATGTCTATGACTGTGTGAGAAATTTCGGTGAATTCTGCAAATTTGCAAATCAAAAATTTAGGAGATGCTTCTCTTTAAACTTAGACTTTTACGAAGTTTTATAATTTATTTTATCCCTGAACTATTTATTCCTAATGAGTCCGCGGATTGGTATTTTACCATTGAAGACCTAGTACGTTCCCCGGGAGTTGGTACCTTTTTCAATTCCTACTATTAGCTCACACTCTCTATTTATTTATTTATCTTGGTGGTATTTTCAATCGTTAATAAAATACATTTTAAAGCGTTCAATTCAGCTGAAATTTTATATACAGAATTATTTTGCATGACAATACATTAATTTAATTATAATTAATAAAAATTAATTGATTAAAGCTAATTATTTAAAGAATTACAAATACAGCCACATTGGCATCATTTTTGGCGATTTGTGTCAAAACTTGAAAGGGTTTTTTTCTCGCGTTTTAAAACATTCAGTTGAACTGAAATTTTATATACACGATTGCTTTGGATGACAATACGATATTTTAATGATAATTAATAAAAACTAATTACCACATACATATTTATATTAATTGTAACTATTTAATAAAAAGTAGCTAAAATAAAATTTTTCTTTGTTGATCTAAGTAGGAATTGACTTAAAAAATATTTTTTTTGCATTACTTGTTTTAGTCCGGCATCACTTAGGTGTTATACCTATCGCCGCAAGTAATTTTGATGCCCAGTTTCCTCCCCAGAGGAAACCCTGTCCTCTGACGATGCGAAATCGTACTAGGAATTAAATCTTGCTGAGTCTAACTAATCTTGCTGAGTCTTGACTAATCCAAGTCAAATAGTCAGTTATCACTTGTGGAACCCCTGTCAAAGTTCCAAGGAACCTAGATTAAAGACTTCTGAGTTAAACGAATGCAAAAGATAGGCATCATATTTTGACTAAGTATTATCTTGAATAAATTTCTGTAGGTTCTTCAAAGGAAAATGTCTGGTTTGATATCCATGTTCTCCTCTCAGGATACACAATGAAGGATTTTAAACAATGCTAATTGGAAACAGTGAGTAGAAATGGAATTTTCTCGACTTTAATAATCGGATTACGTCTGTTCTCTCTCGAAATAGTTTTACTGTAATGTACGGTATTCAAGTTTCACAGTAATTTCCAATTAGTGCTATACCTTTCAAAATCTCATTAATTTCTGTCAACACTTATCGACCTCTACTCTATTAATCAGCTTTTCATTGACAGGAAACCCATTAATAAATTATTTTCGCTTGGACTATCGATTGGCTTATTAATCAAAGTTTCATCGGCAACACTTACTGACCGAAACTAATTAAAATGCTCAATTTTCTACCCATGCGTATTTGATGAAGTTGTTTTCTTTGCTATTCTCTTGTGATTTGAGCTCACTGCAAATGTGAGATTTGATCCTTTATGCTAACAATACTCTTCGTTGAAAATTATAAAGGGAATTATTGTTAAATTTCTTTTTCCGTACTCTTTTAGTAAGGATTTTGCTTAGATCTTGTATTGTTACACTAAGTCTCTAACAAAGCTTGCGTAGATAACATTCTGAAAGCAGTGTCCATAATTTCTTTTTTTTTATCGTAACCCCGAAACTAATTATATAAATTGCACCTACATAGTTCTTCCGACTTTGCGAGAAGTACTGAACAGTTAAGCTAGATGGTTGATAAAATTATCGATATCCACACAAAACAAAAGTTAAAATCCTCAAAAAATAAGATATTTTGGACAAAAATCGAATGCATAGCAAATCAAACGAAAAAACTGAAACCCAAACATGTGAAGGAGAAAATACCTAGTGAAAAGTTAAAAATATAACAAGTTTTCGAAAAGATGTGATTATACTTTATCATTCATATTAGTTTTAATATCTTTAATCCGAATTTTCTAAATGAACCATGAAACAAATGCAAAATGCTTTTAGTGTTTATTATATTTATATCATCTTCAACGTTCGCATGACAGCCCTTTGTGGGCCTGAGCCTTACTCAGAAGTTTTTCCCATTCTGCCCTTCTCCCAGCAATTGATCACTTTTAGAATGTGGCTAAGTCCTCATCCACACAATCTTTACATCTTCTTTTGAATCTTCCCTTTGGTCTTTTAATAGAGGGAGTTGCATTCAAAATTTACAATGCTGTTCGTTCTAGGCTCATTCTTACTATATGCCCTGCCCATCTCAATTCTACTTAGTTTTATCTACTTAATAATATCATTACTATTAAAAATCTTATATATTTTAAAATTATATTTTTTCACCAACTATTATTATCGAGAGCAGCACCAAATATGGTTTGCAGGACCTTCCTTTCAAAAGTCGTCAAGATCTTCTCTTCTTTTTTTTTTGTCAAGTGTTCCATGGTTATATTTATAAGTAATTCGAAAAAAAAATATTTTTTTTTATGTATTTCTCATATTTGTTTAATCTATAGAAATTTCATTTGGAAATATGCAAAATAGGGAATTTTAGTAATTATTCGTTAATTAAATAATTATAAAATTTATTTTATAGCTAGTAATTTCTTAAAACATTAAACAGGGTGAAGTAAATTTTCTTGAAAGAAATTCTCGTTAGCACTTTCATCATCTGTAGCACATTATTTTATATGAAGCAGGATAATGTGTCTCGTTTGCTGTTATTACAAGATGAAAAGTAATAAAAAAAATTAAAATCAAATCAAATAAAACAAAGACAATATTTTTTTTTTTTATAAAACATTAATCCAAATGCGTTATTTTAGAGTTTTATGAATACTTATTGCATCAATTTTGCTATTTATTATTAAAAGTTAAGCCTGTACACATACACCAATGGTTTTGGCATTTTACAAAATTTTTGTTATCATATTGTGTTGGATGACAAGAAATAAATTAAAATAAATGTGTCGATTTTCTTAAAATGTCTTTGAGCTTTTAAAAGAATAATAATGAAGAAAGGATAACACTCTGATGCAAATTTAATTATTTTTCAAGCAATCTGTCTTGATTTTTAAATAAATTTTATGTAAAGTTTTCGAAAGGTTTTGAATATTTTTATACTTAAAATTCAAATTTCAATGTTGTTTAAGCATATAGTCATAACATAATATTAATATAGTCTATTCCTCCCCCTCCCAGCAACAAAAGAAAGTATTTACAGGATAAATATTTTATTCTCTCGATATATACGTATTTTCATGCATTTTTTTTTTCAAAATCGATGTTAACATAAATGTTACTGCGCGCTATTGAGTTAAAATCGATTTACTGATATTTTTTTAAAGAGTATGTCAAATATTGACATGGTTATCAAAAATTATGAAAACTTCTCTGTTATCTATGGCTGCTAAAATATTCTAGGCAGAACTCTATTCCTAAGCGGGTTACGTAGTCAGTTCTATAAATCTCCCTTTTTCATTTTTCTTGTTCGGAACTACTTCCAGACACACAGCCCTTCCACTTTAAGTGCCAGATTATATCTCATGACTGAGAAAAGTCACTTTTTCTTCCTAAGAACGATTTAGGAAGAAAGAGAAAAAAGAAAAAAAATCAAGAAAAAGAGGAATAGATGAGAAATGGCATTTGCCTCTTAAACGCTTGATCCGTGGCGTTTCGAGCACTTTGAGCCCCCATCAGCTTTTGCCTCCATGCTTCAGGTAATGTACTGAAGGGATTTGCCACCCCCATTCCACCCCAGCTTCTGTTCTTATCCTTTCGAACGCTTTGTTCATGCCCACCCCTTGTAGTCTCTTTTTTTCTTCAATGGCTTTTAAAGGCCACTTGCTGCTCCCGGAAAAATGGGAAAGGGAGGGAAAAAAAGAGAAAAAGTGATCGCAAAAGTTTCCAAAGTCCTGTTTTAAGCTTCCCTGAGTTTGGTACGCTCATTTTCTCCCCCTTAGCTCTTTCTCCTTCGGAATGTATTTTAGGGGGTATTTTTTTTCTTTTTTTCCCCACCCTCCTTTTTTAAGTTTCCGGTTTTTAAGTATATTTCCGGATCATTTTAAAGTTGATTTCAAAGGCTGGTTTCGAGACAGTCAAGCGTGGCGTGAAGTGATATTTGTGCTGTATCATGTTGTTATGGAGGGATCGATTTTTGGATCGTAATTTTTACTGGAAACTACGTTATTTTTTATATTTCTCGTGTTTTAAAAAAATTAAGTAGAAGCATTAAATAACTTTGAAAATTACCCGTTTTGGTTGATTAGAATTTTTAATATTAATTTCAACTAGAATATTTGTAAATTTTCTATCAGAGAAAAATATTGATGTATCAGCTTGTTTCTACAGAAGTATTCTTTTCTTTGTTATTAAATTTCCTTTTATTACTATTATTTACTTTGAATCACTCATATACTTTATTGTGAGTGAATTATTAAAAGTTGAAAGAATTTTACTGAAAATTTGGTACCCCTTATTGTAGCTAAATAATCGAATAATAGTACATTTGATTTAATAAATGTGAGATTTTTTCATGTATTTATGCTTTAAAATACTTTCTTCATAATCCCAGTATTTGAAAGTATTTAATTTTTAAATGTCTTATAACATGCATCGATTTTTTTCAAAGACAAAATGTAAAATGTTCATTAAATAATATGTAATATATACTAAATCAACGTTGAAAAAAAAGTTTTTAATGTCAATATCTTAATACTTTATCCTTTACCCATAAGTTATATAAAAAAATATTCTCATTTATTTTGAATGTAAACTCTCTGTTTTTTACCTTTTTCATGGAGTATTTTCATTGAATGCGAGTTTAATAAAAATCTGGATAATTCTTTCACTTCATAGCTAGAATATCTATTGAATAATTTTTCATTAATGCTGCTATTTGAAACGAAAATATTAGACATAATTTCTTATAAATATTACCCTTCATTTTTGTGTATCAAATCCCCATCAACCATCCCAATCAAGGCTGCAAATAATACCAAGTCGTTTGTACATCTCATTAGGGGCTCTTACGTCATAAACTATTGCAGAATTAGATATATATGTCTGAACTGAACTCAGTGGCGCAACAGCCAAGAGGGTCAGGATCTATTGCGCCTGTCTCATATTACGTGACCTTAGGCGTTGGGGTGCATGTGCATATGTTTCGGTCAAGTGGTCAGTCTGACGCGAAACCCCCAGTGTTCAGTTCCCAAGCAAGCTTGGTACACATTTATCGACCCACTGAAGGGATGAATGGCTGATATATATGAAGTGTTTCTATAATTTTTCTGGAGAAAAATGAGTATAACTGAAAAAGTGGTGAGCGGATGTTATTAGTGTAAGGTTAATCATATTTTAGATGGTTGGTGTTTATTATTTGATGGCATTGACGAAGAATTTTGTGGAGGCTAGTAATCCAGTTTATTGCATTGAACATGTAGAGACACACAAACATTGACGGCATAACAAAGGAAACACACACAACAAAAATATACGCCGACAAAGACAGAAGAGGCGAAATTTACCAGAGTTCTCACTATTTATTCCCAACGGGAAATCACATGATTTGGGGGTGGATGGATGTAGTTTCAAAAATGCCCGTTTAGGTGGTAGCTAGTTAAGATAATTAAACGATTGTCCTGAAGGACTGGACCATAGGTAAATCATAAACTATTAAGGATTAAATTACTGGGAATTATTACATATACATATGTTCCACTTGTGTGTGTACTAAAAATAAACTCCGCGAAGAAGTGTTTTCTTTTTTTATGTACTACGCTACAACGGAGTTTTTCCTCATGCATATGAATAATTTCCTCATACATAGCAGACATGTTTGTAACAAAATTGCAAGAAATACGTTTATTTGTATATAAAAACTACTCAATTAAAATAATATAAAAATGATTCTTACTTAGAATGTGAATAATTATACTGTATGATGCAAGACAATTCAAATAAATTATCATCACCATTTTAAATTATATGTAAGTATTGTAACACGTAGAAAGCTTCGAGTGAAATTTAATGTTATCATTTTGTCAGTATCTTCATATATATTATAGATTTTCTTATTCCCGAACATTAAACGTCAGTCTCGTGTTCCTAAGGATAAGTAAAACTAAATTTTACTGCTATGCATAGTAAACATTTACAAAAAAGCGAAATTCAATTAGTTATCATTAATTATTTGAAAACTTTTAGGGATTAATTAGCGAGTTTATTTTTTCTAATGCTAGCCCACATACTCCTGAAAAAAAATTTCCTTTGGACCAGAAACACCAGAACTGGATAAGACATGGTTATATATCTAAGCGAATCTAGTTTTATTATTACATTGATATATTATTCTTTCATCTAGGAATTATATTGTTTTTTTGTTTCTCATATGGCAAAGAAAAACACTAATGTTGAATGAAATAAGAAAAAAAAAATAAAGATAAAAGTCCTTGGAAATATGTTATCTTTGCTGGAGGAATAACTGTTATTGCATGGATAAGGAAAGCAATATCTTACCTTAGACTCCAACAAAACTCAGCATAAATCCCCCAGCGACTCCAACTTAATGAGAAGTTCCATGACCGAAGACAGGAAACAGATTGTACCGCCGAGACAGATGAAAGTGTCCTAGCTTTTATTTTTCAGTCACGGAACCCGTACCGAGAGTGGTATTAAGGATCTTTTCCGGACAGCAGGACATTATCCTGTTGCTACAGTGAAGGACGATGCTCAAACAACCGTTAGTGGAACGCTAGTGACTAGATAATGACTATTTGAAACACAAAGGAAGCGAATTGCATTCATTAGTTGTTGGATGTAACGATTTTGTATCTGAGCTTTCTTTGGTGACTCCGAATGAGATTTGATCAAAGATACTGAACGTGCAACTAATGCAGTGTTGGGTTCTTACGTGATTAAGAATGCAGCTTGTTTTCGATTCATTTGATTCAATTAAGAACATTAATGATTCTGTTGCTATTCTCTTGGAGAAATTACTTTTACGAGTAAATTGGCTTTCTGTGATCCTAAGTAGCAGTTGCTTTGCTCCAGATGAATCATTGTATATTTTTGTAGTTTAATGGTTTCAATTTTCTAGAATGGAAAGTCTTCGAAATGAAGGCGTTCTTTTATTAAGTGGTTTCTCATTAAGAATCTATTATGTAAATTTTGGAGAATTCGTAAGTTTTTTTACTTACATTTTTTTTTTTTTTTTTTGTTTTAATATTCTACTAAAAGATGACGTTGCCATTTTAAAATGGGAAAAAGTCAATAAATAAACTTCCAAGCTAATTATAAATTGATTTTCAGGCAGGAAAATCGTTTTCCTTATTGTTTCTATATTTATATCTTGCAAACATCTTTCCACGAAAGGCGTTGTTTTGTCATCTTTTTAGTAGTATATTACTTTATATTGTTATGTCCTGAAAATAAATAAAATTTTCCCTTTATTTTGATGTTTTAACGTTACATTACGTTAATTAACTATTAACTAATTATTTCAGTTTTGTTATTAAAAAATCTTTATATCTCGAAATGCCTACAGTTTTTTTTTTAAATATTCACTGATCCGGTGCATGTCTCTCTGCCTTTATACAGTTTGAACATTATGCCCTTATAACTTTAGAAATGAACTTCTTTTGCATAATTCTGAAGAATTATACAATTAAAAAAATTCAGTCTGATATGGTTTTCTTTTTCGTAAAGTGTACATTTGTAAGTTTTAAATATTTACTTTCATATATAATCAGTACTCTTCGTAGCTACCAACACTTTTCTGTTTACATTCTAGGAGGAATTTTAATAGGCATTAAAATGCCACTTATTTTATTAAACCGCTTAGATTTCTAACTCTCACTTAGGGAAGGGAAAAACTGTATTTAAGTACCGCGCATTTTGTATCTGGAATTTTAGAAATGGTAATTTTGATTTCTATTTTTTTAATTCTGAGGCAAGATGCGAAACCATCTGCATCAACTCGGTTCCGAGTTTTCTTTCTTTAAACCTGACTTCATTAGGCTGGTTGTCCTTTTCTTTTGCTTTTAAAGGCCGCCTTCGTAATGATGCTTTTAAAGATAGAGCGTAAATATTTCGCTCAAGATGGAATAAAGGAAAGAAGAGCATTAAGGTTTCCGATTTTTTCCTTTTTTACTATTCGAAGCTTAAAGTGTCATTGGTTAGTGAATTCCATTAACATAATCCTTTTCTTTTAGTGTTTTTATGTTTCTGTACTTAGTTTAACCAGGTGCCTGTAATTAACTCACTGTGATCTTAGCGGAGACTCTTTGTAACTTTATTGCTAATGTTAGTTGACCTTTTGATGTCGATTGTGTTTATCACGATTTTTATTTACATTTTTAGTTCCTTGAGTATGAATACCGTTAAAAACACTTTTTAAAAATAAATTTGAAAACTAATGTTTTGGATTATATTTATCGAATTGTACTTTTTAATTAAACCGTACTGCTGTTATTTAATTGTAAATGCTCGTTTTTCGAAATGATTCGTAGTATCACGGTAGCCAAAGATTCAAGTCGAAAGTTTTGATGTTGGTGACCATGTACGTTTTGAAGCCATGCTTTTAAATCCTGTCTCTACCAAAAATTGTCTATTGTAGACTGATGCTTTTAAAAATCTTGCGACAAAAATTATGATCTAAAAGATTTATGTGTATCTGGAGCGTGGTTTAGATGTCAGTGGTTTAAGAAATCAGTTCAAATGTATCATTCACATCTAAGTGAGTTTCAAAATAACCAGATATAGGTTCGTCAGCAGCCTTTGTGTAGATTGTTGATTAGAAAATATAGATATATTTCTATAAAAATATTTGAACTAATAGTATTTATATTTGGTTTAAAGTTTTTAATCAATTTATTTTCATTTCTATTAGAAACTGTAAGTGAAAAAAAAATTTGAACTTAACATTCATGAAGAAATGAATAGGATATGGGAATTTTTTTTTATCTATGTTCGTGTGCACATTTATATATCCTAATTATCATATTAGTTAACGTGTTTTTCCATCTGAATTTTCATTTGGGTATTTAACTTCCACACATTTAGAGAAATTTTTCATTTTAAAAATTTTTGAACGTTTTTTTTATTTGTGACTGCATTAAATATAGATTTTCAATGTGATTGATTTACGTCGAATATTACAAATAATTTTGAATAAATGGTAGCACTTGTGTTTCGTCTTACGTAACACTAACTTATTGTTTAGAAATCACAATATATCGATGTTACGAATTAGTTTCGAAAAACGAACTTTATTTTTCCGTGGATTATTAAAAATTTAACCTATTTTATTTTAAGCTTAGAGAAGAAGCCTAAACAATTGTAAAACAAAATCTTTCTTTGTGTGCCTTATTTATTACTCTGGTGACTTGGATCATTTAATATGCAAAATCGTTTGCGCTCCCTTCGAGACCTCCCCCATTTTTCTACGCCGCTGGCGATTACTAATTCTTACCGAATTTCTTAAGGTTGTCCCATTTTGTTTGAATGCACCTTCTTTCATTGACGTGCTCTACGCCAAGGAACCATAATCCCATTATCCAGGGCTGACAACCAGCTTGTCCGATGTTAGCTTGTCAGAAGGGGGAGGGGATGTAAGTTAAAGGGTGATTTAATCGAAGGACTTAATCCTAGGTGATGTTGTTTTTTAAAGACCCTTTCCCATTTTCTCCCCTTTTTTTCCCTGCTGAGACTACAATGGGGAAGGCAGTCTGTCAGGAGTGCTTTCCTTCACATTGAAGTGTAATTAGAAATGGGATTTTCTTCCTTCGCTGTGGGTGGAATTTTTAGGGAAATAGGTTTGGGATTTTCTTATCTTTTCCGAAGTTATTTGTTCGGGTAATTGAGGGTGATGGTATGCCTGAATTTCTGGGAGTTTCCTAAAATTTTGTTTTACCTTTTTTTTTTTATTTATTTGCTCCCTACGGTTTTAAAGGTGCGTTGAAGTTAAAAAAAAAAATGTCTTATTAAAATTTATTTCGAGTGTGTCTGTTTTTTATTATTAAAGTTTTGCTGTGAAATGATTGCTTGGGGAAATATATATTTCTTCTGTGGATATGGTTGAAATCAAACAGTTAAAACTAAATCTCCGTGTATTTTTCGATTCTTCTATAATAGAACGTTTTTAACAATGTAGGGAAATTTGGAATGTTCGAACAAATGTACGTTTAATTTTACTTTCCGTGACCATTTTTGCTGTTGAGTTTTGAAGATTTCGTCATTTGATTATTGTATTTATTTAAATCATTATTTTGAAATGCATTTGTGACGGTTATATGATTAAAATTGTCATTGTAAGAGACACATTTGACTATTGTACATTCACCATTTTATATATAATACGTATGAATATAAAATTTTAATTTATTGGGTTTTTTTTTGTACATGTGGCGATTGTAACAAACAGCATAATATGTACCATTAAAAACATTACTTTATTTGTTTACTCTGTAGCTTATATCTCGTTTTAAACTATTCAGTTCAGTTGATTTTAAAACTTCCTATCTAGATCATACATTGGATTAAAACTTTTCAATTCAAGGACAATAATCATAAATAAAGTTAAAACTACAATAAAGAAAAATAAAGCGAATGTTTAAAATAATTACCGTAAATTCGTACATTATAACGCGCACCTATACTTTCAAACCGCATTTTTTAAGTTTTAGGTATATTTGCTGTATAACGCACACCTATTTCTGCGAAGAAATTTGAAATAATATATGCAATGTTCTTATCTTTTGATGTCGACGTATAGTGTGAGTGGATAATAAAAGCATGGGATGAAAATTAAAAAGAGGCATTTAAAAATGTCGTATATCTAACACAATCTAAATGGAACGGAAGAAGATAATTTATTAATGGATCAGATTAACAGTTATAAAAAAGATAAAATAGATTTCGTGTGCCTGAATATATAATGAAAAACAAAAATGTCGAACTGTTCATGCTATCCATAAGGTTCATAGCGTATGTCGTTTGTTTTAAATAAACAGTATTTATATGTATGTAAAATATACTATTTTTTATATTCATCTTTTCTATTTTTTAAAGCTGTTATTTTTATATCTGGCGTATAACACACAGCCGTAAATGTCGTCTATTTTCTATTTTAAATTGCGCGTTATACGCTGGAACATGCGGTAAGTAAAATAAAGGGGGGGGATCTTATTAGATCGAATAGAATATATATACGAAAGAAAGTCTTAAAAATCTGTTTAAATTATCTTAATAATTAATTGATGTTTCAACTTAAATTGGGTTGGACTAAAAATGATAACAAGTGATAACTTTTAATTTAAATTACATTGACCTTTCAATCCGCATTAATGAATTGAAATTTTCCAATCTTTAATAAACCTCATCTTTATGTAAGTAGGAAAAAAAATCAAACCTAATTAAGTTATAAAATCATGCTTTTTACCCGTTTTTCGAAATTAACTCTGAACTAATCGCTCTAGGCCTTCACAAGATTCTTTCAATTATTTTCAGCAGATAAATCTTATTGCACTTCCAAAAAAATAATTAAAAAAAAAAATGAAATGAGATTTTTTTTCCATCCTTCTGCTCTTTGATTAACTAAAATAGAGGCAAAATCGGCTTATGGGATTTCTAAAGTACGAAGAAACGTTCGTTAATTAATTTTTTTAAACTATGTCCCGTCAGACTGCATTTTCCCTTTCGTTCGTATAATTACCATACTTCTCAGCCGCGTACACGCCTTTAAAAAATATTGGCAATTTATCGGTTGCCTGGGATTGGCGTCCAGCTGGGATATTAAACTGGAATGAAAAATTGAAACTTCGCATTAATCTTTCCAATCATTAAGGGATCTTTTGCGACGTTGTAACATTCGAAACGAATGTGATTGTCATTTTAAATAAATTCCCTTTGTTGGATCTTCCCCATTAGTTCGAAAGATAGAGGGAAAAAAAGAACCATTTGATTAATGAATCCCTTGATTCCAATCAAGGCATCGTAAAACAATTTCTAGAGCGAAAAGTCGAGATGGTTCAAAGAAAAAAAATTCTTATATCGTTAAAAGGATCGCTTGATTTGTTAGAAGAGCGTGTTTAATTACCTTTCACCAGATCTCTCGTTTCAATTGCTGCTTTTCTCTTCTTGTAGCTTGTACTGGCGTATTTCAAAACTTAAATCGAAGTTGTGTTACTGACAATCAAAGAAACGCTTGTCAGAGATTGGGCGCTTTGTCACGAATGTCTTCATTTGATATATTTTCTGAGATAGGGAGATTTTTCAAGTTTTACTTTTTAGGGGAAACAATCCTTACTTATATATGTTGAGTAATTCTCTGTAATTTTCATAGGTTTTATTGTCTCTTATAATTGATTCAATTTTTTTTAATGGCAAAAATCATTTTGAAAAAGGATTATGTTAAATCTGTGTTATAGTTATCTTTTGAATACAAACTTTTGTTGCTTTTGGAAAAATTTTTATTTGCTAATAAATAAATATCCTTTAAATTTCCTAAACTTCCTTAAAACATTTCGTTATTTTAATTGTGTTATTTTTAGGAAGAGTGAATGTTTTATTTACTGTTGTCTGGTAATACTTTAATATTCTTTCTATCTATACACAGCAGAAAAATGACTCACTTATAACGAAATCTCTGGAACTATTAGATATACAGATTCAAAATTAGTAGCCATATTTCTTTTGTTCAATAGAGATCCACTAAGAATGTGTTTTTCTGAAATCGAATCCCAAAGGGGAGGGTTTGGGGGGTTTTATCGATTCAAAATTCCAGTTTTTGAGCTATTAAACCTACAACTTTAAATTTGGCAATCATGTTTCTTTTGTAGAGGAGAGATCCATTAAGAACGGGTCTTAGGGAAATTGACACTCGAAAGGGGGAGGGCTGCGGTGGGGTTAGAAATAAAAAGATCTGTTTTTGAATTATTAGACCTACCAGAAGTTAAATTAAAGTAGCATGTTTCGTTTGCTCAATAGTAAAAATAGATTTTGAAAAATTCGTCTCCCAAGGAAAGGATGATTTCGGGAGCGCAAAAGGTAAATATGCTTCTATTTTAGAAATTCAACCTCTCTCTTTTTAAATCAAGGGGCGAGGGCTATGAGAATGTTTTTAAATACAACCGAAAGTAAAATGCTAGGACATAGACATAAAAAAGAAATGGTATATAGTCATGTAATATCTCGAAAATACCCAGTGAAGCGGGTAGGTAACGGTTAGTCATTTAAAAGAGGAAGGGTAACTTGATAATCATAGACGTTGCTTCACAGATAAGTGATTTTCAAGTCGTAAATTCGTAGCCCAATTTCATTAAGGATCCCGTTTTATAAATAATGGAAACTTCTGCTTGTGAAATTAAATTGAATTTTCAGTTTTCCACATGGCATGCTTTGAAAGTTAGGAAATTGAAGCATAATTGTAAATACAATCTTTTCACTTGACCCTGATTCAGAATAATGAAATCATCGCCAACAACCTTCGTTCCAAAAGCTAGCGGTTCTAGAACAATATTAATTTAAACCATTTTAACCCATGCAGAAATAAAATGCCTCTGGTTATTTTGAAATGCTTTCGCTTCTGATTTATATGATTATTTCCAAATACTCTTCCTCTCTCCTATTGATTATCTGATTATCTTCAACAGCCTTTCTCCCTTATTTATCAAATAATCAATCCGAAAATGGCTTCTCATTTGCTTTTAAAATTAAAACTTAAAAATGCAAGCATTAAATGCAATTTTAAACCTGTCTTCTGAAGTCACAATAGAATAATTAAGTTATTGTTTAGTTAAGCGTTCGCATTTAAGTTAAATCGATTGAAATTCTACATAAATAGGCTGTCTATTGTCTGTCTTCATTTTTATTTGAGTATTACTTACATTTTATATCAAACAGTCTGTCGTCACTTCAGTGAATAGTTGTAAATAAACCTGCATTGTAGGGAGACTACGCCAACGTCTATTGTCATATTTAATTGAATTTTGCTCCTGGTCGATAATGCTATTAAAATTCGAATTTGACTCGGGGCCTGGATTGTGTATAGCTGAAAAGTTTTCATACTTCTGATAATCTCGAAATATTCTGAAGGAGTGTCTTTTAAAAGGAAATCACATCATCTTTTCAATTCCGATTATTTTATTTGTACATCGATCTACAAAAAGGAAATTTAGATAACCTGATTTACAAAGTTGCGTTGTTTTTAATCTGAATTCTTTTCCTCTGCTTTTTTGAAAAATATTCTGTGCTTGTTTACTAGAAGACATAAAATTCAGGAATTTATTTTTTGGAATATTCCAAGATATTCTGTTTTATCGAATTAACCGGAGTGAACTGTTGGATTTTTTGTTATTCCAGCGTATTTAGAATAATTGAAACTAAATGATATTAAATTATAAGTTATTTTTCTCTCGAAATGCTTTCAAGGAAATGGAAAATAATAAATCCATCATTTTTATGTTTTCTGATAGAATGAACTCAGAAAATGAAAATAAAGCACCAATTTTCTTGCATTTTTTGAATAACATCTACATAAGATGTTTCGTTTGACATTTTATCAAGGACATTGCCATCATGATTTAATTGCATTGAATAAAATAAATTTCTTTTTACTTAGCTTTAACTGAATGGAATGTAATTAAAATGAAGGATTGTACTTTTTATTTTAATATGCGATCATTTTTTATTATTTTCGGCATTAAAGTAGTTTTATTGACTTTTAAAAAATAATGGTATTCAATGGATTTACTTATATTTTTTTAATTAAATTTCATTGTGATACTCGATCTATAGTCATCTCAATTCAAATGAATGCATTATTATTTTATTTGACATTTTAGAATTTGGGTTTCTTTTTAGAAAATGAATACCTTGATATAAATGCATTAAAGACATTGTTTTCGAATGTTTAGAGGTATACCATAAATTATTAAAATTTTATTGATTTTAATTATAACTTTGCTGATGTAAAATTTTTAAAAAATCTACCAAATTTATCTGTATGCAAAATTAACTGTTTAGATACCATTATTTTCTACGTATATCTTCATCAATTCACTGTAACTGCATAGATTTTCATACAAGCTTAAATCTTGTGAAATAGTTTAGTTATAAATTAGTTATGTGTAGTTTATAAATGTATTATATTCCCCATCCCGGGATTATAAATATTTTCATTTTTATATCGACTTAATGTCACGCATAATGAAACCTTTTAATTGTTGTGCACTTTTGCTAACTATAACTGGAAAATGTGTCATATAAGATAAAAAAAAATATTTCACATCATGTATTTTCTCTGCTTGTTTTCTATGTATAATATATTAACATTTTATAATGCTTTGCATTTTACAGTAGATCGTCGTTTATCCGAATCAATTGGGACCGGACACCGTTCGAATACGCGATTGTTCGGATAACCGAAAACCGAATGCGATCCATGCAGTATATGAAACCGGATACTATACGAATATTGAAAATCACATCACATGCGGGAAACGTGCTTGGAGAAAAAGCTAAATAGGTGCAAAATGTCGCAATTTTACCTTTATTGTGGAAAATAATCAATGAATTTTCGTTGCAACATTGTACACCTTCGTTTTTTTGCTGCAAGGTTGTGAAGATCCCCTTGGATCTCACTTTGAGAACGAGAATAATTTGGAGTCAGATAAGAGCCAGTAGCCATTTTTATAAATAACTTTCTTTATTTGGTTATCTTTCCCAAATAGAATCAAAGACTTTTAATAACAAATAAATCAAAAAAGTAGTTATATGAGGTTTAAAAGGGACTTTCCTTTATATTAATTTAAATATTTAATGATCCAATTAATTAACAATTAGAATATAGATCACGCAGAGATTACCACGATAAAAGAGATCCCAGAATTATGTTCAATAATATTCCTTTAATCTCACTCCTAATATAAAGCTTTATATAATGAGACTTTAAATATAAATCAATATTTACCACACTGAATCTCAACTCTTCCTGAGATTAATTTATCCACCTAGAAATCTTCAATAATAAATCTCTAACTTCACTATTATACCTTTCTGCTTCAATCTCTCTCTCTCCTACTGCTTTTTACTTTACTATTCCGTTTGACTTAAATACTTTATCTAATCTGCATAACAAGGAATCCCGTCCTCCTTTTGGAGCTGATTGGAAATAGGTAGGGGAATTAAATTTCCCTAAAAAAGACGTATCAGAAGGTTAGTGAGAAAGTTCCGTATAGATTTGTCACAAGGTCTCTGATTCTCTTGAGCAGCAGCAGCAGTAGTTGAGTAGGACAGCACTCTGATTGTTGTTCGTACCACTCCATAGCTGTCTCCAACGCAGAAAACGCGTCAGCATTTGATGGACCCTTTTTTTGTGTCTGAAATTGTCGACTTTCCAACATTATAAAACTGTGCTAGAGACGCTTCACTTTATCCCTTCGCGAGACGGTTCAATATTTCAAGTTTTATCTCTATATTCAAGACGTTGCGCTTCCATTTTGAATTCGAAGTCATATCAGTTCGCAACTCAACAAAAGAGCACGTATACACCCAACCACCCCACTTGGAAACAAACTGACATAATATTCTGCACAGATGTTTATCAAATTACACAGCTAGGGATTGCAATATCGGACCAAAAGCTCAATACCGGTATTCGGTATTTTTTAGATCTTGATACCGGTTTTAATACCGGTATTAGAAATTTTAGAAAAAGCATGAAAACGCAGGTGTTTCTTTGTTTTATATTTGCCAGTTCTATTAGAGAGTGTAAATATCGCAAAAAACATTTTGTAACTTATAAATTATATAACAGTTTATAAAGAACACACACAAAAAAAGTAAAGGAACATCTTATTTATTGAAATCACAAAAAAGTGTAAATACCGCTATTCAGTCTGTGATAATAGTACAAATTTTTGAAATGTGATCTTAAAAATCAATGCATCAATTGCACTGTCATAAAGCCTAGAACGCGTAATTTTGTGCAGTAATTTCATCCGAATTATCTTTTTTTTCTAAATAATCTAAAATCCCTGATGGCTTGGGCTTAGAAATTGTGGTAAAATTTGTATCTTCATCGCAATTACATTCTTTCCTCTTTAACAGTTTTGTGTCATGTTTCGTTTTTAAATGTGTATGGAGTGTGTTAATTAAATGTGTTTGTACTTCCTCCATTCATTTTAATAACACTAGATTATGTTTTTACATTGTGCCACTATATTCTTTTCGTTATTTAAATAATGAAACCAAACCGAAGTATTATCAACTGATTTTTTATGTTCTTTAAAGTTATTCTCATTCATTATTATGGGTTATTATTTATGAGTATATATATGATTAATATAAAATATATTTTGAACCTCTTAAAGTATGATATGCAAATACAGTGTGAATAACAAACTCACCAATTTAAAAAATATCAAAATATTGCGCACTTTCTTCACAATTACGACGTTTTTTTCACAGATGTAAATATCAGTCTACGAATCCTGAGCGTGTGCAGTATCGCTCTGAGCTGTAACAGGATATTTTTGATCAGTCTCTTTGGATGATTCACATATTTTATCACTTCTCTTAATTGTCCGATTAAACTTTGTATTCACAGTTTAATTAATTTCTCTCGTTAGGAAGACATAAAAATAAAAACGTGTATTATTTTGCGATGTTGGTGATCCCTGAACATACAGTGGAGACAATTTTAAGAAATTTCTAGTAAATACCGAAAAGCCAATATTTATACTTGTGAATAACGGTATTTCAAAATTGTTCAAATCGCTCAAAATACCGGTATTCGGTATCCTGGTATACCGGTATTGCAATCCCTACACGCAACTGAAATTCTCCAAATATCCGTGACCTTGGGTTTTCCCGTGAATTTGGCCTCACGCGAAACAACTGTTGAGCATTGCCCTGTTTGAAAACGTATCCATATACAGTACATGTAGCTGGAAAAAAATGGTCTGGATAATAAACGTTCGGATAAACGACGTTACATTATTCACAGATTATGTACATTATTCACAGATTTTTTTATATGATTCATGGATTTTGTAAATTTCCCGTCAATGTTTGTACACCGAGCGCTTGTTAGAATAATAGCTAACGTAAACGAAAATAAACAACAAATAAAGATAGATTTGTGTTGACTCTGTAATTCCCCCTGTTAACACTGAAACATCATTATAACTATTTACACTAGTTAGTTACAGATATATCTGCAGACTTTGATCAAAATATCTCATCTCTTTCTTTCTAGAAATGTTTTATGTAAACACTGTTTTCTCCTAATGCTTGCTCCCTAATTGTGTTAAAGACACGTGATGTTCATATCTCTTGTTTTTGGTTTAATTTGACGTTCATAGTAATGAAGTTTAAAATGAGTTATCTCTAGTTTTATGTATAACTTTATCATAATATAAACTATTTTATTTCTTTCTACACTATAGGAATTACAACTCTTGAGGTGCATTTTTTAATATTTGATATCTCTCTTGGTTTATCTTAGAAAGTTTTAAGAATTAGTTTTACTTACAGAACCTCTTTGAAAGTATTATATTCATAAGTTTATTATAGAACCCAGTGCAATGTATACTTTTAATCTTGGTGATATTTTATATTTTTCTGGAGTATAAAAAACCATATTTCTTGCGTTAAACTCTATGCGTGCACGCAAAATAAAACATTTTTATCTTATGTATTCGTCTTTCATTGTATTTTTTTAAAGAATTCGAGTCTTGTGCACTATTAGTATTTTTTTTTTGTAAAGTTTTAGGAAATATGAAGTAACATCAATTATATTTTTTTCTAGTATGAAACGACCAATGTTTTGATATCGACATGGAATATTATATTTAAATAAAAAAAATATTCTCGTGTTGCTAATTCATTGTTCAATGCAATGTCAGAATTCTTTTCATGTAATATTTTTTTGTTTTTTTTTGATAACCTGTGAAATATTTTGTTGCTTAAAAATTTTTTTTCTTCATCATTTATACTTCAAAACCCTTCCTTTTTTCTGTTGTGGTCGCATGTCTTTTAAAAACCAACAACAAAAGGAAAAGATTGGTTTAATATGCATCATATCATTACTCCTATTATGGTTAACCTTTTCTTGCACGAGAAAACATTTTCGTCTCTATGAAAAAAATTGAATTAGAAGTACAACAATGAGCAATTGCTTCATGATATATTCGATTTAACGTTGTTTTATTTATTGAATTATAAGAGAGAGGAAATATATATTTCTTTGTTAATGATATATTAATTTTTATCTGCATCTAATCAAGATGCGAAATCAAGCTTATTTACCTATAGCAATAACAGGTATGTAAAATTATTGGATACTTGCTTATTTATACCTCTGACCAACATGATCAAAGGAAAAAGGGTCGCTAAAACAGCTATAAGCGGTGAACAGTGGAAAACGCATTCCCATCCATGTTAGAACAAAATAAAGATTTTAATATTTGGCAACGTCTTTTGATTTGCTGAAATTGGGGTCAACTATATAATACGTAAGTGCCAATTATTGTAAATTTACTTAACTATTCATTTTAAGCATTTATTCCATTTCCATCGACACATTTTTGCATTCTAAGGAAATAAGAAACAAACATTGTTTTATATTTTGAAACAGAGGGTTTGATTTGTTGATTATGTACCTATTTTAATATATCGCTTAACTTCATTTTCCTAAATTTAATAATAAATATTATATTGTTACTTGGGAAAAATAAATTCGTCATTTTAAAGCCATCATTTTAATTTAAAATTATTATCCTCAATTATTGAGTGTTAGCTTATATAATGAGATGAATTAGCATTTAATCTCAAATTAATTATGCATGGCAACTGAACTCTGCTGTTACTATCTTATGATTAAATTTATGGCCATAACTAATGAAGAATGCAATCATAGTAAGCGCTTACAACATTGAAGCTAATTTTGGTTATTTATGACCGTGTATGAGAATCTTTTGTTTATAAAGTTTTAATTTATGCATTTCATTTATGTAGAGCTTATTAAGCTTCATAATTGTGAAACACCAAAAATGCCCAAAGAAAGAATTTCTTTTATGGTAGACATTTGCATCGTACTTCGCATGAGAAAAATTTTTTCATGCTAATGAATTGCGAGTGAAATTGCTAATTATTCTGATCTTAATTAACAGAGTAATTGAATTCAAATCCCCGTTCACCTGAGCTCATTTACCGGCATTATAAAAAGTGTAATGTTCTTTAAAAATGTCGAACTATTAAGTTTCTAATTATTATCATTGTGTAAATCATGTGAAACTCAATTAATGTTCGTACTGAAAAAAAAGATTCATTTCCCATTGTTTACCTTTTGCTTGTTTCGTTGCTGGATACGAAAGCTTCATGAAAATTTGTCTATACAGTACAGTGTACGTTTAGAAAAATATCGTTTCGCTTTGGTAATATCTATTAAACCTTCTATTAAAAAGTCATTTAAATTTTACTGGATTATTAATGAACAAAATTGGATGCCGCAGTTTTTGGAAAAATCCGCGCATAGGGCATTCAGGTTTCTCGAAGGAAGATAGCTAATTTTATTTTTGATGAGTTCATTTCTTAATTAAATTAAATCTTAACGAACTGTCTTCATTAGTATTTTTTCAACTTTTCTATTTTGTTTCGGTAGTTGATTAATTTTCGAACTTTCTTTAGAGTTTACTTTCTAAATTTAAGTTCTTTTTCAGGCAGATATCTTAAAGGTTTATGAGAGATTTCTAATTAAAGCAGTTGTGTTCGGTATATGATGCTTTATTATGTAAAAAAATGTACTTGTGAAGTCTTAATAATCTAGCGTTAATGAAATGCATTTAAAAGATTGTTATGCAAGTGGTATGTTTTCAAAAATGCCGTAAAGATGTAACGGGGCAATTCTTCGGAATATTTTGGAAAAAAAGTAATTTTTTAAAATAATAAAGTGAGTAATTTTATGATTGGAATTTATTTGTCGAGTAATCCCTGGACACGTTGCATCAATGGTTTGCTTAAAAATATATCGGTTTTCTTAGAAAATTCTTAAAATAAATGTCTGAGACCCAGTTGTGTTTTAATGGCAATCGAAAATCTTTCGATTTCATATCCTTTTTATGAGATATGTCTAATTAAGCGTCAATTAATTTTAATGCTTCACTGATCGCAGTGTAGGAAAGCAATATTCTTTCTTTCTTTTTCTTTTCTTTTTTTTTTCTTTTTTTTTTCATTCGTGTATTTTATTTACTTGCGTTTTCATAAAATACTTCTGAAAAATAGTTGAGCCAATTTATGATAACTGTTTAAATGATTAGAATTATGTAACTACAAATGTACAGTCGAGAAATATGTATTTAGGGATCGCATGACTTGAGAAGATAAAAAATTATTAAAAGTTATACAGTTTTTTATCATAAATTGTTAAATATGTATTTATTAATTCATTTTTTTTCAAAATTAGATTATTTTTAAAGTTCTGTATTTATAGAATTGTAAAAATGAGTTACAAAAAATTTTATTAGAAAAGAAAATTATATAACTATTAGCTGTTGTGTAATTATGAATTCACTTATTTATTCTTCTGATAAATATTATATTAATTTATTTCTTTTTAATAATCACCTACTTATTTATTCTCTTTGATAAAGTTATACAACTCATTTAATATATTATTTGCTGCAAGCTGGAAATTGAAGCATCATTAATTCGTAATAGAATAGTAAAAATATAATTAATTGGTTCATGAATAACTGAGATATAATTAAAAAATTGGGGTTCGTGAATAACTGAGATATAATTAATTGGTTCGTGAATAACTGAGATATAATTAATTGGTTCGTGAATAACTGAGATAATTAATTGGTTCGTGAATAACTAAGATATAATTAATTGTTAAATAATTGTTTGAAATATGTATTTGTTATTAATTAAATATGTTATTAATTATATACAAGTGTAACTCTTATATGCTGACAAATACAATTAATTATTTGTCTCTCTCACACTGCATTCACATGCTTACACACAAGCACATGCACACATTCTTTAAGATTGAGGTATAAGGATCTTTTCGTGATGTCTAGATTTGTTTTGAAATCATATGGGAAAAAAAGCTACAGAATTTTTAGAAAAAAATATTTGATTTCGAGAGAAAGAAATCAAGTGATAATTTATAAAATATTGCATAAGTGTGCCCCCCTCCCTGAACAAAGTGTTTATGAATGAATTTTAAATTTTTGAACTTTTATGGGGTACCTTTCTATTAATTTCTGAAAGGACGTAAAAGATGAGATATGTTTAACTTTTTACAAAAATGCAAAACGGTTTGTCTCAGGTACTATATGAAATCGGTTAATAAACACCCGTAATATTAATAGAAAATTTTGTAGGTTTTGTAATAATGCACACACAGCGATTTCTTAAAAAGTAGATCAAAACAACTCTGTTACATAAAACTTTAACAAAAAAATTTTTTTTTGGATAACTTTTTTAACTATCCTTTATCTTGTTTCGAATTTTCCCGAAAAAACGACATTTTACATAAAATGCGGTAATTGCATACTGAAATTGCATCCACTCGTACTAAATGATTGCTCAACAAACACTTACTTAACTTTTATGCTAGTGAACGGAAAATTAAAAAAAATCTTGGTAAAAACTAATAAATTGATCTAAAACAAGGGTGGGCAAACTTTTACAGGATACGGGCTACTTCTAACTTTTTCAAGGTGTTGCGATCCACCCAGTGGCATAGAGGTAGTGTGCTAAAAGAAGGTGTACAATACAGTCTGACCTTCATTTTACGAACCTCTAGTTTATGAATTTCTCTATTTAGCGAAGTTTTACCTGGAACCAAGAAAATTTTACGATTTTCTTCGCAAAATAACTTCCAAATAGCAAAGTGTATTTTCTATTTGACGAAATTTTCTCTTATGATTCGATTTTTTACCTCCGTATTTCTTAAAGTATTTTTTTGAACCTTAGTAAGATGAAAAGATTATTTGGTTTTAATGAAGGTGGTCCTCCCAAAATGTCTTGGCGGTCCATCGGTCGGTCACGATCGACTTAATGCCTACTCCGGATCTAAAATATTAAATTGTGTGTGTAAAACATTTGTGTGCATTTTTTAATGAAATTTGAGATTTTAAGGTAGTCGGATTCCTTAATATTTGATTTTTATTTTCATTTTTATTTTTCTATAATAGTGATTGCTACAGATATTTTAAAATTGTTCTTTTTATAATTTTTCTATGTCGCCAAAAAATGTTACCTTTACAATGATTTAGTGTCAGATCATTATTGAGCTTTGGCAATCCTACGCGTAAAGCCGTGATCAACTTGGAATAGCCTTCGTGTTGATTCTTAATGCGACGTTTGGCGCACACTTTCACCCGCTCAAGAGTCGGGGTTCACCAAAGAATGAGACATTTTCTTAAAATGTGTGCTTTATTACGACTTTCTAATCGCTATCTAAATTTGACTTAGTCTATGAGTTAGTTTAATCCTAATTTAAACATCTGGAATATAAATCTTATCATCAATAACTGAACCTCAGCAATAATATGAGTCATTGAACGGCTCGTCTTGTTTTATCACCTTGAACTACGATGAATCCAATATTAATATATCTATCTAACGTCTCAATCTCAGCATGACAACAATCACCAACAACAGCCCTCTTCTCTTAACTTTAAATAGTAATCTTCATTAACATAAATCATGGTTCATTTACAGAAAGGTATAATATGATCAAAAGTATTTCCCCTTGAGGATAAGTCAGAATCGTGAATAGAACCCGTTACTCTTCAGTGAAATGCCATTCATTCAAAGCAAGCAATGTAGCTAGCTGTTCGTAGTTGAATCGAATCAAACGCATCATTCGTACACAATCTATCACACATTGTTTTATTTTTGAGTAATTTTAAATAAATTCATTTTTGATGCTAAAATAAAATTGAATACTAACCCAAAACGGTATCTGAATGACTGATGAAAAAGAAATATACGATTGCGTGTTTTTTATTACACGTTTTAGGTCTGAGATCAATCAGGTAGGGAATTGAAAATATTTATTGAAGAAAGTTCCTTATATTTATTCATATAAGTAACTTAATGATAAAAATTAATAACTTTGTTTTTAAATTTAATTTCTAAGAAATATTCATTCACAATCATCCGTTAAATACTTAATAATGTTAATACAGATAATGATGTGTTACAGATAACATAATGTTTTACAGATAAATGTAGGTTTAGTCCCTCTCTCTCTCTCTCTCTTCGTTAACTGCGTATGCAATCATCAAATCTTTTTCAATTCCACCCCTGATTGATTTCTGACCTAAATAACATTCCTAAAAAACTCAACCAAAATATACATCAACCGATCTTATTTTCCCTTTTATCATCCATCCACAAACCTTTTCTTATGTCTTACGTCTTTTGTCTCTCCTAAGGCGAATGCAGGCTTTCCATATGTGGGATGCGATACCCGTATATGACACGTGTCTCTTTCTGTGTGGCTCTTCCTTTTTGATTCTGCAAACTACTTCTGACGTATCTCTTCATAAATCAGCGATGGAAATAAAATTTTTTATTTATTTCTGCGTTGCCGGTCGCCCCCTTAAGGGACGGAAGGAAATTTTCTCGAAGTGGTATGTGTTCATAACCCATTTTTTTTTCGTATTTTATTTTCTAGATTCTCATCTTTCTTGTGGTTTATCAGTGGTGTCCTGGAGGTACGTGAGGTTTACGTGCGGCTGAGATGATTTTATTACTTCCTTCATTTTCTAGAATAAATGTTTGGGGTTGGAAGAGTTTCTTGAAAATTTTTGCTCTTTTAATGCGAGTAGATAAAGTTATAAAATATATGTACTGTGTGTATTTGGAGTATTTATAACGAGGTGACTCCGGCCTTAGTGAAAAATATGTCTAAAAGCATTACGAATTTCAAATAAGGCACGCTTTTCTATTCGTCATGTGATAAAAAATATTCGTCTTTGGAAAAACTAATTTTCATTCTGCGTATGGATAGTTTTTTAAAGTAAGACAATCTGTTTAATGTTAACATTCTGAAACATAATGGTTGAGATAGCCTAGTGTCTAAGTCTTGGGCTCAAAACTTAATTCAGTCAAAGATTGTCGTGTGCAATTATGAAATTATCTAAATATTGTATCATCCATTAGTTGACCTCAAAATTTTTTGTTGGTGAAAGGAAGTTGAGAAAAGGGTAGAGGCCAAGAAAGAGCCTCGTGTTAGAGGATGCTAAGTCAGTTATTTCGTCGTGTTAAATCTTCAGCTCGAATATCTTTCTCTCGAAAACCTGTTACATGAGGTAATAAAAAAATATTAATTGAGCCTCAAGACTTTCTTGCGGAGAGACACGGGAATTTCGAGACTAAATATCAACCTATGTATGGTCTTTGTCATTTCAGTGTAGTTCAGAATTACAAGGTTCGTCACCACTTAATGAATGTCTTGGAGAGCTTTCTTTAACAACTGTATCTGTAAACATTTCTTGATTTTCAGTTATTGACCGAGTTACTCTCAATATTTATTTAAAATCTTTTTCGTGCGAATTCGCTTTGAAAAAAAAGTTTTGAAACGATTTTTATCGAAAACTTTTCCTAAGGAATAAATTTAATGTTATATTGTAAACATTCGTCTTTTTGAAAAGTAATCAGTAAACCTCGGTAACTCAATTGTTACGGTTGAGAACACTATGGCCATTGATGTATGAGGTGAATCAGGGATTCAAGTCTTGTTTCAATTGAAGACTCTTGACTCAGTTGAACGATCATATTTCAAAACTACGAAATCCCCGTGTCCAATAGCCCTCGTGTTGCTTTATATATAGATTGCTACATTAATAAACACTCACTCACACGACTCAATTCAATTAAGGCTCAAAATTCCGACTTAAGTAAAGTGGAAATTTTTCGAGTGTTGTTGTTAAGATGTCTTCATCTCTCAGCCGTCTTGCGAAATTTCGAGGTTTTTGAACCTTTTATAGTTTTAGAATGCTGTTAGTTTTCAAACCAACCAAAGGTACTAATGTACTATATTGGTATTTAATGCACTAATTCAAATACCGTCTTTGTTATCTGCTCATGTTTCAAATTTAACAAGCGTGTCGTCATTTCAAAGTTTGTTACGATGCTCACTAAACTAAAGAAACATTATTTGAAATATTTTTTGCAAGCTAAATGATTTCAAAAAATAAACCTTCTCAGATAAGTTTAGTATAAAATCGATGAAAGTAACATTAAAACAAACACCCCCTTTTTTTTTTTTTTTTATCATTTTCGTATAATGTATTTTAACTATTAATCTTTGGGGATTCCTTGTTTATAATCCTATGTATTTTTTTCTAAAAAAATAATTCTACCATTGAATTTTTTGCTTATTTTATTTCAACATACCTTTTTAATTTTTAAAAAGAATATGAGAACGTTTATATTTTGATTAAAACTATATTCATGAGGTGTACTCTTACGAAGCAAACCTCTGCATTAAAAATATTAAAAGAAACAAGTAAGTTGTCTTTCATTTGTTGCATTTATTATTTAAATAAGTGTATATCTCTCTTAATATTGCTGCATATTTCTTTAAATGAAGTATGGCTCAGTTTTTTTTATATAGTATTCGTTAGAAAATAAATATGGTTTAATAAACTTATCCTTAGGAAAAGAAAGTGAGTAATGAATATATACTCAACGAAAACAGTATTTGAAGTCCCATGAGTCCGAAATAAAGTAGATTGGTTTATTTCTTATACTTCTCTTTGAAAATTTAAAACCAAATCTTCTTTTTCCCTGTGTTTTTATTTATTCACGATTGAATTGTTGAATATAATATATGAAGTACTGTGAGCGAATGTTGTGTGTTATCTTTGATTAATTTGCGTTTTCTCTCTCCCGTACAAAATTAATCTTGTGTTTGAAGTTTAAAAAAAAAAATAGTCTTCTTTTGTTGCGGTTTTTAGTATTTCTTTCGACGATGAAAAGTGTCTACTTTATCTTTTTAAAATTGTTTTTTTTCCCCTTCTGATCTGTAATTTATTTCTTTTAACTTTCTTTCATTATCAAGTTGTAATGAAAATAAACATGCGCTAGTCATTTATTTTTGTATTTAGGTTTTGTTGGAATTAATGGAAACTTTTTTAAAACATGTTTTTTTTTTAAATTTGGAAAAGCACTCTGTTTTTGAAGCATACTTGTATTGTCTGAAGTGAGATGAATTTTGTAGGAATTGTGGTTTCTTAATACTGGGAATGTTAATTAAAAATGATAGAATTCTGCTAAGAAACTCATTTCTATATTATTTCTTTTACAAATTTGATAATATGAGTATTAATAAAGTTTGCTTGTATATGTAATAGTAATTTTACATTTATTTTTGCATAAACTTATTTTATATTGTATAGAATTTAATAGTACATTTAACTCAAATTATTCTGGAAAATATCCTCTTTTTTTTTCTCTACAAACACTCTCACAGACGGGAGAGTATCGTAAATTTTTAGTTATGACTAAAAATAATCAAATGCAAAACTATTTTTGTTTATTATTCTTAAGACCTCTTCGCAAAGTCAATATCCAGAGCTAAATATTTCTCCCTACGTTTTTTTTTAATCTTTTGGGGATTATCATGTAGAACTTAGATTGCAACAAAAAATCATTGTTCCATCTTTTCAATGACGCCATTTGTGCTGTAAAATCTTGCAGTGTTTTTTTTTTTTTTAGTTTTGGGGAAAAGTAAAATTTATTTGGAACAGGATGAGGAGGATGTGACAGAATTTCGAAGCCACATTTCTTGATTCTTTCACCTCCCCTCGAAATGAGTGCCCAAATGCATTTTCGCCAAGAATGATGCTTTTGGAGATCATGCCACCCTGTTTCTTGATCAAAGCATTGACAGTGCCCAGTAATAGGCACTAGTTTTTTTTTTTTGATTATCTGAGTTAGCTTGTTAAGATGATTCTACAGCAGTTCCCCCTCTCCAAAAAAATGTCCTTCGTTTTCTTCACTGGGGCAACATCTTTTTAAAATGGTCTTTCACTTTTTGGATAATCGACTAGTTTGAAAATTCCTTTTCCACCCTCACAACAATGCCTTATGACGGGCTATTATTTCCATTAACTGACATCGTTTCATCGTGGATTTGTCTGGAAAAGTAACTTTTCAAGTGAAGGAACACAATAACACCATAAGCATCTATCTTCTCCATACTGCGAGCTATTTTAATCTATGACTTCTTGAAACGAAACAAATCGACACCAATATCTGTAATTTACAGTATTATGCACATGAAGATCAATTATGCATAATTATTTTGTTTAAGTATCGCGATTATTTCTTAGTTATAATTAAAACTTTAAGATACCCCCCCACACACACACTCAAATTTTATTAAAATGCAACATTTCAAATGAGAGTACCTATTGTTTTCCCATAAAAATGGGAGATTTTTATTCACACATCAGTTCATTAAGAAACCATACCTTTTTTATATCTAATTTATCACTTTTTTTTATTATTTATTCCCACGGTTTTGTGACATCACTTACATAAATATTTTTATTCAATTTCGTATTTCAATAATTTAAGCTTTTAAATAAAGAAAATGTTTGATACTCATTTTTTAATCTTATCAAAGGTGCAAATTTACTATTTCGTATCATATTTTTCTGTATATTGTGAGTGAATAAAAACGCAAATATTAATACCGATGTGTAAAGGAATCCTGTAGCATAATTGTAATTTAAATTTTTTAAAAAAGTATTAAATATTTACGTACAAAAAAAAGTAGGTTTTCTCATTACGATATTACAAGTTTTGTAAGATGTTATTTAATGTACATTTCTTCTTTTGCGTAGACTTCAATTTTATTTTAAAATTGTTTTAAAATTCTATTCAGATAATCAAGCGATAGAGATATTCAAATACTGAATCTTTCGACTTTAGAGAACCTCAAATTGTCTTCAGAAATATTCCGAAATTGAATTCTTTTCATGAATCTCTGTAAAACTGTCTTTCCAACAGTGACAACTTTACTGCAGGGAAGAGAAGAGCGTTCTGTATATATTTGATACTTCTACTCTCATCTTTTTTTCTTTTTAACATTCTATTTAATAAAAATAGTCACGATCGTTTGATTGTGTTTTCTCTTTCCTATACATTCAAAGGTCAAGAATTTCAGCTTTAGAAACATTGACGTTACGATTCACTGAAACATAATTTTTATTTAAAATATTTAATAGAAGTGGTAAATGCCGTCCCTTGTATTGTTTAAGCTTAAAAGAATTATCGTAACTGCATTAATTCTTTCGCTTTGTTAATTTAGTGAATATATTAATATTTATAAAAATTTAAAGTAAACACAAACAATATGCAATACATCTCATATATTAGTTTACGAGACAATGTTTTCGCTCTCTTAATATACTGATTAAATGATGTATTTTTATTATGTGTAGAAACATATTATAATTTAAGGCTGCATTTCGCCAACAGTTTTTAACTTATTTAACGTGATGTCAATCGTATGAAGTTTATTACTACTTCCGCTGCTTTAAACCTAAAATGTTTCACAAAATGCAATTAAATGCATCGAAAATTAAGAAAAAAATTTATGAAATGTTTCCATCTGTTTCTCTCCTATTTTCCTAAGTAGTTTCATATTTATTTTAGTGATTTGAGTACAGATTTTCATTGTTATAAAAATACTTTTCCAAACCAAAAGAAAAATTCAATCGGATATTAAGTGTTCTTATTTTTTCCTTTTCGGGATGTATTTTCTAGCATTCACTGAATGCTATAGAGAAGAACATTATTTGACGTTTTGCAAGGTTCACATAATGTTCTCGAATTTAAAATGATCTGCAGTGTTAAGGTTGTTTTAAAGAAGTTCTTACGACATTTAATTCTATAACAATAAGTAAAAGGTAGATTGATGAATAATATTTCAATTAAAGAAACATAAACTTTAAGTGACTCATGATATGTTTATCATTAAAAAAAAGTTAATTAAATAATTAATCCTTTTTTTCTTTTCTCCCCTCCCCCTTTCAAGCACCTAAAAACAATTTCTTTTTCCCTTCTCATTGCTTATTAACTCATGGTGTTAATATTCTCCCTTCATCTGTGGATAAATTCCATTCTTCTAATCCTGGAAGATTCTTAGGTGTGCAACTATTAATATTTTTGGTATGACTCTTATTCTAATATCTTTCTGAAACATATTGCAAGCTCTGCGCTTCACAGCGAATTATGAAGAAGTTGCTTTGAATATATCCGGATTAAACAACGGCCAAACTGGAGCAAATTAGAAATAATTTAATGTTCAATGACAACTTTTATCGGAAGAATTGCAATAAACATTCCTTGAAAATTTCTTAATGTTCATCGCAGTATTTATTGTTCAGATTTAATTAAATTTAGGTTATATTAAACATTTATAAAAACATTTTATAACATTCTGGGGAAAAGTACCTAGGTGTGGTATATATATATATATATATATATATATATATATATATATATATATATATATTTTACAGAACCTTACTCGTTTTTGGTTTTGTATTCCTTTTCATTTTTAAGGATGTTTATTTTAATATTTAAATTGATATCCGTTTTAATATTTGTTGTTAGTTTTTTTTTTAAATTTAAAAATTCGTTTTTCTTTTCTGAATGATTATATAGTTTTCGTATTGTTTCAGAGAGTGACGTAAATGAAATTAATCAATCAAATCTCTAGATGGTCATCCTTTTAAAACCATCTAAGAGTCGTCATTTTTGTTTTAATGATAAAAATAATTGCAATTTATTCCTATTTTCTTTGAAAGATAAATTATTCTTTTTTTTTCCCTTTTAGTCACTGTTTTGTACATATTAGCGTATTAAATAATTTTTGAAATAATGTGAAGTATATTCAGACATGAAGCCCTGTGGCTGAATGGTAGTGTATCACGCTTCCACACCACAGGTCTGAGATTTGGGCAAGGCTGGACTCAGTCTTTCATCCATTCAATGGATCGATAAATGAGTACCAAGCTTGCTTGAGAACTTAACACTGAGGGTTTTGCGTCAGACTGAACACCTGACATCTGCTCATGCACCTCAGGGCCGAAGGTCACTTATACTGATATGGGTACAGCAAGAGCCTTGAGCTGTTGCGCCACTGAGTTAAGCTGTTCCAAAATATAAAATTTTTGTTATACTTGCAGACGACGACAATTATTAATGATGTAATCTAAACAATTACTCAAACGTTTAATTTGTGTTATGTTTTTTTTAATTTAGGAATTACTCTTTATTATATGAAAAGCTATTATACATTTAGTGATTTTAATAGCTTTTAGTATGTGTCATGTCGCTATAAATGAAACAAAAATGTTCATACATTTTGCATGGGAAACTCTTAAATCTCTTTAATGTTTTCAGTTATTCACTATAAAGCTTCAAGAATTTAAATATCAACATGCATAAATATACATAAAATTATAAAAGAGTACTTTTCTTGTGTGTGTGTGTGAAATCTCATGAAATTATTTATTTTGTATTTCGTTGTATCAAAGGTGCATCCATTGGAAAATGACTACTTCTTAGTAAACTTTCTAAAGCCTATTTATATTGATTTAGTTTCCCCTTTTATCTTAAGCTTTTTATGCGTTTATGTTCTTATTTTTTTCCTGCTTTTTTTTCTTGCGCAACAACTTGATAATGAACCTTGTATACATAACATTTTTTCCCCTTTTAAAATATTTCCCCTTTTGATGCATCGATTTCCATTACATTTAATAGATTCTGCTGAAGGATGATAATAAATCATACCCTCCATTTGTTACAAACTCTTTCCTGTGTTTTTTTCCAGTCTCTTTATCTTTGGTGGGGGTTAAAAAACAAACGCTGTAAAAAAATATTTAAACCATCCTATTCCACCTTACACATATCAATGCTTTAATTGACTTTTATAATTAACTAATAATTTATCGTGAATCTCTTCCCCTTATTTTCCACCAATCGTGTCAGAGTCTGGGTGAAAAGGGGGAGGTACGGATGAATCTTGAATCGTCCCTCCACCCCAATCTGAATTCCTCGAGGAAAATTCGATTTCAAGTCCTCTCGTGCTCCCCGTCCCCATCTAACGACGTCGGAGCCCCTAATTGCTTATAAATTAACTTTGGCTTTTCTTAATTACCTCTTAATCAAAGGTTGATTTAGAAGGAGACGTTCAGGCACTTTTAGTCTGGAGAAGTTTTCTTGTTTGTCCTTAGTGCAAGTCCTTGGTGTCCTGGATCCATCCCAGCTCTGACTTCACGATGCGCTCTTCATCGATTAGTCGATAATGAGACTCTGTTGAAGATGACCGATGGACAAGTTTCCAGTGGAAGGGATAAATCTCTTCCCGAATTCGACCAAACAACCTTTTGTCGTCGTTAATGTTTGAAGGGAATGGATTGCAGGGATTTCTGTCTCGGGCGATGACGGGAATGGGAAGGACCCCATCAGTCGAAATCTTTATGGATGGCCATTGTGGAACGAATGGATTTGAATCGGAGTGCGCTTGCGTCGTTAAGGACATTACGTGGATCCGTGTGAAATGCTATACACTGATAAGGAACCTCTGTTATTTCTTTGCTGATGCTTTTGGGACATGCGGTAATGAATATAAAAACCTTTTCAAATGGACCTTTTTCATTTGTTCCATTGTCTTTATGTCTTTTACTGAAGAACGATTGATATGCATCGCTGCAAATTAATTCCTTGAATTACCTAAGAAAACAACCTATAAATTGTTTTAAAGGGAAAAAGAATGGCATGATTTCAACTGACGTAAAAATAATATCGGATGTAAGAAAAACAATCTACAACTTAATAAAAAAAAGCGATGTGTTAAGTTATGAGATCTCTTCAACACTGTAATAAATCAAATATATTTTAAATATGAACAATAAAAGGTAGTTGAAGCACTACTTAAATTGATCTTTATGTGTTCATATGATTTAATAACTATTCTTTCGAAATAATTAAAACGCTTAAAAATTACCACAACTTAAAAAAAAAATCAGGTTCTCTTGCTTTATATCTAAAACCCTAAGTACAAATTTGCTAAGTCTTACTAACTTGTGCATTATACTTGTTTTATGATGCTTCTTTTAAAAAATATATAATTTTTATCCGGAGTTTGGTAACATCTGTAGATCTGTTATGAGTTTATGGTTCCCCCCTATTTTTTTCAATTCCTACTATTAGTTCACACTCTCCATATATATATTTATATATCTTGTTCAAATTTTCATTCATTAATAAAATACTTTTTATTCATCCACTCAAGTTCAAATACATTTTTTAAAACTTGTAGTGGATGATTCATTAGTTAAATTTAATTTATTATAGTTTAAGATTTCTATTTCAGTCGATATTATTCCTTTAGATGGCAGCATCATTGGATATAACAGATTTTGTTAAATTTGTGATGAAGATTTAACTTAACCTAAATAATCATATGCTAGTTAGACGCCAGCATTTTTTTTCACTGGTTTTAACATAAATTCTTTTTTTTTTCAACTTTTATTAAAAAACTAGCTCTATGGTCTAGCGTTGCACGGGCTTTCTGTACTTACATAAGTAAAAGCTTCAAAAAAATATACTTTTTAGAAATTTCTTTGCGTTGCAGTATTATGAAATATTGCGTACTTTTCAGAATAAAAAAATGCTAGCACTTATATGTGCTTTGATAAAATAAACATAAAACATGACAAATGAAATTGTTAAAAAAGTGTCTATTTTATTTTTCTTAACATTTTAAACAACCTTTTTTTTTTTAAAAAAAATCAAAGATCATCTGTTTTATTATTTTTAAAAAGTAATCTATGGTTAATTATGTTATGTTCATTGTTTTACATATGTGCGTAAAATGAATTTCATATTCAAGAAATATTTTTATAAGTGGTATGTAAATGAAAAAATGTGATATAAAATTATATTATGTTCAGTAAAACAATGGAAAAATGGAAATTTTTTCAAATATAAATTTATTTATTAAATTAAAAAATATGTTAACAAAAATAATAGTCCAACAGCATTTATAGGAAAGAAAAGCGTTCGTTGTTTCTCTGTAGCGCAATGAACTTCAAATCCAAAGGTCGTGGGTTCGAATCCCACCTGGGATGGCCCAATTTCTGAGAATGTAATTTATGTTTTACTATACTTTTTTACTACAATAATTAAAAATTTAGTTAATAAATAACAGTAAAGACCAAAGAAAAAAATAGAAATAAAACATACATAGTACATAGAAAGGAAAATTGCAATAAAAATAACTTTATATTTTGTCACTGAATATTATGAACTTTTCATATGTATAAACACGTTTATATTAATTGTAACTCTTTAATAAAAAGTAACTAAAATAAAAAAATAATTTGTTGATCTAAGTAGGAATTGATTTAATTTTTTTATATTACTTATTACTATGGAATTAATGTTATAGGTGCATTGATAAAATAAAATAAAAATATGAAAAATAAAAGTGTGCGTGTCAAATTTTATTAAAAAAGGTAGTTCTAAATGTTAAAATAAATACATAAAGATTATTTTTTATTGTATTTTTCAAAGATAATAAGCGGAACGATATAGAAATCATTTTCATCAAAACGTATCGATTTTGACTCAGTTTAGAAAAAATCGTAAAAAACAGAAAATATCATTATTTTGTAAAATAAATTATACCGTATCGTGGCGAAGTAAATGATCTTTCCGATTTTGTAAAATTTGAGTATTTTTCAAAAATTCGTAAAAAAAAAGTCCCGAACTTTTGGCACCTTTGGCGAGTTTCTGCGTCGTGCGGTTCGTGAGAAGATACACCTAGTCGTATGTATAGTCGCATAGATACGATTGCTTACCTTCGAATTTTAATAGTGTAGATGTCATTTAAAATTTAATGGGGTTAAAACGTTTTTAATGTTAATTTAAAAGGTGTTTTGCCACTTAATATTTGGTTTCTGTCGTATGTATATATATATCTATATTAATTGTAATTTTTGATAAAAGGTAACTAAAATAAATTTTTTCTTTGTAGACCTAAGTAGGAATTGACTTAAAATTTACTTTGTACTCCGTAATTATCCTGTATTTATACTTGTGAAAACCTCCTGGCCGGAGATGTCGAGTTGCTATTTCAAATTTCAATCCCTCTAACTGTTCATCATGATGGGGCATTAGGCTCTGTCCTCGCGGGCTGCTGCGCTGCTAAGTTTAGTTTTATAGCTCTTGTGTGTAAAAATAATTTTAAAATAAATGGTGCAATATAAATAATTAAAAATAGGGTTAAAATAAATAATTTTTGCTAATACAAACCCAATTATATTCAGTTTTATTTTATTCGTTTCTGTTATTAGTTTTATTTTTTTAAAACCCTTTGAAAAATACTAAATGAATAAATACAATTGCTGATTAAGTTTTTATTATTTCTTGGGAATTGAAGAATTTGATTATACCGAGTTTTCCACTCGTAGCGCTACCATTATTTCCTTTGATACTGCTGAAAAATTCTCGAGAAATAAATAATTTTATTCTGGGATTCATCATTTCATCGTGATATAAATAAACAAATACATGCTATTCAGTAGAGAATTTTTTATGACACGCTTTCATGTTTTGAATCCCTTATAATAATTTGATTAACTTCCTAGCGGATTCTTTTTGTCGTTTTGGTTCTAACTCAAGATGAAAATTAACTGTTTGCTTCTGTTTTTGAGCTCATGTTATTATCTCTCGCTTTTTATTGTAAAATCGAAATACATGTTTTATTTGCTTTTGAGATTAAAAGAAAATAACATTTCTTCTTTCTATGCTTAGAATGTGATTAAGTTTTAAATTAAATGGATATGTAATTTCAAGAGATCTCGTATTTTATTTCAAGAAAGCTTACATATTATCTTTTTTTTTTGTGCTACTGTTCAGAGTATGACAAATGGAAATAAAAGTCATTTTTAAAAATAATATTTGGTTATCACAATATCCTAGAGAAATTAAAGTTTTTATATTTCTAAAATCTGATTTGAAATTTGTTATTTCTACATACTGGGATTATTTTTTTAAACGTATGTGTTAAATATATCTGCATAATGTGTTTGTTTTTATAGAATATATGTATTAGTTTAAAGGTCATTATATGTTGGAAAATGTTAATGTTCATCTCATTATAAATTTAAATAAATACTTTAAATTTAGTAAATAAATGTGAAATCTTTTTTGAATAATATTGTACAAAAATATTTTAAGCACCCGTCTAAACGAAATTTTGAACTCTTGAATGCAATATTGATTCGGTGCAGTTTATATTTTCTTTTTCAGGTATAGAATAATATATTAATTTGAATACAATACAATTCATGAGAAATATTTGAGGGGGGAGGGACGTATTCTGTGTGTGTGTGTGTGCGTGCAATTACATCCCTTTATGTTTCAACAGAGGCTTTTACTTCTGTCTTCATGATTCATTTCGGTGTCTTCGAATCTTTAAAAAATACTTTGAAGTATTCTAAAAAAATATTGGTTGAAATGCAATTTAACATAAATTTTCTTATTCTATTTTATTTTTTTCTTATTTATGTATTTCATTATGTTAAAAAAAATTCATATTTTAGAAAGAAAATAGAAAATTTTAGAGTTAACATTACATTTACGAATTTCAAATGACTATGAGTTTTAAATTTAGTGATTCAACATGTAAATTGAAGCAGGAAAAGATTGTTTATCTTATTGCAGTGAATAAGCTTCAATTTCTTTGTTTTAAAATTTAAGAAAAGATGTATCAATTCTAAAATCTTCTTTGACGTTAATATATCGAGATAAGATCTTTTACACAGATATTTGAATATTAACACCCATTCCAGCATTCCGTTCCAAATGTTTCTTGCAATCTAAGTACAAAAACACAAGGTTTTCTTCTCTAAAATCTCTCAGGTCTTTTGCGAGATTTTATTCTCCTCCAACCGAGATATACCAAAACGTTTTTATTATTCAAATCTCTATAAATAAAAGCGCCGTCAAAACTTTTTCCTTATACATATTTCTTTTGCATCTCTTTATAGACGCACACGCAGATACGAAACAAAATATAGTCCCGAGAACACAGACTTCTTTTCTTTCTATATCCTCTGTAGACTTCATTTAGGATTCTGAATGCTTGGAATAAACCTAGCACCTCCCTCCACCATGGGCTGAAATGGACTACAAGAGTTTATATATATATTTATATACATGCATGTAAAAATACGAAACATCACATTTGTTCTCTTTCCTTTTTCTCGACGTCATTTCCTTTCATATACCTGCGCGTTTTTTTTTCGTATTTTTATCCTTAATGTCAGCGGTGAGAAATAAACTCGAGTGTTTGACAGAAGCAGTTGACATATCTTATCCTGGCACAGAAAGAAAATAGACACATTCTTTTCCCCTTAGACGGAGTAGAGCGATATTTTGTTTCTCTTTTTCGTGAGTTTTGGATATTTTATTCTGAGGCTGAAGTTAAGATGACTTTCCTTTATGTGAGGTGTTTATTCTTGCCTTTAACCGAAATAAGCAATAATAAATTTAGTTGATACGCCATTTTGTAAGTTTGCTGCTTATTTATGACGTTTATTTTTAAACATTGTTATATGTTTTAGGTTATTTATGATTGCGAAGTGTGAATTTAATGAGAGAATTTTTTTAATTTTTTACAAAACTACCAGAAATTGATGATTTTAGTATTCTTTAAAAATAAATTAAATTGGTAATACAGTGAAATACGTTTAATGCGAAAACGCTTAAGACGAAATATCGGTTAACACGAAATAATGCAACGGTCCCATGGAACTACTATGTATTTTCACGCATTTTTTCTTAACATGAAACGAAAATCGCTTAACACGAAAACTTTTCCTTTCTGGGAATGAACAAAATACGGAAAACACCATCAGTCCTATTGTATCATCGGAATAATTCATTGTAGCAGATGGTGGTAATGTGTGTATAGTTCCAATTATGACAAATACATTTTGGAGTTCAAAAACGTATTCTTAATGCAGATTCCGACGACGAGAATGAAATGAATAATGCAACTCCTATTCCAACGTCATCCGAAATGAGGAACATTATGAAAAGAATGCGCAGTTATTTAGTGTAAATTTCAATGGTGAAATGAATAATAAAATGGATGTGACATAGAACAAGTTGTTGACAATTTGAAGCTAAAAATAAAAAAAAGAAAATTTCAAATTATTTTCCAAAAACTCAATAAATGCAAAAAACTTGAAAATTTTGTATTAAGTTTCATTAAGTTCTTGTGAATGATTTTGTTTCATTGATTTTTATTAAATACGTGCATATATATATGCATATGAAATGTACTCTAATAAACTTAATTTTGTTGAACATGTTTTTTTCTCTCTTTTTTTTGTGATATCTTTTAACACGAAAAAATATTTCAGTTCCCTCAGTTTCGTGTTAAACGATTTTCACTGTAGTTGATTTCGGTATTATAAATTAAACTTTAACATTTAGGAGTTAGAATAACGTAGAAGACAAATTTTACGTGATTATAATCACATTTGTAAACATAATTTATTGTGATTTTTATTTTGTAGCCTATCGAATGTGTTACATCATGTTGCTGTCGATAATCTTTTTAAAAAGACAATTTAAGATTATGAATTGTTTGAAAAGATGTTTTATTCTTTTCTTTGTACAGTTTTTCATTCAGTTCCCCTATTTATTTATGCGTGTGAAAAAATTTCTTATAGCTTTTCTATTACTGTCTGAATCTTTGAGCTTATTTCAAATCAGTCATTGTAAAATGAGCTTAAATTGTGTTCGTATGCAATAATTGTGCAGTGAGTGTATAAAAGGTGTTTTGTCTTTAAAACCGTTTCCAGAATTTGTAAAATTATTGTCCGTTTGAAACTGTTTCGTAACTTCTGATAACTATTTAGTAAAATTCAGTTATAGTTTTTATGATGAGACATCTAAGTTTTATTTAACTGGTAGCATTTTGCGTATTTGTTTTCAAATCACATTAGTATGAATATATATATATTAAGATTCTATTTTTTTCTTACATTTTCACCCTTCCTTCAAGTATACCTTTGTTAACTTATTTCCCTTAAGTTATACACTTTAAAATTTAGTCAAAATTTACTTAATTAGAAAACTGTATTTTATTTGTTTTGAATAACTTTGTTTTAAAATTACTAATTGAATTTCGTTTAAAATTTTAAATAATATTCTTTAAAAAAGCTAAAAAGTTACATTGATTTTTTTTTTCAAGCTACATATTTTTAATTTCTTTATACTTGAAAATTATACAATTTCTGATGGTTTTCGTAATAATTGTCCTTTCTTTGTGTTTGTTTGCTATGTTAATCTCGGATTAGTTGACTCTTTTTTTTTTTTTTTTTTGTTACAATGTTTTTTATTACATTTACTAATTCTGAAACTGCTCCTACGTACGAGTATGTTCTTTGTAGTTGTAACTTATTTATTATTTTTTTTTGTGACTATATTCCATCCTGCTCTTTGATGTTTAAAATTAGTCAAACTTAAAAATACTAATGGAATTAGTCTTGTGCCTCTTAAAAGTCATTTCAAAATATAGATTATGTATTTTTATAACAATAACAGCTCTGCCTTGTATCGCTTTAACATGAATTTTCAACTTAGAACTGCATGAACTTTAAGATTAATTTAGGAAGTGAGGAATAAGAAATACATATTTCTACTTTCTGTAAAAATTTTAGAATATATACAATAAAAAATTGTACGTTTTCAATGAAGAGAAAAATGATGTTTCAATATGGATGTTACAGTTGGAGATGTATTCCCTTGTCCCGATTGATGCTGGTGTATGTATAAATATTGCTTTTCTTTCCTGAGTCAATTCTCTACTTGTGCGGCAAACTATCTCGGTGTGTTTCTGGAAAGAAGAAAGCGTTCCAGCATAAAAACTCATCCATTCGATTTATACACGTAAACCAGAAAGCACGATGCAAAAAAATTTAAAATATAGGCTTTAAAAAAAATTATTCGCTTATTTTCCTTGCTTGCTAGAAATCATCCTTTTATGTTGTATTTTGTTCCTGCCTGTAGGTAACCTGAATAAAAATAGGTAGTCGAGTTTAAAAATTTAATATACACTTTTTTACTTCGTCTTATCTTTGGGTTTTATGTAAACATACTGCTTAAGTATGTTTAGTATGTGTGTAAATTTGTTCACTCGACTGGTACTTTCATTTTTTTATCACTTTTCCTTTTTACGACCAAAATGTATTTGCTTATCGATCATATAATTTTCTAAAGTTGGCAAAGATTAGCAACCATCATAAATCATTATTTGCGCCTAGCATTATTTATATGTATATTTATCTTTTATGTGTGGTTACTGTTATAACGATTCATGCTGAATAATTTATGATGCTTTTTAAAATACATTAATTGCTTCATCCTAAAAATAATCATCAGTTTCATATGACTACGACTGTTCATATAATACACTTTAATCGATTAATATTTGTTGTACAGTTTCCTTTTTAAATTGAATAGTATATAGTTTGTGAACGAGGAAACGGTTTCATCTTTACTGCTCATTGCAAATGTTTACGTTAATCATTAAAGGAATTATCCTAATGATTAAAGTTTCGAATAACAAATTATTGTCTCTTCTAATTGTTCCATGCCATTCTTAATTAGAAAACATATTTTCCTACATTTCCCAGTTCTTTAATTATGCAGTGCATTTTAAGATTTACACTATTAAGTATTAACTTCTCAAATTTAGCTTTTGTCTGATTAATCTTCGTTTAAAAAAATTAGAGTAACATATTTTGGTTTAAAATTTTTCACCATTAATATTTACATCTAAAATAATTATCGTAACATGCATGGAATCTAAGCTATATAGGGATATTGTATTGTTTATTCAATCTAAATTATTTTTGAACTCTTCGTGATTTATTTTATATCAGAATGATTAGATATTTCGATTAAATCACTTTGCATACTTGATTTTTTTAAATTTACTATGCACTAGAGCAGGGATGGCGAACCAATGGCACGTGATACAATATTTTGGGCACGCAACCGATCAAAACGATTTGCATTTTAGTTTAAAATAACAAAGTTCACTATGAAGTATTACGATCAAACGTGAGTAACTGGTATCGGTGCGGAGGGAGCACACTTTTTTGTTATATGCTTTCCTTAGTTATGTCACGGACTACAACTGCTAATGATGTGAAGTTTGTCTGTGCAAGCATTGTAAATTTCATCGACACAACTGTATTTTAAAGGTTATTTGTGTTATATTTACGTTTTTCAACATGGCTGTTCAGCAAAAAATTAAAAAGGAGAAGATACTAAGTGTAACAGAGAATTTCAAATTTGGTGGACTGAGAGAAGTATGGCATATGATTAATAAAGGCGACAAAGTGGTGAGTGTTTTAAAGTTCTGGAACTGTTTTATGTAGAAAATCTCGTCTGTAAAAAGGATTCCAGACACATTTAACTGTTTGAAGAAGCTGGTTCATGCTATTTTTATCATAGCTCCAATTCAGCATGCATTCTGCAAAGAGTAACATCTTACAATCCTAATATGTTATTTGTCATCTAATCTGCAGCAACAGAAGTCACACTAATGCAACTTTAGTTTGAATTACAAGTTTAACTAAATCATTTATTACTATACAGTGCAGAGTTTTTCTCCGTGGTAAATAAAGTTTTGAGTTGTTAGTATTTAGTTTTATTATTTTCCCAACAATCACAAATCAAAATTATTTCATGGCACGTCTATGCCTCATTAAACATTACCTTAGAAAAAAATGGCACCTTGATCCATAAAAGTTCACCACCCCTGCACTAGCGCAACATAATGGAGTTTTCGGCTACAAACTGCACTTTCCAAATTTCCACATCACGACAAGAAAATCCAATACAGTTTCATGTGTAGCAACTTCAGTTATTCATCTCAACAATATTTAATATTCTAATCCATAATATTTTATTGCAGATAAAGTTTATTTGACTGAAAGTAATCGTATAGAAAATAATAAACACGGTGTGCATTTAATAAAAAAATCGCGTGTTTAAAATTTTAATTTATGAATACGATGGTGTAGGAACTTGCATTATAAGATTTGTGTGTGTGTTATAACAGTTTAAAATTATAAATTTTCTTGTCTGTAAATACTCTAAAATAGTTTTTAATAACATTTTTTTAGTGTCAGATGAAATTCACCTCAGGGGACTCATCTCCTTTAAATGAGTACGGATGTCACAATCCCGAGCTGCTCTAGTGATCTGTTCCTTTCCCATGGGGTTTATTGTCTTTATAAAACATGACTAATACGCCCCCGGGATACCTTCAAGGTCCTTCTATGTTTTCGACCCTCCTTCTTGTCATCTATTTCTCTCTCTCTTTTTACTTTTCCTGTTTGGACTACAGATATAAAAATGTTAAAATAACATCACATTTAAAATTATTTGTGCTGTTTCCATAATATTAAACATTTTGGTTTATTGTTAAATTCTTTACACGATATACTGGTCAATATTTTTTGTTTTGTTTCTTGAACAAATGTAGCTTCGTTTTCATTTTGTAAGCATTTTTTCTATTTCATTTGTGTATTTTTGCTGTATCGACACCATTGGTTTGCCTACCCGCATGTTTGCCGTGTGCGGCTTTCCTTTAAGAGGAATGTAGTGCCTTAGTGATAGCTTTGGCCCACACTTCGCTGTACACCGATGACAGGAGAGGGTATTTTTCTGTCAATCGGTTGATGGGTAAGTCTGTGCGGGCTTCTTCTTCAGAATCTCCAAACAGACATTGTAAAGACTGGCGCTTCAATGGTATCTCTGACTTTTCCTTCGAATCCTCGATCTGATGTTGTAGTATTATTACCCGAATGACCTCCAGTTAAGCACCGAGCATGGCTGTTACCAGTTAATCGACTCACTGTCTCCCTTGCTAGACTACTTCAATCTCCTGAAAACCATTCCCCTCTCCCCTCTAGTTGACTCAACTAAAAAGATATTCTGGAAGCCATGCTCTTCACACGTGGCTATTTGTGTATTGAAAATGGAGAAAACATTCTTTTTTACTTCTTCGGACTCAATAATTGTACCGATGCGTACGGCACTTCCTTCCCAGTTAGCTTCATATCCACGTGTGAAAGGAATTCTCCCCCTTCTCTTTATACTAGGGGTGTAATGACAGGAAGCGAGATGATAGACACAAAATTGCCTCGAGCGAAACCAGCCTAATACTCCTTCAGCATCTAATAGTTTAGATTACTGTGTTGCATCATCTTTATCAACTCAAACCTGCGTCTTTCTTTCATATGCTTCCAAATTTACTGTCCTGAAAATCAGCCGTCTGTTCTTGTATTTAATACTGCAGTCTCCACATCCTATAATCAATCTTCCTCTGTTGCATTTACTGCTCTACAGAACTTAAAATAGAACCCACACGCACATGCGTGAAAGCTGATTTCAAGTAAAACACCTTGCAATAATAGAAAAAATATATAAAAATTGGTACTACACAAAGCCAGGAAGAGTACACAAGAGTACATACAAGATATACCAGACATAGAGTTGTATATGAATCACACATAGGAAGAATTCCATACTGAGTGAGAGTTATATTAGTATCGCTTGTAAGACAATACGAGGGCTTTTGTCGATGGACCTCGTAATTTTTGAACTTCACTGAGCTGTAGATTGGCTTCATGCCTTTTTTGACATCTACCAGAAACCGAAAGCAAAGGTTTATTTCTCACTATCATGTTTGGTTTAATTTACTATTCGATTTATTCACATATTTTTCATTAGAATTAACATTTTTAACACATATACATTTTAAGTTTTTGTTGAAATTTTAATGAAAATCTACCATTTAGATATCCCTGATTTATATCACATTGTTTTCATCTTTCATTTTGAATCCCTTTTAAAAATGTTATATTTTAAACAATTGTTTGCCATACCATATCCTAATTTTGCTCTAATGCCTTAAAATTCCAAAATCACTCGCCCACTATTCAGACGGGATACCTGAAAAATTTTAACATTGTTCAGATTTTAAATAAATACGGAAGCATGCCTAAATTTCTAAGGATTTTCTTAACAGACTCTCTTTGTTTTAAATTTCGAAGTATATGTTTTTTGTGTGTTTACAAATTACTTAATTGTATCACTGTTTATGAGCAAAAATCTATTCAACATTAATAATTTACATACAAGGAATTTAAAATTCCACGGAATTATGCGCTTAATAATTTCGAATGCATTCCTGATAAATAATTCTTTAATTTAAATAAAGTTTACATTATCTTTAATCAAACATTTAGAAATGCATATTTATACTCGAATTAAGAATTAAATGCTTTCTTTTACATAAACTTATTCCATTTAATTTTAACTTATTTATCAGTTGTAGTTAAATGTAGAATTAAACCTGTGCGAGTTATTTAATTTAAGTAAACATGTATAGTTTACTGATTGTATTAAAGTTCGAATGTAGAACTTCGGAACATTCGAAAAGCAGACGATAAATTGAAAAGATTGGATATGCTCTGATTGAGATGTCGCTTCGAAGAAAATTTCTGTTGACAAAGAATATTTTCTGAAAGCATAGAGACCATTTAAAATTTATCGCTGTTACTTATTCTTTGGAATCAAATGCGAATATTTATTTAACACTTCGCCCCGAGCAGAACTTTTAAGCTCAGTTAAGTCAGTAAATATACGCTTCCATTTTTCAAACTATATTTTTGAAATCCTTTTCATTTAACCGTGGTTTTTCGTTTGTTTTCATTTTTTAATATTTTACTCACTTTTCCTGAAGTATTTTTTCCCTCTTCTCTATTTAATGCCAATATTCACATTTTGAAAATAAAGGTATTTCATTTATTTGTTAAGTAAAACACAGAAAAAAAATGTGTTATGTATAAAACGAGTAAAACTTGTGTGGATTTTCTTATTTTCAGAATTTTAAATATATGAATTGAATTGGTTTGTGTGTACTTTAAAATAAAAATTGTTTACTTTCCGTTTATGTCATTTTTTTCTTTTTGAAAACTTTCCATTTTGTATTGGAATTGAAGAATGACTCTATTCGTACCTAAAAAGATCCTTAGTTTCAAAATATTTCAGAGACTGTGCAACATTTTGTAATGGATTTATACTGGATAATTAGAAATTTGACGAGGACTCCAGAAACTCTTTTTTGAGTCTTCACACTTGAAGAATTTCACTTATATGATCTGTCTATTAATAAAGAATCTGTCTATGTATTTTTGTGATAATAATCGTAATTAAGTGTTCGAAGTAGCAGAAGTGCCATCTAGCAGCCATTTATCTTTAGTACAGACCAGGTGAGGAAATAATGTAGTTGCTATGATAAACTGTCCCATGTTCTTTGCCCTTTATTTTTGTTAATAATATGTGTTGTATTTGTGTAACGTAACTCAAACTGTCACTAGTGCTGTATGAAAGCATTTTTTTTAAAAAATCATTAAATAAATAACGTTAAAATGTTAAGGAATAATGAGTAAATTATTTTATGTTAAAATCAATTTTGTTGTAAATTTTTACTAAAAGAAATCTCTACCGTCATCTCCTAATGAAATTTAAAAAGCCAATGAACAAATTTTTTTTTATAATTTAAGAATAAATATTTTTCTTTATAATTTTTTGAATGTCTTAAAATAGCGCGTCAGTTTTTTATACAATATTAAACTCAGAAGTTAAACTTCACCGAAAATATACGAATGCAGTGTTAACAATATTTGTTTAAACTATTGACTGATTTATGCTAGATTAAAGAAGACTTTTTTTATTTTACAAATAAAGTAAATCATTGTTTTGTTATACTCATGTAACTTTAGTGTTTTAGTATTGTATCTTATTTTGAAGGGGAAAAAATGTGATTGGTCTTTTTAGCACCATTGAACTATATTTTTTGTAAGCTTTTACTATATTTTTGAAAATGTAAGGTAACCGATACGTTTGGAACCATGATTTTGAAAATGAGGAAAAAATAATAATCTTTTGACCTATTCTAGAATTCGAATATGCATATTAAATTATTTTAAGAATATTATTATGATAAAAAAATAATGCAGGAGACATGACCTATTTTAAACATATTCTACATTTATAGAAAATGCTTCTGTAATAATATCTAGTCTACACATACTTAAGACTTCTGTACAAAGCGTGGGCTTAAAGATTTTTGAAATATTTTTGTGAAATCGATTTATTCATGTATTAATATATCTAAACTAAACTCAATGGCGCAAAAGCCCATGAGGGCCAAGGCCTACTGGGCCCAACTCAGTTTTCCTGACATTGGGCGCTGAAGTGCATTAGCAGATATTCCTATCACGGATGGCCAGTCTGACTCTAAATCCCTATTAATGCGATTAGTACTGTATTGATTAAAATGCGATTTTTAAGGCATAAACATTTATTGTGACTGCTTTGTGCAGTGTTTCCCTTGCAAGTGAATGTACAAGTGTGGGTGAGCGAGGTAGGGTGATCATCGCAGCACCAACACCCCCAATGTTTTGTTCCCAACAAGCTTGGTATTCATTTATCGACCCATTGCATGGATGAAAGGCTGAGGTAACCTTGTCCAGACCCAGATTTGAACCCCGAGCCTGTGGCGGTACGCTACCACTTGGCTTATTTTAATATATAAGAGTAGAGAAATTTTAACAAAAGAACCCAGTTATATCATTTCGGTTGATAGTAACTCTGAAATCCGTGTTCGGACTGTAGGAAATTCTAAATTATATATGGGCAAAATATTGTTATAGAAGCAGTTTCCGTGAAGGAAGAGTATTTTGAATATATATAATTCTTTTCTTCATTTTTTGCTAAAATAAATTGTATTTCGTTTTTTTTATTGTAATAGTATTTTTGAAACAATTTTATATGTATATTCTATGTCAACTGACACTAAATATCAAAAAATTATTCATTTATATGCTTTTTCAAAATTACGACTTCGAATGGAGTTTATTTAAAGGAAAGAACTATTCGCGCGAATATTTAATTTTTTTTTCTTATAAGAAATGTATCTTAATTTTTTTATTGTAATAATGTTCTGAAAACAATTCTTATATTTTAATTTAAGATACACTAAATAACAAAATAAAAAACGTATTATTTTATACGCTTTTGCAGAACCACAGTTCCGAACGTTGTCGGATAACTTAAAAAAGTTTTGCTTATCGGATATTTTTTTTAATAAGCATCTTCTCATTGCATATATCTTCGAATCCCCCACTTTTACTATTTACCAATTAATCCCATTAGTATGCGACAACTGCAAGCATTTTTCAAAAAATAAGCCTAGTTCTACATGATTTAATAATTTTTTAATTCAGTTTTCCTCAAGAAATAAGATTTCAAGTGAAAAAAATAGCGAAAATAAATAAAAAAGCAGTTTATATAGATTTGCATAGCTCTTCCATTACATTATTGATTTAGTCTGCCAGCGGCAAATGCTATGTAAATTGAGAATCAACATTCGTATCGCAGACTTTTCAGTTGTATTCCAAATCCATCTACCACTACAACCATTCCACTCTATAATTCTTATTTGAGAAGCACAAAACCGAAATGCTCTTTAATTAGTTCTATCCTATTATTGATTTCGCCTCGCTTTCCTTCGGCAGCAAAAATTTCCTTCAGGTTGACATTCTGTGAGTAACTTGGCGCTTTAATGGATTCCTTTAATTAGTGAATGCCAGCCCAGTTTCGGTTAAGCTGTCTGATGCCTTGTTTTCGTGTGAAAGAACTCCTTGCAGAGTTTCAACTTACACTTCGCTGAGTTTCACCTTTCCGAAGTGAAATTAAGAAGCACCAATCAATTACCGAAAGCAATAAATGACGAACTTTGTAGCTTTTGAAGTTCCTCGTTAGCAACAGCTGATAATGAATTTTCCATGTTTTATTCCAATGACTGGGTTGAAATGCATTTGACTGGATTTGGCTTTTCGGTTCTGGGCGTTTGAATTGAAGTGGTTATCTACATATGTTGCGTTTTTGAAATTTTTTGATCTTATTAAAGTTGTGTTTAATTCTTTTCTGCTTCTTTTGATTTGTCTGCTTGTTTAGAAATATGAAAGTAAGTCAGGAAATGATTACCCGGCCAAATAAATTTTAAATGTATAAAATTGTATGAGTATAGTCATATTGACTCTGAAGCTTATGGATTTTATTTTTTATTAACTGGACAATTTATGGTTGGTAACATAAGTGAACAAGTGTTTTTTAAAGTTTAAGAAACCTTTTTAATGAGATGCCATTGGTCGTGCTATAGTTTTAAATGAAAAATGAAGTGAAAATAATTCCTGTTATAATGCAACTGTCATATGTAACTATTTTTCTCATTAGTTTTGAGTATGTTATGTATTAAATTGGCATTTAATTTCAGCCAAGATAATAATAATTTTATTTTCATATCAGAAGTGGGAAAATTTCTTGGTTTGTTGCTCTCAAACTGTAAAATTAGGTAATTAACTTTTTTACGATAAGTGTATAAAGTGGTCACAGTCTAACATATAAATTATTTTTGCACATGCCAAGCGAAATAATTAAACTTTTTTTAACAACTCGAAGTTTTCCGAAATATATATTACATATGTTTTTTAACAAAATAAATAAAATAAAAAAAGTCTCTTGTGTATTTAAAATTACTGCATATCTTTGCCAGCCTAGCTCTTAAATTTTATTGATGCATTAAATTTTAATTACTGTAGAATGGGAGTTTGTAAAGCACGTTCATATTTCTACACACAACAATTCTTATATTTCCATAATTTTATGCGGCGCAGTAGAGAACTTGTGGCTGCCGTTATGGAGTCGAGTGTTCGAAACTATGGATTGCAAAACCGGTACACCGAATACCGGTATTTTGAGCGATTTGTACAATTTTGTCATACCGGTATTCAAAAGTATAAATGCCGTTTTTTCGGTAATTACTAGAAACGTTTTAAATTGTCTCCGCTGTATATTCAGGAATCGCCAATATTGCAAAAAGTATACATTTTTGCTTTTATGTCTCTCTAAAAGGCGAAAATTATTGGCTGCGATTATAAAGTTGTATCCTACAATCAAGAAAAGTGATAAAATATGTAAATCATCCAAAGCGACATGCCAAAACTTTCCTATTACAGCTCAGAGTGATACTGCACACGCACAGGATTCGTAGTCTCATATTCGTATCTGTGAAAACAAGTTTGTAGTTGTGTAGAAAGTGCGTAATATTTCGATATTTTTTTAAATTGGTGAGTTTGTTATTGGCATTGTATTTGTATATCATACTTTAGGATTCAAAATATTTTTCAGATTCAATATATATATATATATATATATATACACTCATAAATAATAACTCATAATAAAGAATGAGAATAACTTTAAATAACATGAAAAATCAGTTGATAATACTTCGGTTGGGTTTCATTGTTTATATAATGAAAAAAATCTGATGGCACAATGTAAAAAATGTTCAAGAGTTATTAAAGTGAATGTAATTGTTTATATACTGTTATAATTTATAAATTACAAATTATTTTTTGTTATAAATTTAAACCGTCTAATAACACTGGTAAATAAATCAAAGAAACATCTGTGTCTTCTTTTTTCCCCCTAAAATTTCTACTACTGGTATTAAAACCGGTATCCCGGTATTATAATCTAAAAGATACCGAATACCGGTATTGAACTTTTGGTCCGATATTGCAATCCCTTTTCGAAACCTAATGGCACTGAAGACTTGCCTTGTTGATAGGCTAATGCACGCTAAATCTTACGAGGCTCAAATTCCTATCTTTGGTATGCTATGAAAGTTTAGTGAATGTGGGCCAGCTCAGGTATCGTTCTCACCCTTTGAATCGTGGTCCATCGCCAATAGCACTCATGTTGCTTCAGAGTACGACTTAAATTAAAATCAAATCAAATCATAATTTTATGCTTTGATATTATTTTTTAAATATATATGCTGTATATTTTTATTGATGAAAAATCTTATTGCATGTCTAGCAATTACTTTAAAATTAATGATTAATTTTTTTTTGATGTTTTAATTTTAGTAGAGGAAATATGATTAATTGGAGATGATCTTTTTCTTTTGTTTTATGAAACTCTTCTCGAGATGATTGATGATGATTAATACAGGACGTATGCACCCCTCCTTACACAGTTTCGAAAAATAAGAAATTTGTGGGTTGTTCCATACATTTAAAAGAAAAACATTTGTGGAATTAACTTTTTTTATAAGTATAATTGGATTAAATTAACAAAATAATATAAAAATAATCATATATTGTGTGTAGAATAACGGAATAATTTTCTCATTTTTTTGTCTTAATGCTTATTCCGTTAACTATTACCAAAACAAATTTCATTCGCAAAAATTCTGAAAAAAACCTGAATTTGGGGAATTATATTTCATATTCATTTAGTTATTGTAAGTTTTCTAGAGAAAATTAAAATCGGGAATGTCCCAAGTCCATTCTAAGAAATTTTTAAAAATTTTGAGATTTAAGAAGTCTTTGAATTGCGTTTTCTTTACGATAGTTAATACGTTATTTGTCCCCAAAACATCTTCCATTTTTTTAAAAAACTGCATTTCCTATTTTTTTAAAAACAAATAGTTTATATGTAAATTAGTTTATTTGCGAAATTCCCCGCGCTGTAGTTGTACCATTAAACTGAGATTTTTTTTTAAAAAAAGAGTAAAATTTAAGAGTTACTCAATGTAGTAAATGAAACACAATAAAAATAAAGTTTTTTAAAGTAAATAATTATTTTAATTTGAATGAATTTGCTTGCAGAATCCCGTTCTGTAGTTGTATAATGAATGTTGTTTGAGGTTTTTTTTAAAACGAATGGTTTGGTTCTGTTACATATTTATGTGTTTGCATTTGAATTACTTTGCAAGCTACTTTTACTATAGAAGATTTATTTATTTTAAACTGCGACCTGTTTATTGGTTGTTGCATCGGTACCACTTTAGTTTATTTCTCTTGGTTTCTACAGTCTTTCCTAAAGTGAATTTCATCATTCTTTCTCTTGACCCGGATGGATTTCGGGAGCTTGTAAGATATTCTCCCCTGGCCTTATAAGTCAAAACGGAATTCGAACTTAAGATGAATACGTTTTCTTTTCCGAATCGATTTCGCTGGCATTTCGATTTCCGGCGCAGTGTAATGTTTTTAAAAGCAAATCCTACTCTGAATGACTTAGGGGAAAAAACCCCTTCCTGACTGGCATTTCGGGTGTTTGAGAAAAGAAAGAAAAAGTGAAATCTCTGCTGTTACGAAAATAAAAACGAATCCATTCTAGATCCCTCTCACGTATCAGCAATGTCTAGGCTGTTCCCCAGTGGGTTCGTTTGTTACGAAGAACGGATGCGTCTAATCAACCAGACCAATCCGTGAATTGTGCTTTGTCGATCAACCCCTTGCAAAAAATTGATCGAGAACCCTTTCGCTTGCCGGATCTTTAAAAACCGGTGGAGGTCCTCGTGCTTTTGGCAGAAAAATACAGTGTCAGCTATCTTCCCAGAAACATTCATGGGATTGAGGGCGGAGTAGGGGGCTTAGGGATTGACGGCGAATTTCTTCAATCTTCATCGCAATGATGCTGGTGTCTTCCAATTTAACGCTTCGTGGAATTTTCCTCGAGATGATGTAATTATCTTAGGGGAGAGACTCTCTTCCCTTCGGCGGATACTTGGTGGGAATTTTGATTTTTGCTCTTCCCCTCCCCTTTTTTTTTTAAAGTTATTTTCTTTCTTATTCCTTAACGTTTCATTTTGCTACTCTGCAGTACTTTTTTGTGAACTCCTGGCGTAGCGGATTTAGTCGAAAATAGTTTAGAAGGAGCAGTTTATAGATTTTCCATCAGCTAACTCCTTTTCTGGTTATTTTTCTTTATTTGTATCTTACCCCTTCTTTTTTTTCTGCTCCTGTTTTAAAGTAGATGCATGGTTAGAAGTTAAGGAAAAAGGGAAAAGTGATGGCATTAGCGTGCGCTAGGATCGTGATTTACTTTTTATCTTTAAAGAAATTTTCCTTGGTTCTCTGATAAAGAAGTAAGGATTTGAAGGAATTCTATTCCCCCCTCTCCTGTGCTTGTCTTTCCTCAGCTTCACCCCCTTACGAAGGAAATTTTCCCCGCCTTACCGTTGATTGCCATTTAAATTGGATTACATCGTTTATTTTACTGTTCTATCTTGCCTTAAGAAAAGCCTCTTCCTTAAATTAGGATGATGTACTAAATCACCGTGCACAATTACGTCCGGGGTTGATTATGAAGGAATAGATCGGTTGATGTGGGAGTTTAAATTTCCCATTAAATTATCCTTAAGAATCAATTTACTGAGATTTTTTTATCTATTCTTTATAAAATAATGATAGTTTTTAATTTTATTTTTATGAGCTTTGAAAATTGTTTTTTTTTAAATTCAAAATTGATCTGGTAATTATTTAGGATAGGTAGACTCATAGAATTGAAAATGAGAATTTGAATTGTTACATTAATATAATATAAAGTTCACTTTTCCTTTCTCTATTTTTTCTGCAAATACTGTTCTACTGTTTTTTGTTATAGATATGATAGTAAACACAAACGCATAGTGATGAGCTTCAACCCGTTCTTAATCGCTTTAATGGAACTGATAATAATTATTTGTCAAGTTAAGATAACATTTGCTAAATATAATTTTTCTTTGCAGTTCAATCCGCACTTGAGTAACGATTCAAATTAAAAATTATATGAATGTTTCATTTTTGCAATTTTTTAGTTGATTTTAAATATAGGTTTATCAATTTTTGTGTTCACTTATTTCATTAATTTAAATTCGAAATCAAATGGTGCCCGTTAACATTAATATTGTTGGCACTTAATTTTGTGCATAGCTACCATTGTTAAATTCAATATTTTTTTCATTTGATTATTAAAGCGAGAATAAAGTATGTTTTAAATTGTAGAATTTCAATGACTTACAATATTTTTGTATTTTATTTATGGATTAAAAATAGATGTTGAAACAAAATTTGTAACTTAATAGCAAAGATTCCTTTGCGAAACATTTTTTAAGTTGTTGAAATATTGTGCGCGCGCACGTGATTTATTTCAAATACCTGATTAATATTTCTCTTATAAGCAAGCAAATTTCAAACGGGAATAGACATTCTATTAGCGTTAATATAATGAAGTTTTGTAGTTTACATGTTCCCTGCGTATAATTGATTTAAATCTAATCAGCTGTAACTAAAATACTAATATTTGTGTAAAGCTTAATGAGAGCGGCATAGTGATTAATATGTCTATACATAGAGAGAGAATACGGTGGTGAAGTGATTTTTTTAAAATTCGAAGTCGTTAAAAAGAAACAGCTGTTAGAAGAGCAGCTGTTCGTAGCGCTAAGTTAAGATTTTCGTTGTTTTAATAGGACTTGAAGCTTTTTTAAACGCGTTTTTCTCAAAACTTTGTTTTTCAAACTTTCCTCCATCATATCTCGAAAACGGTTTGACCGAGAGACTTCAAATTTATAGGGTAGACTCAGCACATATTTACGATCCAAATGGACTGCGATCATTCCAAAATTCACAATATTTCTATTTTTTATAACAAAAACTTAACCAAAAAAATCCTCAATGAAATTCGAAACTTTTTCTTCAGAGGTTTATCAAAAATCCAAATTTTTATATTTTAATTGAGTTCATTCTATGCATTTAAGCTTATAAATTTAAACGCCGTTAGTTTGTTTTTATTTCAAATAAGCCAATCAGCCGGAATCATGGAGGAAGTGAGCGTCCATTTTTTCGAGGCGGGTGTGATCAGAGCGTTAAACGCACTTTCGATTGGATATTTTTGACTAAACATATACATACTCTTAAAATACATATAATAAATGATAAAAAACTTAAAATTCTGTCTTTTTTTACTAGTCGGCAAAAATCCCTAAGAATGTTTAAAAAACAGGCTGTCACATAGGCGAACCCCTTTAATTCAACTTCATAAACGAATGCAAAAAGTAGAATGTTTTTATTATCATTATTATTGTGTGTACTTAAATAAAACTAATTGTAATAAGCTCTTACAGGACTACGAGCTAAAAGATTTATTGAATGATTTTTCGATTTTGTTTATTTCTATATCCCAAGGAAATCACAGATATTATCTAAAGAGATTTGGAGAAAGGGCGTGAGACCGATCTTTGATACGTTCTGTAATGAGACCAAAGGTCGAGTATGAGCTCTTGAAAGCTCACTGGCTGTGCATGAAAATGCATACAACTGTTTCTACGAGAATGCTATGCATAACAGACTGTCGTTTGTCAGAATTGTTTCATTTTGTCACCCGTATTTATGTAGGATCCTTCATAAACGAATTAAAGAAGAATATTTATTATTCTTAAATTACAACTTTTAAGTAAGTTCTTCCTGGTCCATATATTAACTTTTATGCTTTTGTTTAAAATTATTCTATTCTATAATTTCCATTTGTTATGTATACATGGATAGGTAAAAGAATAGAAGTAATACCATCAGATAGTCTTTATTTTGAAGCTTCTGAAATAATATGTAATTTCTTCAAGTTGCTTTAAATTGAATCCGAAGGTACTGATGTCCCAAATCAAGGTAATTTCCTCGTCTTCTACATTAACTTGAAATAACTACGATGATATTGATAGATTTCATTATTCATAAAAATACTTTTATACATTTGTTAATATTATAGAGAATATGATATAAGTCAACATATCTTAATTAGACGATTGATGGTCAAGTGTAATAAAAGAAGAATATGGACATTTCAGGAACCATCCATTATTTGTATGTACTTTTACTATTATGTTTTTGATTTTGTGTAGTGGAATTCTCATAATCGATTAACGATTAATTGAAGTGGAAAAGTATCGGCTAGTTTGAAGCTAATTCATCTCAAGTGGGGATCACTCGCTGTTAACTGTGCCAAAATAGTTTGCAATTCTTAGGTATTAATTTTAAACATGTAGCATCCATAGGAGATATTTTAAAGGTTTTTTTATGTTCATCAGTAGTATCTGGCAGTGAGTATAGTATACATATAGTCCGAGTTCTCTTAAAAATTTAATTTTGAACTAATAGTTTTTCGGCAAATTGTAGAACTCCGAGTCGAACTTTATTGCATCCTTAAAATGATACCGCGTACTAAAATATACCTGTCATGGAAAAGAATACATCATCCTTGAAGTCATACTAAACATTGCTCCATTAATTTCAGAACATTTACTTATCTCTTATAGTCCCCTTTATTGTGTTTCTACTCAAGTAAATTTTTTAGTGGTTTGTGGAATCCTTGCGCGGTGGAATTATGTTAGACAGTGATATACATTTTTGATGTGTGTTCTATGCCCTCATCAAAAGCGACCACAGAATGCTGAAGAGACGAGCTTTTTGAAAGAAAAAAAAAGTGAGGTCTTTTTGATGTGCTGTATCAATACTGATTTCATCTTTATTGACTATAAATGAAACTACGGAAATGAAAGTCTTCTAAGAAAAAGCTTTATGGGCTGGTCTGATGAAGTCGCCAGTTGTAAATGTTATGGGGAAGAAGGGAGTCTGTAGGAATAACCGTTTACATTGATGTCAATCTAAGTTCCAGATGACCTCAAAAACAAGGGGGTTGTTGCTTTAAGGTCGTGAACTTCAGTATTTTAATATGCTGTTCATACAATTAGCTATTCATTAATATGCTCATCATTAGTCGACTCTGTTAGGATACAACAGAATGCAACAGTTTCCATATTACACATTTATAGGAATTTCTGCATTTTTTTTATTTATTATTTTTTAACTTTATACATAATATTTTTATTTGGATAAATGGTCTTAATTTTGAACCCAATTTTGTGTTTCAGTGATTTAATCAAATAGTTGATTGCTTAATTATACGAAATTGATCGAATCCTACCGATTGTTAATTTTAAAATGTTCCCGAAACTAATTTATAAATGGGTATGCATGTTGAAGTGAGATAAACAGTAAATTTAAATGGCCAAAGTTATTTATCATTTATTTGATTAATCCTATCTCTTTTGTTATTTATTCTCTTGCTTCATTTTATTTGAATGCAAAATTATTCGTATTTTTTCGTTATTTGTTCATTTTCTATTTACCCTACATTTAAATAAAACCAGTTTGTGAGACTATTTCAATACGAAGAAACCTAACCCAATAACTGTACCACTGATATATCTGTTCTTCCTTAAAATCGATAACTGCACTTGAACAAGCAAATTACGACAAAAAAAGATCGCTCTTAGAGAAGGAAAATAAATCGAAATCACTTATTGTTTTATCCGAAGGATTTCTTGCCTTTTTTTCATTTTTATGATGGGCTTTACTTTACCCCCACATACATAAACGCATTCATATAAAAGTCCAGGGGAAAGTCCTTCTTTTTACTTGTATATATTATTGATGGATGTCCTGTCAGTACTATGTCACTGCTTTACTAGCTGTCACAATCCTGAACAACACTCATACATCACTTTTTGGTAAGTCCAGAAAATATTCCTCTCTGGAAATTCATTTTTTCTGTCTTTTTCTCCTCCTACCAGAATTTCTACTTTACTTTTTTTTTTTCTTCCTCTTTTTTTTATCCTTTTATTTTTTTAAAAGATTTATTTTTCTTATAAGATTTGGAGCTGAGCTTTATTTGGCTCTAGTTATATTTTCTTCCTTTACGTTTTGGGCTTAAAATCGAATATCCTTCTTAAAGGGGATAGAAGTATTTTTTTTTCGGGAAGAAAGATAGAACTTTTTCGGGAACGCAAGATGAAGAATGCACTTATCGTTAATAAAATTTAATTTGATAAAGAAGGGTGACTTTAAAGCGAGCGAAAGTTTAAACTATCTTTGAGAGGGAAAAATTGAATTTTCATTTTTCCCGAACCTTCGAATAATACTTAAGCTTCTGAGGGTTTATCTTTTGTGTAGGGGATTATTAAAATTATTTTTTGCCTTGGATTATTTTTTTAAAAAAAATATTTTCATGTTTGATATTTTATCTTCAGTTGATTTCTTGTAATTTCAGGCCTTTTTTATGTCTGCCTTTAGTAATGCTTTTAATTTCTTTCCTAGATTTGTTTTTGTGACGTATAAATTCATATAAATTATTAATATGTTTTTAATTTTAAAATAATTTTTTTTTGCTTAAAAGGGAAATTTTTTCTGGCGTGTTACATTTTATTTTATAATAATGTATTTGTTTATTTTTAACCTTTTTTCTGTTTAATCGGACGAATTTATTTGTGATATTGCATCTGTTTTAAGGGAAACCTCCTGCCCATTAGATTAAAAATGACCAAATATCGATTTTTTTACTACATCATTTTAGTTGTTCTGTTTTTCTAAATATGTGTACAGAATATCGTCACTCCAGCTACATTAATCAGCCAATTATTTAACTTTTTTTAGCAATATGTGGAAGCAAAAACCGAAACTAAAGCGCGTGATTTAACACGTGACTAAAGCATTTAGCTTTTTCATTTATTTTACTGAGTTTTAAAACTTAAAATGTCCTTTTTTCTTAAGTTTTTATTTTTCACGAGAATTGTTCTCTTAAAATACTAAGGCATTTTTTTATATTCAATATACAGTTTTAAAACTGGTTCTGATTGTTTTGTATAATGTATTTGACGATTATGTGCATGGAATAAGGATATATGTGAATACTTATTCTTTAAAAAAATCATCGTTATATATAGCTGTTTTTTTACTTGTTTTTATAGTGACCTATACGAAAAAAATTGTGAAAAAAAGTATCACTTGTAAGACCAATCCCATGCACAGAACTCATAGGAACATTTATAAAAATATTAGGAAAATAAATTGTTAACAAACATTTTTTTAAAATTTGTAGAAGTAGTAGAGAAATGTTAAGACATCGAAATATATATTTTTTAAAATTTAAAATGACTGTTTGCTTTAAAATGTTTTTTCCCCTTCTTGAGTTATATATTTCATGTGTGTTTGAATGGGGAACATGTAAATATTTTTTCTATAAAATATAAATAAAAAAATTGTACGGGGTGTGTACTTTCTCCCTTTTAACAAATTAGTGTTATACATAATTTCTGTTTCGTTTTTCTTTCTTATTTCTCTGGTCTGAATCAGAACAGAACACATGAGTTTGTTCACCCTTAAAAATTTTAAAACCAAAAATAGCTCTTCAAAAGGTCTTCTCGTACCAAGTCAACGCAATCAAGTAAATGTTGAGGTGTAGCATTTGCATCATTACACTTGTTGCAAATTGGAAAGGCCTGTTTTTTTTTCGCTTTTGCAACTAATTGTAAATTACATTAGTATCACAAAATACCAGCTAATCAAGTTTCTTGCCATGTATTTTTGAAACATTCTATCAAAATAGAATTGTTGAGGTTTTACAAAATGTACCTTGTTGTCTTAAAATATAATTCATTGCTTTCGACTTTTCCTGTTAACTTTTCTTAAAAAAAAATCAATTGGAAACTATTTAGGTAAGACTGACTTGACAATTTACACGATCCACCTCGAAAGTTTTTGAAGTAGTTCTAGGGAACAATTAATTGTTTAAAGGGTAGTGTTAATTTTTTTTTAATTTTAAAGTTCTCCATATATGACACGATCTCTGGGAAAGATGTTCGACATTCACTTCCCCTTATATTACGTAAGAGTGGAAAAAATGCTAACGACTTGGGGTGTAGTGTAATTAACGTAAATCGACTCGCGACTCATAATTAATTACCTTTTCGCGTCAAGCCGACTCGATAGGTTAATTAATTATGAGAATACGGATAATGTAGCCGAAATAAAACACGCAATCTGGATATCGGTGGAATAAGTCTTTTTTTACTTTAAAAATAGCATTGCCTAGTTCATAACCAAAAGTAAAAGAAGAAAAAGGATGTTGTCTGAATATTAGTACACAATATTTATAATAATCTGGTGATAAAAAGCAGTCTCAATTGTTTCACTTTTCACTCCCTAGGCTTTAGTTTAATATCTATACACTTAGTATTCTGCTAATAACGACAAAAAATCTAATTCGCTATATAAGAGTGGTCCCAAACCCCGTTCTGCGGACTGACTGGTCGCTGGATCAACTTTTTTCCGGGCCGTCCAAGGAACATTAAATTGTTTTCATTTTATTTATCGTGATGTATTTCTCTCGCGTTTGTGTGATTTTGCATGAAAAATCACTTTATATTCTTTTTTCGGTGTAACTGTATTTTACTCATAAGATATATTTAAATACAATTAAATTAAAATTTTTAAATCAAAACAATTTAAAATATAAACAAATCAACTTTCTCCCCTCTCAATGAGCCGAGGTAAAATTACCAAACGTTGACTGTTTCTTGACGTATAAAACTGTTGGGGAGGGGAAGGCACTGGCTGAATCGGATAGAGGTACTATTTTTATACTTAAAGTATAAATATATACTATATTCTTACGTACTATTCTGCTTTTGATTTTTGCTGTTTAGGTGCTGACTTTAACTAATTGTTTAAAATGATTTTGTTTATTACATCCTTAAGGAGAATAATAAGCTATTTTTTGTGTCAATCTGCACCGTTAGTGGTGTAATTGTTTATTTGCAGTAATATATGATTTTGAATTTTATTCATTGCTACACATTAGAAATTTAGCGTAGACTTATTTTTATATATTTGCTAAATTACGTAACATGTTTCAAAAAGTTAATTTGTGTTAAACAGGGACTTTTAATGAAATATTTAAGAAAATGTTATAGTTGGCTAATGAATGCTGAATCTATTTAAGGTATATTCAATCAAATTTTCCAGCTTCCCTAACATTATTGACAAAATAAATAAACAAAATAAAATAAAAATGCATTATTGATAATTTTTTTTTAAAAAAAATCTATGTGATGGTTAGCTGCTATTTTTTTAAAACTAGATATTTGCTGTAAATAAAGCTATGTTTATAATAAGCAAGTTGTTTAACAAGTTAAAATTCTCTTCGGAAACTCTGTTGTCTCTTTCATCTTTAAGTACGAATCACTTGTAAAGAAATATTTTTTTTTCTACATCGATAAATTAAAGTCATATTTGCAATAATTTTTAAGCTAAAAAAATCATTTTTATGGTTTTTTTAAATAATTTTTCTTTGGTTATGAAAATTAGAAAAAAGAAAACTAATAGTACTATTTTGTTCTCTCTCTCTCTCTCTCACACGCACACATTTCGTGCATTTATTTTCCATTGCGTTTCTAGAGATTTCTAGAATTATATTTAGAAATTTCATTTTATATTAACAATAAATTTATTTTACTTATCTACGAAAATATGCTTCATTTAAACTATTTATTGAATGTCTTGCATACGAACCTAAAAAAAAAAATCAAAGTTTTATAAATGAAATCCTTATCCTGAAATGGTTTATGATTTAGAATAAGGGCTCTTCAAAATATACTTTTTTAGGAAATATTCATTCGTAGATTATTGAAAGGTATTTGGCTTAGTTTTAGATTAAAAAATATTCGTGTAATATTAAACATAAGCGATGTAATGAATTAAAATAATTTCCCATCTAAATTTCCTGGACTAAAAATATTAGCTTTTGATTTTAAATGCTCCTGATATAATGAGGATACCGAGCAGTAAATTTAAAAATTGTACTATTCTGAATTTCTACAAATTCAGAATTCGTTTTGCTGCAACAAATATTTACTTTGACATGGTCATGAAAAGAACTACACATTCCCATTAAAAAAAAGTTTTGAAAATTTCAAAAATAATTTGTGTGAGCATTTTTCGTTGTTGTTGTTGAGTCTTTTTTCTTCTAAAGTGCATTTGATATTTTATGACTGAATTATTTTTACTTCAGTAATTTTCATTAGAACATGACTCCAAGAATTTTACAGTATCTTTAACTATATTACATTCACTATCGTAGAGATTTGATCTGAAATTTATTTAAAGAAGAAAAAAAAACTAAAATTGATTATTATGCGTTAGGAAAAGAGCATTGTTAAAAATTCACTACAAGCAACTTTTAATAACTCATGCATAAGTTATTTTTATAAATATACTTGAAATATGCTAATCTGATATGATTTGTTCATCCCTTGTTTTTGCTGCTTAGTACATATTGCGAAAATTTTCATTAGACAGTTATAAAAATCAAACATTCATTATTCTATCAATTTACTTATTAGTCAGACAGCGAGTAATTATAAGCTATTTCGCCATACGTGTCTTTTTAAAAAATAATGTTTCTATGTTGTTAGTCTGTAGTTTTCATATTTAATGCTTCTTTAAACACGATTTAAATTATCTTTCAGTATTTCTTTTCTGCTTGATGAAACAGAAAATGCTTTCTAACTTTTTCCTGGCTGCAGATTAGCTGAATGTCGCGCGCGTAAATAAAAATGCTTACTAAAGGGTGTTTTTTTAGAGGTATAAAAATTTAAATTGCAATAAAACAACGATGTATTATTCGATTGACATGAATTTTTTTTATTCGAAAGATAATCTTGTGACATTACATTTTAAATATCATTTCTGGCATAGGACTGCCACGGCTGGCTCGGATGTAGTCCAATCTGGACGTCCAATTTTCGATGACTTTTTCCAACATGTGTGGCCGTATATCGGCAATAACACGGCGAATGTTGTTTTCCAAATGGTCAAGCATTTGTGGCTTATCCGCATAGAACAATGACTTTACATAGCCCCACAGAAAATAATTTAGCGGTGTTAAATCACAAGATCTTGGAGGCCAATTCACAGGTCCAAAACGTGAAATCAGGCGATCACCAAACGTGTCTTTCAATAAATCGATTGTGGCACGAGCTGTGTGACATGCTGCGCCGTCTTGTTGGAACCACAGCTCCTGGACATCATGATTATTCAATTCAGGAATGAAAAAGTTAGTAATCATGGCTCTATACCGATCACCATTGACTGTAACGTTGTGGCCTTCATCGTTTTTGAAGAACCAATGATTCCACCAGCCCATAAAGCGCACCAAACAGTCAGTTTTTCTGGATGTAACGGTGTTTCGACATACACTTGTGGATTAGCTTCACTTCAAATGCGGCAGTTTTGTTTGTTGACGTAGCCATTCAACCAGAAGTGCGCTTCATCGCTAAACAAAATTCGCTTATGAAAATCGGGAACAACGGCAATCTCGTTTTGGGCCCATTCGACGAATCTACGCCTTGCTTGATCATATTTAAAATGTAATGCCACACGATTATCTTTCGAATAAGAAAAAATTCATGTCAATCGAATAATACATCGTTGTTTTATTGCAATTTAAAGTTCTATACCTCTGAAAAAACACCCTTTATTAGTGCTCCCCTACCCTTTTTATGAAAAATATTAATAATATATTTATACAAAAAATTTTAAATTTTGGAAACGTTTACTATTTTTCCTTTACATTCTGAAGATAGTCCTAAATTACAAGATGCGGATCTAGTATAATATTTTTGTTTATGCATAAATGGATTGTGGTACGCATTTATCAGAATTATTTTTTTACTGTATTCTTTTTAATTCTATTTTTGATGAATGTTATCTGATATTCTATTCGACAGCATTTATCAAAAATGATCTATAGTTATCTTTCTTGATTCAATATTCTTCATTAAAAACACCAGGTAGATTTTTAAGAACTATTCTATTTTCTCGATTATCTGTTATAATTTTTTTTAAAAAAGTATTTATACCGAGTTACACAATTTTCTAATTAATTTTCGACTTGGAGCATTTTTTTTTTTTTTGGAGAAATTAAATTTTCGGTTTTTAAATAAGTTTTAACGTTATAAATAATAAGAATAATTTTCTTGTATTTTTTGTCTTGAGTGATTCTGGATTTCTACTTGTGTATGATGATAAAATCTGCTAAACTAATTCTCAATATTTCCTAAATTAAAAAAAATTACAAATGATAATTTTTTTTAAAAAAAATGTTACCATGTTAATTTTTTTTTTTTTTTTTTTTTTGGAAAAACAAGGAAAAAAGAATTTTAAGGATGAGTTTTGCTGTAAAATGATATTCTGTTTTAAAGTTTCTGTGAAACGGAATTCTTGTAACTAAAAAAAGTTGTTTTATTTATTGTTTTTTTTAAAAAAGAAGGAAAAAACTCTTTGTTTGCTGATCTAAGGAAAAAAATCAATGAAAAAAATACCTCACGAAGTGGGAGGGGGGAGAAAGTATTTTTATCATCATTTTTTTCTTTAACTTTTTTTATTCGATTGGGGGAAAAATTCTCCGAGAAAAAAAGAAACAGTTGAAAAGAATGGATTTTTACCGTGAGATGAGAAATATCCAATATCATTCCATCCTTTCTTTTTTGCCTGTTTTTATGGTGTAGAAATTTAATGACAGATAGTTGATTTATATCGACTTAAATGTAGTTACATTTTGCTTTTTTTCTTTAATTTATCGTATTATATCATCAACTTTTTTATATTTCATTAATTGTTCTGCATTTTTAATGTCTTAAATATCACATCAAGCTTACATAAGCAGTAAATAAAATTAATAACATAGTTTACAATGAATTGTTTAATTTTGAAGTGCGTTTTTATATTCCTCCTACTGATGTGATTAATTAAATTTTACTTTATTTTTTGCTCACGAATATAAGAAATAAAACATTTAATAAATTTCAACTTATCTCTATTAATTCGTTTGAAAAAAGCCCAAGAACTTGTCCATGGTCAAAATTATACAAGAATGAATTAATTTTTGTTAAATTTGATACTTATATTATTCATTATAAATATTAAGTTATAATTTTTCAGAAAAGAGAAATACTGCATTTATTATATAAGAAAATAATTCATTATTAAATCACTCTATATCTGTAACATTAACGTAAATAATAGGCATTTGACTCTTTTTTTTCTTTATTACTTCATTTACTTATAATTAATAATGAATTTCTAATTGGTATTTTGACACAGTTAAGGCATGCAATTTTCAAACCTGTCAATATGCTGGATCTGTTTCTTAAATACTAAATCAAATAACCGAAATATAGCTAAGGTTTTAAATGTTTAGTATTGCTATTGATTAAAATACATTGATTTTCTTATGAATGAATAATATGTATGATTGCTTAGTCAAAAATATACCCAGTAAGGGAAAAATGCTGATTTTTCCCATTTGAGAATCAATATGATTTATTTCTAGTTACATTTAAAAAAAGGGTATGTAATATGATCTTTAAAACCCATTTTTGTATTTACTTTTAAATCAAAATTTTATCTTTTCTTTTAATGCAGCTTTTTGTACATAGAACAAACGTTCAATCAGTTCTAAATAAACGAATTTTATTCAGTGGTCTTAAATAAATATTTCAGCTATTGTTCTTTGCTTTTAAACCGTGAAGTTTGAATGTTTCTTTCTTTGTTCATCTAAGTCAAGTTTTATTTTGTTGTTATTTCCGTGAAAGCCAAATAATTCAATTTATCTGTCCTTTTCTTTTGAGGGCAGATTCCATTTTGATTTAAAAACACACTGTTTAAAGCAGGTTTAAAGAGTTTTAAGCGTATGGTTTATTTAGTTAGAGATTTCTATTGAAAATTTTAGCAACTATAAACGTAATACGATTGCTATTACATGTTTTATTGTTATTTCAATATTATATTTCTTATAATATACATACTTTTTACGTATCGCTTTATGCATTATGATTAAATGTATACATTATTCCTCTCTTTTTTTTCGCTTGAAATTGTTCATGTGAAAGTCAATTTTAAAGATATTTTAAGACTCTTTTGTTTTTATTGACTATTAATATGGATTTATTCATTTCTAAATATAACTAATTTGAACGCTCATTGCTGTTGCTTCTGAACTTGTACATAAAATTTTTTTATTGTGTGAGTGTGTATTGCGTGTTTTATTATCTATGTTCACCTTTAAATTAATAGTGGAAAAGGAATTTACATTTTTAAAGTTTATGCTGAGTTAATAAATTTTGGCTTTATCTTTTGGATTGAGAGTGAGTAAATTGCCGCCTTTTTTAATGTATTCATATCTAAATCCGAACCCCTAGCTTTATATTTATACATATTAAAGCGGATATTATTATCTAATATATCCATCTGAATTAAAATTTTGAAACAGAAAAATTATTCATTGATCTCCTTGTAGACTTTTGGACTACAATTCTTTTAACTTCAACAGACCGCAAGAAGTTCTCCAGGACCCCTTTGAGAATTCCTACTCCAGAAAAACTTTAAATCAAAGCAAATCAAATTGTAAAAATAATTTTTCCAATATTTTTCTTGAAATAAAACGTGGAAAAATTCCGGTATTCATTTTTATTTCATTCTGTTTTCTATTTGCTATTCCTCAATCAATTACTAAATTAAACGATAAAGGAATGGGTAAAAAACTATCTTGAAATGCATCTAAGAAATAGATTAGTGAGACCATAAACAGTATTAAAATGTCAGAAATTTATGAATGAAAGAAGTCTTAAAATTTTTCTTCTACGCTAAATTGTCGTTCTTAAACTTTCCTTAATCTTTTTAATACACGACTTCCTTAACGACATAAATTTTTTAAATGAGCGTTGTCTCATTTTTTGTTTCCGCTTTTTAATGAAATAGTTTTTACTCATTTTAACGTGAGGGGAAGATGACCCATAACTTACGTAAAAAAAGACTTTAAATTATTCTTTAACTTTCCTTATGAAGAAAAGAAATTAATATGGGATATTCATAAAGAAATCCTTTTTATGTGGAACTAAAGATGTAGTAACATGGCTAGAGAAAAGTTAGGTAAGATTCTGGTGTTTTTAATTGGATTTGTAGAAATATTTATTAATGTTTTTTTTAATTATATAAGGCAATAAAAAATTATGATTTACTTGAAATGAATGTTCATTCTTCTCTGATAGAAAGTTTCTTATTTTTTTATTTTATGTAATTGGTGATAAATGTTTTTGAATATTTTTCTGTTGCTAATTGTAAATTATAACAATTTAAGAGTGCATATATATATATATTTTACATTGGAAATGTTTACTGATACAGTTTCAGTAACGGAGTAAAAATATTTGTTATTAGAAAATATTTGCCCTCATCTTATTTACAATTGATGAAGCTTTTTCATATTATATTTAATATACATAAGCGTATTATTTTATATACATAATCTGAAATATATTTAAGTATGTAGATGCTTTTGGTACTGAGAAATGTATGTTATAAAGTAACAAATGTTTTTATACTAGAAGAAACAGAAATAATTGTATTGTGTTATTCTTTCTACTATTACCTATAAACAAAAATTGCTTTGATTATTTCAAGGTTTAGACTTCTGTAACATTGTTCATTTTCGTAAGTAGTTCTACTTTGAATTGATGAATTTTAAAAAAGTGAAAAAAATAAAAACTATTAAGTTTTGAAAATATGCTGTCAGTAAAATGTGTATATGAGACACATTTACATTCTTGATTTTCTGAAAAACGTAACAGATATCGTTTTTCCTCTTTTTTTTTTTATCGTTTTTTTTAAGAATTAGTGTAACCTCATTAATTTTTTTAACAATGCATGCATTTCATAACATACTTATTCTTATTACTTTTAACTTTTATATCTTACTTAATACTCTCTTAACTCCATGATAGCGCAGAAGTATTTGTTACAATGGTCATTTCTTCCTTCATTTGTTCATAAATAAAACTTAAATTTTAGTTTATTATATTTTTTTAAATAACGAGAGTAACTAAAGTAATTTAGAGACAAGTTTTCTGCTTAGTATTATCTGCCTTATTCATTCATTTTTTTAAAGTTATTAAATATACTCTATTTCATTTGCAATTTATTTAAAGTAAAATGCTCGTAATTAATGTGTTTTAAATGAATCCTTAAAACTCATGTCAAACCTATTGTGTTTAAAGGTTGCAGATGTGTAGTCGGAAAATACTTCATTTTTTAAACTACGATTTTAATGGGCGAACTTCTTTTTTCTCTTATTCCAAGCTTCATTACTATAATTACTTTCCTTTTCTTCAAAATAATGCAGTCAGTAAATAAATTTATAAATAAAAATCTAAATTACATTTTGAAATGATACCGAAATCACTTTATTCAATACATTTTTTACTGTGCACATTTTTTAATGATTATATCTTGCAACAAAATGTTTCCATTATAAAGATTTCTCCCTTTTTCTCGTTCTTTTTACAATCATTTGCACAGTTTCGACGTTGCTCGATCTAGCATTTAATCATTTGTTTACTTTTTGATAATTATGCACCCTCCTTAAATCACAAATACGTAAATAACAGCATTCCGTGCTTCGTTCCATCTGCTCAGATTCATCTTTTATCAGAACTTTTCATCAAAAAAAGCACTTCGGGAAAAAATGCAAACTAAAAGTCTCATTATCATTGTTCTGGGGAACAGGAGACACAAATTGGAGTTTTAATCGCTTTTATGTTGGCCACTTACTTCCCGACCTACACATACTCATTACTTCTTATCTTTCTCTGCAATTGCATTTCCGCCCTGCAATCGAGGAGAGAAAGATAACCTTACTTTTCTGTGCACCCCTTCAATTCTTTCTTTTTATGTTAAAAGTTTTTCCCAACGAAGTTTCGAACGAGGTATAATGTGTCACGCTGGTGATGTTCGTCCTATTTAAAAGGGGTGGGGAAAAAATCTGGAACCGTTTACTATTTGGTTAGAAACAGTGCGAAGAAGAATGGTTTGTTAGGATATAGATTAAATCATTAAATAATCTCTTTTGGAAAGTATCCACTCTTTAATTTTGTTTTAATTATCATGCAGTAATGAAAATTAATTCAACGGAGTTTCTTTGCTTTTTTTTTTTTTAAATTCTTATTACATTTTATGCGGCTAAATAATTTGGGATTTATCTCTTTTTCTTTATAACTGTTGCTTGGCATAATAATAGTTATTAAGTTTGAAAATAAGTTTATTATGGTTTTTAATCGATTTATTTAAAATAGTGCCTGCGTTGTTTTGATTTTATTAAAAGCAAGTAATATAATTTATCTTTTTAAACATCAATTCTTACTTCGTTAGAAAAACGTACTGACGCCATCTGTTGCTGCTGGTTGTAACTACGACGGAAATAACGCAGAATAAATTTAAAATTAAAAAATGAAATTTAATTAATGAATTAATATTTGAAAAAAGTTGTATTAACATCAAAGGCCATCCACTGCAAGTTAAAAAAATTATTGCAACTTAAATGGATGAATAGAAAGTATTTTTTGAACAATTGAAAATCTGATGTATATATAAAGGGTGTTTTTTTTAGAGGTATAGAACTTTAAATTGCAATAAAACAACGATGTATTATTTGATTGACATGAATTTTTTTTTATTCGAAATATAATCTTGTGGCATTACATTTTAAATATGATCAAGCAAGGCGTAGATTCGTCGAATGGGCCCAAAACGAGATTGCCGTTGTTCCCAATTTTAATAAGCGAATTTTGTTTAGTGATGAAGCGCACTTCTGGTTGAATGGCTACGTCAACAAACAAAACTGCCGCATTTGGAGTGAAGCTAATCCACAAGTGTATGTCGAAACACCGTTACATCCAGAAAAACTGACTGTTTGGTGCGCTTTATGGGCTGGTGGAATCATTGGTCCGTACTTCTTCAAAAACGATGAAGGCCACAACGTTACATTCAATGGTGATCGGTATAGAGCCATGATTACTTCCTGAATTGAACAATCATGATGTCCAGGAGCTGTGGTTCCAACAAGACGGCGCAACATGTCACACAGCTCGTGCCACAATCGATTTATTGAAAGACACGTTTGGTGACCGCCTAATTTCACGTTTTGGACCTGTGAATTGACCTCCAAGATTTTGTGATTTAACACCGCTAGACTATTTTCTGTGGGGCTATGTAATGTCATTGGTCTATGCGGATAAACCACAAACGCTTAACCATTTGGAAGACAACATTCGCCGTGTTATTGCCGATATACGGCCACAAATGTTGAAAAAAGTCATCGAAAATTGGACGTCCAGATTGGACTACAACCGAGCCAGCCGTGGCAGTCCTATGCCAGAAATCATATTTAAAACGTAATGCCACAAGATTATCTTTCGAATAAAAAAAATTCATGTCAAAAGAATAATACATCGTTGTTTTATTGCAGTTTAAAGTCCTATACCTCTAAAAAAACACCCTTTATATATATATATATATATATATATATATATATATATATATATATATATATATATATATATATATATATATATGTAGAGAGTGAACTATATAAAAGTAGGAATCATCTGTTTTAAATTAAGGCTGTCTTTGCCAAAGGTACGAGAGCCCATTTTTAAACAGAGAAATATCTCAGTTTTCATGAAGATTTATTTGCAACAAAGGAATTCAAACTAATGTTCATAGTGTAACGTTTTTACAATTTCAAAATATTTCTTAAATAATTTTTTGTTTTAACATGTAAGGGGGTTGCTCATTTTGCTTTACGGTATAGGACAAAAAATCTGGAGCACATTTTATATAAGACAAAACGAATGAGCTTTGATAAGAATGAGGAAAGGGACAAACTGTATTGCTCTCTATAGGATAGCGAAGCCAAAATCTTGAGTCTTTTATATCCGAAATTACTTTTACAAATCGGGTCCTGTTCTTTAACATTAAGTGAAGACACCCATAAATTTTGCCCTAATATTTGAAATACATTTTTCAATTGTTTCAAATGTAAATATAGGTTTAACACACCAAAATTACATGTGCTTTTTAGTGTTTAGTCAATTATATTATAAATGGTTTTAGAATTTATTTTTTAAATACAATTTTTTAAAGTGAATATTGATTTATTTTGGCTTTCATTAAGTGATCGAACTGATTTAACATCAAAACTTATCACTGAGATCAAATTCTTTTATTTCTTATTTTTAAAAAATTAAAGCACTTTGACTTTTTTACGTTAGTGCGAATAGCACGAAATAAATAATGATATTCACTTGCACGTTCCAGAAATAAAAATGTGGCAAATGGAACCTTTTTGAATGAAAAATGCCGTTCTGTTATATATATAAAAAATTTACATTTATTTCATTTTCAAAATGGGCATCGCGCTTCTCGTAAATTTTGATGAAACGTAACTCACGCTTCCTCAAAGCTTAAAAAGTTTTCGCCTTGGTGACAGAATTGTTGAATCGCGAATGTTTGTTAATTCCTTTCTTTTGCCCTATATATTCTTTTATGTGTAATAAAGTAGCATGAATACCTCTTATTAAATGTGCTTTATTTTCTCCTTAATATTTCCCCTCAAAATGTTATCTCGGTTCTACAGAATTCTTAAAGGAATTAAACTCAGTCCAGAAGTTTATATCGTCTAACTATCCGTTGTGTTTTTTCCCTTTTCTTTTCTAATTCCAGATTTGGTATTTCGCTTTTTGTTATTATTATTACTTTCTTTTTCGGATGAAATTAATAAGCTCCGATGCACTCTCGGCAACTATGTTTCCCCAGCTGGTATTTGTCCCATTTGTTCCTTTAATCAAATTTCCATTGAATCTCCAGCGTCTTCTTTCCATTCAGAGAACTTCCTCCCCCAAAAGCTCTTTCTTTATTAGTAATTTTTTAAATTTTTTCCATCTCTCTCAAAATATAACTCTGTACCGCGCTGCCTCGGGAAAATGTTAATTCCTGCTACTTCTCGTTCTCTATCGGCTTGTTTTGGAAAATAACTTTGTTGTTTCGATCTCAGGGTCCCTTGTTATGCAAATAGATTTTTACTCTTCTTCCTCTCGTTGTAGTAGCCATTTTTAATATCGTCCCATTTCTCTTTGGGTGTACGGTATTAGAAATTGCAGTGATGCATGGCAGAGTAAATCTTTTAATACAGAAAAAAGGGAGCTTATGTTCCTCGAGTGAGCTCCTTATGGGAAACTTCGTTAAGTCGAAGGGGGAAAGAAGGAAGTTGCCATCCCCATCCCATCTTCATATTTCTTTTTAGACTTAAATTTATAAAATGGAACTCATTTTTCATGGACCCATTCGTTTCCACCCCTGCTCTTTGGATATTATGTAATGTAGCGCATGAAGTATTCTTCCTCGCGTAATTTCAACAGCAAGTTCTCTGGGGAGCGTTTGCTTTAATGTATGTATGGATCAAAGCATTTATGAGCAGTGAGGATGAATATCTGATTGTTTGGAGTGGTGAAACAAAATCAATAATAGTAAGTGGGAGAGATTTCAACCATGTGAAAGATATGGAGTGATCGCATTATAATTTATTTTTACGTTTTATTCGAATGTATGATGCTTTTTTGATTTTTATTCTAAAAAAGTATTCTTGTGTCAAATGTAGTTATATCATTATTTATCCGTTATTCTGTACGTTCTTATAATCATAATTTTTCTCTGGAATAATTTTAATTTTTGAAATTCGATTGTACTGTTTAATATCTACTTTTTTAAGTGAGAGTTTTACAATTAAAGGCCTTAGTTTTTGTTATTAAGTAAAATGATTACTGGAGTTCATGAATTGTATAGGGGTAAATATATACACTTGCTACAAATAAGTATTATTGGCATTTTTGTGATATATATCAGGTCAATACTGAAGTGAAAAACGATGAATGACAATGTAATCAATACTTTGCTCGCAATTCGTTTGAAACACAGGAAATTTCCTGTGTTTAATTAATATTCATTGTTCGTCTATTTATAATTAATATATTCCATTCCTAATATATGGGAATTCGTTTAATTCCTCCTTTTATTTATTCGTGAAAAAAGCAAGACATGTGTAGAATTTATTTTAAGACACATTTTAAGTAAAGTAATTTTCGTTATATTTTCAGCTAGTAAGCTTGCCACTAGTTATTTTTCTTCAATTTATTTTTAATAAATCTTGGGTTTTTCCCCTTTTTTTATTTTTAAAAAGATGATTCTTTTATTTTTTGCTACTGTTTCCTAATTTTAAGTATCGGCTGTTGTAATTCTTTTTCTTTTATATTTCAGTCCGAATCGTTCCGGTTTTTAATTAATTTTGTCCGTGCATTACATTATTATTTTCTCATCTGATCTAAATTATTCGATTCTTCTTTTGTTATATTATCATTTTCTCATCAGATATACATTTTTCGAATCTCCTTTTGTTATATTATCATTTTCTCATCATATATAAATTATTCGATTCGTCTTTTGTTGTTATGAAATCAAACTGCTTCTTTTGTTCATCGCTTTTGTCATTTTCCGATGAAATAAAATTCATCGACTTCATTGTAATTGTCATTTGAACTTTTTTTTTCATTTCATCTCTCTGTATATAAAAGTAGTTTTGTGTGATGCTGTAATAAATTTATTTTAGTTGTCAACATGGATGCTAAGTCGCCAAATCGGATCACCAAAAGTGATGCCAACTTGGATGTATTGCCAATATTTCGCCAAGTGTCCGTTGAAACGCCATTATAGTGTAAGGGATGGCGTTGCTTGCGAATATTACAATTTTTATCATAAAAAAATACAACAGAAAGTAGTACTAATGTATTAAACATCCAGATATTTTTTTCAGCCAACAATATATTGAAAAAGAAATAGAACTACATAATAGTTTTATAATTTTAACAATGAGTATGAACAACTGTATAATTTGTACAATAAGATTGGTCTGGCGGACAGGGGCTACCCCATCCCCTAGTTAATCTTAAATCTAGAAATTTTTTAATAGATACTTCTATGTATTGCATTATTTGTTCCCCTTCATGAAAGTATATTTGATTATTCTCCATTAAAAAAAAATTCTGAAAACTACACAGCTGAAAATCCAGGTATATGTTTTAGGTCTTGTGAGTAAATTTCTTTAAAAAAAAATCAGCTATACAACGAAAATGATGTCAAGCATACTATTAAACTGTATCAATGCTGAGATCATTTTTTCCCCTAATCTTTATATGAATAAAAATATAGCAAAATTAATTATATTCTTTGAAATTATATTTGTATAAAATTAAAGAAATTAAAATAATTCAATATAAAATAATTCAATTTCTTATTTGTTTTATTACTATTCTTATAGTGCAATATATATATCGTCGCTGAATTAAATCGCACCAAAATTTAAGTTTGCGAGATCTGTGCTATTGATTTAACATCAAAATGTAATAATCTAAAATAGGATGGCTGTTTTAATTATGCCTGATATAAAAAAGTAATATACGATCTATAAGCAAAATTGTAAACATGCACACGCTTTCAAATTTTCCCAAAATGCTCCTCCAGACATAAGATTTTGCATGAAATATTTGCTTGATTTTTTTCTTTGTGAGATTTGAATTTGCATGATGAATAAAGTTCCAAGGATATTAGAGATTTTCCGAGGCTTTGGGGGTAAGTTCAGTGTTGAAATATTTGAGCGGCGTATCGATTTTTTCAAATGTAAGTGTAAATTGAAAACTTGGGGTAAAATCGAAAATGAAATGGGAAAATGATGAAAATCGTGAACAAGAAACTCATTAAACAAGCATTATGAAATCAATTTAAAAGAAGGAATCGGATTATTTTTGAAATAGGTTGCATAAAATGACCATTTTCTTCCGCTTGCTTTGAGTTTCGTGAGTAACTTTTAGAACGTATTTTATATCTCTGAGTGAATGTATTTATAATATATCAGAGGAATGAATTTCGTCGTAAATATTTCAGGGGGTATAAGCTGCAAAAACGAATTTATTTTCATTTTAAATAAATAAAGCAAAATAGTTAGGAGATAATGATGTGAGCTTCTTATTATGTTTAAGAGTTTCTCTGTCTGTTTTTCTTCAAAGTGCTTTGGAATATCGTAATGCAAAAATTAATCGCATTCAGTTTTTTGATTTAAAAAATGTCTAGAAGTTTTAACATTATGGATTGGGCAGTGTGTACACATTTCTTCAAAATAATTTCACAGTTTTGGAAATGCTTACAGGTAATAACTCTGGTAGCTGCCCCAAAGCTACAAAGTTTCTTTATTACTGTTCTTTTTAGCTTCTAATTTGTTTCTATGTCCTGAACAAGTTATGGGTAATCTAAAATTGGGTTAAAAAAAGGCTTAATTTACTGTGCTTTATGTATGATACCTAGTATATTGATTTGTAACCGAGACGTAATTATAATCAAAGCAAGAAATAAGCTGTTATGTTACTAAATGTGTGGGCATATATTTTTTAACTATGCGTGTTCGTGTATTTCACTGTATTGTTATTTATTATGACGATTATATATTTGTGTAAAAACATAATTTAAATTCATACGTTCACTGAGTTTGAAAAAAACTTTTTTTAAATAATTTTTCGTGCCTTAGTTTAGTTTATTTCTCAATATTTTCGTGCACCACGGAAAAACGGTTGAAAATAATTGCTTATTGCCGTTCATCCAAATGAATGTGTCACTTTAAAACCATTACCTAGCTATTGTTTGAGATGAAGCGTCTATCCTCCAAGGTCTTTCCTTTGATGTGGAATTTAGAGAGCGGGATGCCAGTTCAGATCAAAACTACGACTTTGAATGTGGTTCAGAATTACGAGGCTTGTCAACAATAGCTCTCGTGCAGCTTCAAAGTATAACGTTAATTTCCAATCAATCGATCAAATGAAAGTCTTTCTCAATAGACCAAATGTATTTGTTGAAATATATGCTTCAAAATAATATCTGTTCACACGCTTCCAAAAAAACAATGTTACTCTCCAGAGTCTTCCCTGGAAGATTGTGCATCATCTACTCTATAAACCCGACATTTCCTTCTTTTGTGATTATATCTTTAGTCTGTTAAAGAAGATCTTGAAAGTAAGCTTTTTCTTCCAATATGTAAGAATGATTTAATCCATCTTTCTTTACGATGGGTATAAAGCCACAATTTATTTATTTCCGCTATAAACCTTTTACTTGTTGTGTGAAAGTCCTTTTCCCCTGATGAGTTCTCCCTTTCAAGGAATCGTTTTCATATTCATACCAGGAATATATTTGTATCAAATAAAATTCCATAAAGAATCAATTGTTAATGTAAAAATATGATCGCAAATTTATGTGTTTTTAGCTCCTTAAGTATTAATGTATAAGTAATATCTAAAACCCACACGAGAGGCAATTTTCTTGAAAACAGAATAGAAATATTTGAAATATTTTTATTATTTAATCAAAATTAAGAACGGAAACATACTTTACAATTTATTACAATTTACTACTTTATTTACAGTTTCACTAGAAGTTTATTAATGACTTATGATAACAAAAGTAAATTATTTTTCGGATAAATACTTTATATGTCCAATCTTTTCAGCCAAGAAATCTTCACTAAAAGTAAAAATAAATTTTAGTTTTAATCATTGTAAGTAGTGAGGATTTGATTTTTGTTCTTATAGTCCATGCCATTAAATATAATTTAAATATTAACAAGATACTGTGAAGTTTATTTATTTATTTATTTTAAAGAATTCAGTTTTGAGTTAGTGTGTATATTAGCTCTTGCATTTTATGAAAAATCGAAAACTTCTGATTTTCTTCTTTTTTATGATTTGGTTTGGTTCAATAATAATATAAAGCAATTGTTTATATTAACTCTAAATGTTTCTAATGATTTATGGAATTTGTATATATTTATAAATACTTCAAAATTTTTCAACCATTTTCGTTTGTTTTTTCCCCTTCTATCTTCGAATCGTTTTGAAAGTAATCAGGATATTCTAAATCTGAAATATATTTCGATTTTTAAATCAAAAAAATATTTCCTATTTATTAAGTGAAAAACATTTCAATTACTCTAATACAAATATTAAAGTAAAAATATGTAATTTTAAATTGTGAAAACGCTTTTAGAATTAAAAATGTTCCCACCATCTTAAGGAGGTTATATTTCCGAGAATTTTACCTAATTCGTATTTCAATAGAATTTACACTTTTCTTTGATGTTTCAATGCGATTCATTAAATTTTGTAAAAATTAGTTCCGTTTGATAATACGTGAGATCAAAAGCAAGCTATTACCATGTACTAAAGTTTCTTTACGTCTAAAAGATTGGAATTTATTTTTATATTAAAAGAAAAAGAACTTTTGATGCTTTCAAAATATAGTGAATGCGTTATATTAATATTACCCTTTGCTTTGAAAAATCGTGTTTATTAACTCCAGCAATGAAAGACTAAGAGAGAAAAGAAGAATTAATTGAAATAAGCGGCTTATTAAGGATTAAAAAGAGTTATTAACATTTTTTCGCTTGTTCTTTGAGAGCGCAAAATATTTACTCTTTTGTGTAAACATTAGATTACTTCCAGCATTCCAGATTCTTTCCTTGTTCCATCATTTTTTTATCTCCCTCACTCTCTCTCTCATTCCCTAACATTCTCTAGAACACATTTTCCATTCATTCTCCCTCTGAGAGAGACAAGATAGACAAGCGAACTAATTAACTCACTTTAAAAGACAGAAAACTGGACTTGGAGCAGAAAATAAAAGTAAAAAAATAACAAAACTGATTTTCTGTATATTCTCTAGACGGCTCCCATTAATCTTGTTCTCTGAGAGATTGTAATTGCCAACGGACGCTTTTAACAGGAGGGGTCGGGAATCCTTTCCATTGTGAGAAATTAAGACGCTGTTCTTTGCCGGGATCGTTTTGCAAATCGCTCAGGGACCTGCACTGTACGAAGGTGAGATTAAAAAGTGAGCAGCGAGTCATTTATCACTGTACATTGTAAAGGATAAATGATTTAAGAAGCAGAATCCACACGAGTTGGAATGATGGAATCCTAATTAGAGTAAACGACAGAAAAAATTATAAAGTCTATGTGTTGACCTTAGGGATATGTTTTTTTATCGTTCTTTTTTTCCCTCCTATTTGGCGGTGCTTACATACATTGATTTCTTTCCATCACTCGCAAGCGATTAAAGCTTGTAAGTTTCTAGCTTTCGAAACATGTTTCATTTCTTTAACTTTGCTCTCTCGTGGTTTAATTTATATCTCTTCCGTTTTTTTTTGTTGATTGTACGAGTTTAATTTGTAATAATTTTTACTCTTCAGACGAAAAAAAAAAAGAAAGAAAAGGAAATGCGTTTGTTGGTTTCTAATTAACTAAACTTATTTTTAAACGAGTAAAGAATTATTTTTTTAAAAAGAAAAATTGCATTTTAATTATCGAATGTCAGAATTCTATAAAATTGGTTTTTGTTTTACTTAACATGTTACTTTTGTTTTATTGGATGGATCCTAGACAAGCACACTGCAAAATTTTTGTCGATAAAGTTTACAATATGGCAACCCTTCCGGATTGTCCAGTCCGTTGGCTAAAATATGGTAACCCTAAAACCGGTCAAGCAAAAAAATCGGGTGAAAAGTGGACATCGTTCATTTTCGCCCTTGACCCTGCTGCAACACGTCGAGTTCGACCCTGATCATACTTTCTTCCCCACGTGTTCCGATTTTTGGCTTGATTTTGCACCGGTTGATAGAATGGCGTGTGAAAGAAAATTCCTTGAAAGCGAGGCAACCACAGGATTTTTTCTTTTGCTTGGAAAACAAGGGAATAAAGCTGTTTTAGATTGGGTCATGAAAGTAGGATTAATTCCCTCCAGATATGAGTGTCCGAAGTGTAAAAAGGATATGCGTTTGGTTGAACGAAAGGGTACAATTGATGGTTTTGAATGGCGTTGTCGAGTACAGTCGAAAGAGAATCCCCACTTTGTTTGCCGGAGCTGAGACCGTCCCCCCTTTTTCCTTCGATTCCGGACCTGACATCATTAAGGAAACCCCGTTTTCTTAGGGGTTTTGATCACCAGCTAAGACCGGCAACCCCCGATTTTTCTTTGTTTTCGTCCATGGCGTCATTTTTTGAAACATGGCTTTTTGGCGCCATTTGGCGAAAAAAATGGCGCCAAAAACAGTGTGCCAGACTAGGATTTAACCCATAATTGTCATAATAATAAATCAACTAACAACAATGTTGGTATTAAATAAAAAAATATCTTTTTTTGTGAAGTTTAGAGAATATCTTTTTATTGCGTAAGATTAAAAGTAAACGTTGAGAGAGATATCTATTTTCAATATTAAAGTAATTATTATAAAATCTCTCTCAATGATAAAAAAAAGTTAAAATTATGTACTTGTTTCACGTAATAATGATAAAAACTTTTCTAATGTTAAGTGTGATTTGATATTTGTTACTTAATTTGTTGCTTTTAATCTTTTTCCTTAATGTTCCTGATTAAATTTCCGCTCCTCAGAAAAAAAGGAAACTAACAATAAATTGACTGTTTTTATTAATATTCCACTCTGTAGCTAGTACGGATTGCAATATCGTACTTAAAGTTCGATACCGGTATTCAGTATTTTTTAGATCTTTATCCCGGTTTTAATACCGGTAGTAGAAATTTTAGAAAAAGAAAATACAGGTGTTTCTTTACTTTATTTGTCAGTTAATACAAAAAAAATTTAAGAGAATTTACTGTAAACTTGATCAAATTCGAACTGGTTAGTTTCTTTTCTTCTTTTTCATTTTTAAAATCATTATAATTATGTAAATACCGTAAGACATTTTCTATTTCGGTATGCCTTTCTTCTGTGCGATTTTTCAATGTAATATATAATTCTCCATATAGTCATGTGTGCTGTTCTTTCGGGGACTGCAACATGAAATTTATTGTTGCATTAGTGTTAATAAATTACGTCACCGACATAAGGCCTAGCCAGTTTTATTTGAAGTAGAGGTGATACAGTTCTGGATGTTAAGTCGAGTTCACAATCGGAAAAATTAATTTGCAGGTTTAAGTTAATCATTACTTTTTGGATTGGATTTTTCATCTCCAAAAATCGTTCAATCATTAGGAATAAACTGTTCCAACGTGTTTTAGAATCTAATATTAACATATGTTCTGTTTCTACTAAATACCGAAAAAATGATATTTAAACTTGTAAATACCGGTATTACAAAATTGTACAGATGGCTCAAAATACCGATATTGAAATCCCTAGAAGCAACTATGGATTATATAATTTTGATACTTCGTCAAGTATTTATTTAATATGTGAAGCACATTTCGTTGTCGTATTGTATTAATTGAACAAATCATTAGTACAGATTCGCATTTTCGTAATTTGTGGTCTTCTGCAACTGAAAAAAAAATATGTGATAAAAAAGGTCTATGAATTATATATATAAAGAATCTATAAAAAATCTGAAATTCAGAAGCAATCAGAGTAATTTAAAATTTTTCTTGATTCATTATTTTAATTATTTTTTTAAAAAAATTCATTAATTAATATGAGAGTTGTACTATATCGTATGAAATACGATTACTGTAGGAAAAAAGTATCAGGGTATTCCTTCACCTTATAAAAATCCTCACGATGTAAAAATGCAGTAAAATCAAAAACTAAAGCTGAAAAAATAAATGGTTTTCTCAAAGAAACTCCTCTCGTATGTACTTAGAAGCACATTGGTAACTGAGTTTATAAAAAAAAAAAAAAACTCTTTGATTGCTGAGGGGAAAAAAAAGCGTTAAATTTTAAGAAAACATTCCACACTGAAATCGCTTTAAAAGAAAAAAAGAACTGTTTGTTTATTCATCTATTGATAAAGTCTTAATGACGTTTAATTTAATTGAAACTTTTTTTTTTATCCATTTGCTATTTTGAAAGCGATGGAATTCATGAAGTGTTTAATCTAATGAAAATTGGATTTTTTTTTGTTGTTTTTTACATTTTTCTCTCTCTTTTCATTTTATTAACATTTCATGTATAGCTTCTATATCGATGTTGCTCAAAAATAACAAAATGTTCATTTTACCAAGTATTAATTTTATATTAGAAACGTTAGCTGTGATAAATGTTGGACTTAATTATTAAGAGTTTAATTAATTTCTTCTATTTTGTATACACACTGGTCTTTTTTTGTGGGAGGGAGGTCTTGGAAAAAACTTTTGTTTTAGTTTTCGTAATTTTACCTAGTATGCATTATAGCATAAAGAAAATGTTGTAATTAAATGAACACTTATTTAGAGCTTTTTGGAAGTTTTGCGGCTTACTTAAAGAGATAATAGAGCTTGTGCAATGACACAAAAGAGAAAGATAATTATTTACATAGGAATGTATGGCACTAAAAAGTAAATAATGCTTTGAGTCACTTATACAATAGAAAAATATAAAATATAAGAAACATAATTGTTTATTTACAATTTTGTTGACTATTGTTTCTTTGCAACATAGTTTATTATAATTGCTCAAAATTTGATCAAGCAATAGTAATACATGGTTCACAGTTTATAAATAGACTTCTTCAAGGATTCCAGTATTCGTTGTACTCGTACATTTACTACAGACATTCCATCAAAGTTATCAAAAATTTCGGATTAATAGTGGAGAGAATTTGACAATTATTATAAACTTTTCTGTGTAGGAACACTTGAATGAAGCTGCAATTAAACTTCTTTGTCATATCTGCTTCATGCGTTTGTGACTTAACGTGAATTTAAGCTGATACAATTTTCATACACACATTTAGTACATTGCAGTGTGTGAATTGCTCTTTAAAATTCTCTCTTGAGTTTACATGCTACTTTCTACTATTAGAGGGGAAACCGAAATGTCTAGTTTGTCAGTGAGTGAGTGTTTGTTAACCTCGTTCTATGAAGCAGTACGAGGACGGACGACGGACCTCGTAATTTTGAACCTCGTTGAACCTGCTCTGAATTGCCCCCTCCCTCTTCTACAAAATACCGCACCATGCCAACGGGATCTAAGTTTTCAGAGGATTGAAAATGAATCCTCTGTTCTCTAGCAATCATGTATCAGTTGCTTAGATTGTGTGCCAAATTGCATTTAAAATAATAAAAATAGCAATTCAAATTTATTTGCATATAAATTTTTTACTGGGAATATATTTTTTGTTACATGGCGAATTTTAGTGAATTTGTCAATACGAAATAAGTTCATGCATAAATAAATTTTGTAAGAAGAAAAAAAGGAATATGTTGATTATTTGGACTTTAAGTATTATTCACTCCCTGGTATTATACTTTTTTTTTTAAATTGGAGATAAAATGAAATGTGACGCGTTTCATTTGTATTCTCACAAAAGCCGTCTTTATCATTATTATTTACCCAAACAATAATTTATGAAAAAAAATGACATTACTTATTCCTCTCTCTCTCTCTCTCTGAATTCTTTTAAAAGAAAAAAAAGTAGTTTTGTTAACTCTACTTCTCTGCATTTCTCTCTCTAGCATTTGAAAAGATACAATTGCCGCAATTGTCTGCATCTTTTACGTTCTTTAAACTAGTTCCTGCACTCGATCAATCACTCGAGACGGACGACGCTGGGATGGTGAATGGATTGGGCCCGGGGTGTAATCTTCGAATCTGTCTTTATCACGGGCCGATTCATTTCCGTGTCCTTCGCGCTCCTGGATTTCCTTTCGTCGCTTTGTCTCTCTTTTTCTTCTTTTTTCCCCCTTATCCGGGAAAATGAAGAATTCCGGAAAACTTGAAGGATGCTTATTCTCGCAAACAAAAGGACGCAGTTTCTGTGTTTTAGTTTATTATTTTTGGTGTGGCATTTGAAAGAAGGATTTTGAGTGGTTCTTTGAGGAGAACGTAGCGTTTTAATGGAATTGATATCTCATTTATATAAGTTAATGCGGTTTTCGTTCATTTACGATTATTTATACCTTGGCTTTTGTATTATTTAAGTGAATGAATTTGGAAAATATTTTGAGAGCATTTATTTGAAAATCCTTTTTATAAACTTGCACGTACACAGACGTACACATATTTCAAATTTCACCTTTTGGAGAGCCCTGGTAGCTTGGTAATTGAATTAGTATGTTGTAAACAAATTTGAAATTCGGTTTTTAATTTTTTAAGAAGCCGTTTTTAAAAGGGAAAAGGGAAGTACTGCATGTTAAATCTAATAGGATCCCAGGGTTTTTATCAGGTCATCGAACCGTAACTTTTTTGTTCCGGTTCAACTAAAAAAAATATATCGGTTCAATTCCGGTTTTTGTTCCGCCAAAAATAACGGTTTTCGGTTCAGTTCCGAATGAATAATTTCATTTTATCTATATTCTAATTTGTACTAAAAGAGAATATGAATCCTTTTGTATATGAAACCATCATAAACAAAATATGTGTAATTCTGTCAACATTTAGAAGATTTTATTCTCTTTTAAGTTGATTCTATGTGAATTGATATAAATTAACAGCATGAAAGATAGGAGCAGTGAGCACAGAGAACGGAGAGCATTGACATTATTATCCATTATCAAAATCGCATTTGACAAATAGTAGGTTCATGATTTTATGAATTATGTCTACCCTCGTCACATTTAACGCTTGTCGTTCACATCATGTACTTGGCCTTGCAATAATTATGTAAAAAGTATGTTTATTTATTTATTTAGCATGTTAAAATCACTGAACCGAAATAAACTGATATTTTTTTCGGTTCAGTTCCGGTTTTCGTTCCGACCAAAATAACTGTTTTTTTTTCGGGTTTTGGTGCAGTTTCGGTTCGAAACCCTGATTTTATGTGGCGTGTTTCGAAAGTTTGTTCATAATAGGCCATTCTGGGTATCATTATCGTTAGCTGTCCTTAGTTCGATCAAACACCAATGCTAAATGTTCTTTATCTATCTATCGATTTCCAGGAGAAGAGCGACGCACACGCATTCACTCACTCAACGCATCTCCATAACTATTAGAGCTACGTATTTGAAATTTAGAAAACCTATTTCATTCGTTGAGTTGAAATTTGAGAAGTACAGCTCTTACTAAAACTGATTCCCAAGGGCGTTACGTAGAATTTAGAGGGCGATATATAGATAAAATCAAATTGGTTTGAATGTTTATTTTGTTAAGTAGACATCCGCTAAAAGTGGTCTTTCGGAAATAACTGATGTTAGGGTTATGGGGACATAAAATCTACTGATACTTCCGTTTTAGAAATTTAAGTTTTACTCTTTTTAGATCAAGGGATTTTCAATACAATCGAAATCTTAATGCTATGACAGATATTAATTACTTGAAAAAATGTATATAGTCATACAACATCATGAAATACCTAGAAAAACGGGCGAATAACGGCTGGTATTGGTATAATGTAAGTTTTTAAAAGCAGTTTTTAATGCATGAGTGTTATTTCCCCAAGAAGATGATTAGGGATGAGGCTTGTTACCAACGATATTCAAGTTAAGGTATCCGAACACGTTGAAAATGACCAAATTTGGACAAGACCGATATTTTTGTTTTCTATTTTATTTCATACATCTATATTTTGGCTTTACAAAACATACTTTGTTTTGATTCTATGCTTCTTAGAGGCCAAGTTACAATCAATTTTATTAAGTTAGAAAAACCGGAAGTGGGTCTTTGATCTACCAGAAGTGGGCATTTAAATTGTTCGAAATCTATCATGGCGAGTCTGATTACACAAAATATTACAAATGTATTTCTATAAAACTTTTTGCACTTGATATTTATGCTATTTTCTAGAGAATGTATTAAAATATTTTTTATAGTTTGAATATTATTTGTGTTAGGGCATGTGTTATTTAAATAATGATCTCATAAATGCGTTATTTTTCTTATAACGCTCTTACTCAATCATCTCTAAAAGATTCAAATTTTAATAAAACATTAAAATTTTAGTACATTCTCTAGATAAATGCCTCTAGATTGTTTTGGTAATTCTCTTTTACTAATATAAGTTTATTACTTTTTTCTCTAATTGCTTTGAAGTTTTACAAAAATATTGCTTAAATTTCACATATTATTGTGATTTTTATGAAATTCCGGCAATTTATTTTAAATATTGTTGATTTATTATTAGTATTTATTGCTATTGAATCCTAAAAAAGCCTTTATATGTTTAAATATGTTATTTTGTTAAAAAGTACTTTGAACGTGTTGGGATACCTTAAGCCTTGGAAAATCTCTGAAAGCTCCTCTAATGGAATAATGGTGGCTTTTGCACATTAAATTAAACTAAATGTTGGACTCAAATGATGTGGTATTTAGTATACAAATGAAGATTGAAATATCAGTTGAAGTATGCGTCTTAGTCATTTGAACTGTGATTAATAATTACGTGGTACGTTGCCATTATTTTTTGTTATTCTTAGGCAACTTTTCTAAATTTAAATTTATTTTTCCCTCTTAGGTAGACTTCTCGAAGATTCCTTCGTTTTTTACATACTGGATATATGCTCACTCGTAAAATGAAAATAAAATTAAAAGCAGTAAATTTGTTTTAAAAACTAAAACAATAAATTATATGCTTTTTAAGAACATTTAAAATAATACCGAATTAGAGGCATAAGTTATATCTAAACAATATAATAATACCTAATAGTATTTTATGTAAGAATTCGTTAGTAAAATGTTCTTTTTTTAAATGCTTTTTAACGGGAAGATTGCTTCGGACTATTTTGAATAGGAGCATTAAATTGTGATAACGTTTTCTTGCTGATAAAAACAATAGCCAACTTTTTCACTTTACTTATACACTTATTACAAGTTTATTTAATCATCCAATCATATAATAGCTGTGAAATTTCAGATTCTTGAAAGAGTTAGAATTTCATATTGTATTTTTCAACGCACGTAAAGGCACGCAAGATTTATATGAGTTGGAAGTAATTTTAGTGCTTCATTGATCTTTAAAGATGTTATCCTCGAACTTTGCCTCGTCGCATCATAATTCAAAACGGGATAATGTACTCCCAGTTCTACTCTTATGCATTAATCATATACCTTTTCCTTAAGCCTACCGGAGTACATGGTAGCTTGATGGCAAATTAATGTTGCAGTAGTCCAGGGATTGTGGATTCAAGGTAGTATTCCATCGTGTATGATAAAACTTTAGTAATAGGCTGAATTTTCGTCTTGAGAAATTCTAGCTTTAAATATTCAATCTTACTATGTATAGAATTAAAATTAGCTTTAAAAGCTTTGGCATTATGCAGTTTGGAAATTGAGATACCATAATAGTGAAAGGCAACTCTTATCATCGGATTGATTTAAAATTTTAAAAAGAAAAATAACTAGAGATGCAGGGTTTTTTAGGGGTATTTCTGGATTTCTTTTCCTGGAAAACTAAAGAACAACAATAATAAATCAAAACTTGTTAGATGTGAATCTACTGTCAAAATATTTATTATATGTGAATCTACTGTCAAAAAAATGAGGATCAAACCTGATATTAGTGAATGATAGATTTTCACTCTAGCTAAATATATCTATACAACTCAAACAAATTGCAAGCTTACAGTTTATATGTGATGCGATGTTGAATTCATTTATGCCATCTGTTGTATGAATAGTGTGCTATTATATTTCAAACCTGTTTGCTTGAATTTCAAATTGTCATTCAAGCTTTAATATTTGTCTTAAAGTGCCTTGGTATTTTCATATAATTTAACTTTATTGAAAACATGCTATATTAGATTATTTGTTAAGTTTTTTAATGGTATTAATTAATAAGAGAATGAGATGGTTTTGCTTATGTCGAGAAAAATCTTCTTAGTTTTCCAAATTTTTGCTACCCAAAGTTGTTTTGAAATTTTTTTTATCTCGTAATTGAAATATTGACTCTGAGAACTGTTATATTCTTCTCAGATTAATCTAAAAAAATATTCCCTTTGAAATGTTATCTTGAATGATCATCATTAACCCTTTTATATATCTCTGCATCCCTATCCTATCCCCCATCCCTATCCTCTTCATCCCTATATTGTGAAAGAGTTTAGAAAATTACAATGAATATTCCATCTAAGATGCCAATCTTTTTTTATAAAAGTTACTATGCATGTTGTATGATTTATTCGAACTTAAGATTTTAGCTTCAACAATATGGACCAAGCTACTCCGAGGTCTTTTCGGGATGCAGCCTTTTCTCGCGTATGAGATTATATGCGAAAAATTCGATATATCTAAGTCAAATTTTTTACCTTTTGAAATTCGTGCCTGAAATGTATTATAATGAAAACGATTTTTCTTGATTTGTATTCACAAGTCAAAAGTTTGGATACTTCTTATTTACGATTTTTTACTGTTAAAAAGTTCGATGTGAATGGAATGACTGAGTTGGTTTTTTTTTTCATTTTGGGTTTTTCAAAGAGGAGATGAAGTGTGTTTTTGACCTTCTGATTCTAAATTGTGTTTGCTCTAGCTTAAAGCGGTCTGTCTGGGATTTTCGTAACACGAGATGGGAAGGCCGAGCACAATTGTCTGCCTTTCGCGTCAGTTTCTTCTTTTTGCTCTTCTTTCTTTCCCTTTGCGATAGAAAGGGGAGAAAAAGTTTTTTAGACTTTTAGAGAAAAAGAATCCCTAAAAGAATTGTAAAATAGATTTTGTTTTATTTCATTTTTTTTTGTTTTTTTTAGTTCTCACTTTTTGGGGTTATATGTGTCTTTATCATTATTCGTATTTTTGCCAACTTTTGTAACTAATTTTAACCATTTTTACTAGGACATTTTGAAATATTATATATTTTCAGTTTACAATTTTATTAATATAATTTAATTTCAGATACTTTTATAATATTAACAACTTCTTTTATTTGTGGAAACTTCTTTTTTTAAGAAACATATTAATAAACGTTTTTAAGTATCATATTTGGGTTTGTTCAGATATTTTAACGTGTTTCTTACAAATATGTAAACAAAAAAAACTGTTTTACTTTTGAGTCAATAAATACTTAAAACGAAATTTTAAACTAAAATTAAAATTTGAAGAAAACTCTTCATTTTTTTTTTAGCGAAATAATTGCTTACATAAAGATAACTTTGTATTGTAGAGTACTATGAATTGAAAATGAAAAACATGTTTTTCCGAGATTTTTAATTAATTTAATTATTAAAATATAAGCTTATTTATATGCATGTACGATGATAGAAATCATTATTAAGATAAATTTAATTGATCTGAGAAAAAATAATTACATATATTCTGTTACAATCATATGTCGTTCTGATTGAAATCATGACTTTTGTTTTCCGGAGTAACAGTTTAGTATGAATTTTTTAAAACACACCATGCAATTTACAAACATATAAGACAGGGGATTTTATGAACCTCCTTCAGACATCTTGTTTCACCCCGTCTCCATTTCTTTCTGCATCTTTTTTCCCGCTCAAAAGAAAAAAAACGATTTCTCTAGGCAGCAGCGCCCTCTATCGAACAAATGATATCGTATCTGCATGTTAATTCTTTACAATACTTATATTTTTTTGTTTAATATTTGTTCACATTAATATAAGATTTTCAATGAATTTATTGCGCGGGATACATGATTATTTTCATAATTTAATATTATATATTACTGAGATCATATATTTATATTAAGTATATCATGGTTGTGTACATTATGTCGATTCGATTTTTTTTAAAACCCTTTACTATTTTAATGAAATTAAGTTTGCTTTTTCCCACAGAATCTTAATAAAATGATATCCTGTATTATATATATGTTTTAAATTATAAAATTCAAATGTCAGATTATACTTTACTGAGATTATATATTTATATTACAGATATCATGGTTGTAAATTCTGTCGATTCGATTTTTTTAAACCCTTTCCTGTATTTTAATGAAATTAAGTTTGATATTTCCACAGAATCTTTATAAAAGGATTTCCTGCATTATATATATTTTATCAAATTATAAAATTCAAATGTCAGACCCTATTTCTTTTGATCTATAAAATAAGAAATGTTTGTTTTTCATCCGATTTCATTACACATATTTGATCTATTCATATCTATTTCATTCTTTCTTTTTTGTGTCTTTTATATTCTCCGTAATGAATATAATATTCCCTTTTCTCTTCTCATACATCTCATATATAAATAAATTCTAACACCACAATAACTAAGTTATTCATATTCTTCTCGAAGCACATTAATTCCGACATTTCCATTTACAAAATACTTGGACATGTTATGAGAGGGAGCCATGATAAATAAATATCATTCTTCCCAACAATCAATATCTAAGTCGCATATTGTCTTTTTCGATTTATCCGGTCTGATCTCCTTTCGAATGAAAAACCGAAAACTATTTGATATTCAAGTATGAGATGAGATTTCCGTTACCTTAGCCTGCTCGTGCTCCACTAGTTGAACCCCCCATATAATAACAAAGTCAGAAAATATTATGGAATCTCATTCCAATTTCTATTTCAATGTGTCATTTTTATTGCGATTCTCATTCGTCTGATGCGTGTTGTTCTGATTTGATTTCTTTCTGTTCTGAAAGTTTCGAGATTTCTTTTTAATAAAGCAGCTTTCCTTATTGGCTCGTTTGACCGAGTGTCGCCATGGCGTCTTTAATATATATTATTTGTGTGCTTTTTGTTGATGTTTCCTAGATATGAGTATTGTTCTTTGACAAAATAACAAAACTGATTTTAAATTGTTTGCTTTAGATTGTTTTTTCTGCGAGGAAGAAGGAGAATTAAAATAATAGTTATTTTTGGTTCATTTAAGACAGATTTCGATTGATTATTTTTTCTTTAATTTAATCCTTAATTTCTAAATGTTAGTGTCCGTAATACTTAAAAGATATTTCAATACATGTTATTGAGTTACAATATTTTAAAAAAAGCTGTTTTGTAATTTCTGTTTTGAATAATAATAATAATAATTTTTTTCAGCAATTTTTTTCAGCACTAATTTTTTGCACTTTTTTTACTCTTTTCATTTATAAGTACTGTGTAATACTGAAGCTTTTATGTCAAACTTTGCACTAGTTGATTTTATATTTATTGTTAATTGTACAAATAACTTGCATCATTTTCACTATGTTTGTGGTTAAAAACTTTTTACTTTTCTTCTCAAGTTGCATAAATTAATGTTTATGGAAATGCAAAATTCTTTATTTTCGTGTTCCATTTCAATTGATGTCACTATACCTTCATTCTTTATCATTTATTTGCTCAAATAAATTGCAACAAATGAAGAGTCTACACTTACAAGTATCCTTCATAAAAGAACTTCCAGTAATAGAATGGATTTTTTTCTATATGTTTTGTGTGTGTTTTGAATGTGTAACGAATACCTGCTTTTATACCTAACTGAAGGCTCAGTTATTACTGTCAGTACGGGTTTTTTTTAAAAAAAATTGAGCCCTTTTCTTATAATAAATTTTAAACTGGCACGCCACTCTCCAAATTCACTTTACGCCACTTAAAGTGAATTTAAGCCCTGATAAATTTAACATCTTAAGCCCTGATAAATTTAACGTGCATCAGCCTACTTTACATGGCAGATCTTGAGTGAAATTTAGGCTAAAACTCGTGGCTCGACTGAAACATTGCCTGCCACAAGATAAATGCTATCACAACTCTGCTACCCCGGCTTCAAACATACATGAATATTTATTTAAGGAAGTATTACATAGTCTTGAAATCATCCGTGTACATATCAATGAATCAACTGTAATGAGAAATTTTTCACACATCTCTTTATCTTTACTTCACTTTTCATTATTCGAACTAAGTTTTATGTCTTTTTTTGTTTCATACTATTCTAATGAAAACATGTGAAATACATGTTAATGTCGACTTTTCCGTCTTTTTATCCGCTTTCTGGAATGAATAACCGTTTACGAACGGTTTGACTCGCAAATGTCTATGCATTTTTTGAGAGCCGAATGAAGTACTCGTGGCGAACCATTTCGTGTCGTTTTTTCGACGAGAACATAGACCACGTAATTGAGATTTAGACAGCTTCGTGTTTATACAATGAAAATCACTTAACACGAAACTAAAGCTACAGAAATATTTTTTCGTGTAAAAGAATTTCATGTTAAAGAATCTTCCAAAAAAAATCGGCATATCAACCAAATTGTTTATTAGAGTTTATTTTATTTAAATAGATATGTATATATGAATATATTTAGTAAAAATCAATGAAACAAAAACATTTACAATAACTTAAAGAACTTAAAAATAAAATTTTCAAATATTTGGGAAAAACTAAACATTTGTTGAGTTTTTGTAAAATAATCTGTGATGTTTTTCTTTGCATTGTTTTTTAGCATCAAATTGTCAACCAAATTTTCGATATCGTCAGTTTTGTTATTCATTTCATCATTGGGGAATGTGTGGCTAACATTTCGGATGACGTGGAAACAGGAGCTGCTTTATTCATTTAATTTTTCGTCGAAATTTGCATCAATGATATATTTAGCTTTGAACAAACTCCAAAATTTATTTGATGCCATCATGGGGGCTCTACATAAATTATCATCATCCATTGCAATCAATTCTTCCGATGATATAATAGGTCAGTCCAATCCAGCTGGTGTTTTCCGTATTTAATTCATTTCCAGGAAATCTTTTCGTGTTAAGCGATTTTCGTTTCATGTTAAGAGAAAAACGCATGAAAATACTTAGTAGTTTGTCAGGACTGTTGTATTATTTCGTGTTAACCGTTATTTCGTCTTAAGCGTTTTCGCGTTAAATGTATTTCACTTAAGTTTGTTCGTTTTCTAACTGCTCGAGAATCATCAGAAGGCACTAGTGGCTGATAAATAGCTATTGATAGCTCGCAGTTGGTTTTGTCTTTTTCCATGGTTCAATATGAATTAATTGTGAAAATAGTTACACCTTTCAACTGTATATGCCCTTTTAACTCACAAGCATTTCATTGAGTGAACTTGTAATAAAACTTATGATTGGAAAAAGAAAATATGTGTTACTTTTATCGTGATTCTCATTCGAAAGAAGTATTTTCAAATTTATTTTTTCCCCTGAAATTTTCCGAAACATCCGTTTTGATAAAGTAAATTTTTTTGATAGATTTGGTTCGTTCGATTATTATAGTTCTAGATTTGTTGGTAAAATAGTTAATTTATGTTTGTTAATATATTTCGAGACTGAAAGATTCAACTTTAGTAAATATTATAAATTTTTGAATTATTTTTTTAGTGTTCTTTTCAGAAGGAAGAGTAAAAAAGATATTTTTTGTTAACTCGTATTTGCTTATTTTGTGTGCGATTGACTTAATATTTAAGTTTAATTATTTATTTCAAAAGCATACGTTTAATAATTTTAAAAATATGTTTTAAATCTTTATTGATTGTTGATTTGACTTTTTCAAGTAAAAAAAATCGATAAAATTTCACCTTGAGTTATAATGCTTTTATATTGATATGTATTTTAGTCACGATTACTTTCTTCTTTCTCAGTACTAAAAATTATTTATAGTTTTCCTAATGGTTGCATTAAAATTATCAATATTACATTTGTTATTAATTTTATAAATAACTTGAAAAGTACTTTAATTATGATTATAATAAAATAGCGAACTAATTTCTCAGAATGCACTAGTTTATAAGCTTTGAAAAATGTAATAAAAAATAGTTTGATGGCATTTTTTTTTTTGAAAAATAGAATTGCTTTCCTTTTTTGCAAGTATTCCAGTTACAGTTAAAAACTGTGTTGAATTTTAAAACGTATTATAATATTTATTTACAATTTTTGTCTACGTTCCAAGTATTCGAATTTATTCTTTTTTTCACGCCTCATTGTTTTCTTAGAAATTAGTCTCATACATTTACTTCCGTATTACAATTCTCCCGCAAAAATATAAAAACATTGCAAAAACAGTATAATCAATAGACAAACTGATTTGCATGTCCTTGTTGGCTGCATATTAATCTTGACATTCCCCACTACAAAAGATTTGGCTTTTATAATGAATATCATCTTTCCAACAGCCAATATCTAGATCGTATATCGTTACTCTCGACCCATCGCACCTGATGCCTTTCCGAATGGAAAACCGTAAACTATTTTCTATTCAACAGTGATATGAGATTTCCGCTACCTCAACCTGCACGTACGCCACTAGTTGAACCTCGTCTGGTAACGAAGCCAGAAATTGGAAAGGAAGCTATGTGTTATTTTTATTGCGAATCACATTCGAACGATACGTGTTGTTCGGATTTATTTCTTTGTTTTGAAAAGTCCGGAAATCCGTTTTAATAAAGCAGCTCTCCAGCCATCCGAATTGGCTCGTTCGATGAGATAGCTTTGTGGATTTATAAATCTAACTTTTTGTTTGGGTGTATTGATGTATCTCTGGGAATAGGTGGTGGACTTGAGCTATAGGATAAAACTGAAATTTATTTCTGTGTATTTTCTTTTGAAGTGCTGTGTTTTAAAAAAGTTGATCTGTGATTGCTATATATTTTTTTTTTAGCTTTAAGTTCATGTTAAATGTTTAATTGCTTAAGGTTTTTGCCACTTAAAGGCGAGAGAGAGAGAGACAGAGAAAACAGCTACACTTCTAATTGTATCCAATTGTATTATTGCATTCGTGATTTACATTTTTTTTAGAATAAAATTGCTTTGTTATTGATTATTAGTTTTAAGTTTTTGAGCTCTAAATTTATTTTTTGTTCATAAATTTTTTTGAATATACGTTTTAGATTCTGAAAATATTCGCGTGTAAATTTCCGTGACTCATTATAGTTTTTAAATTATATGGGTTTTTTATATCCTCAAAATTTTATTTCTTTATTTTTATTTTCATTTTTATAGCAAATGGTCTAAATTCATATGCCGTCATAGTCACATGATCAATGCAATCACATATCTCCAGCCAATCAATTCCCGCGTCTCACTGTTGCCAACTTGTGTAGAAACTTTCCTTTAAAAGCACGTATTTAGTAACAGTAGTAAAGTAAATAGGTAAATAAAAGGTACCTGATTTAAAGGTACACGTATATTACTCGTTATTTTGGAGAAAATTATTAAGAATCCTTATACCTAGGTATCTTTATCATGTTATCAAATTTGAAATGTATTGGAATTTACTAGTAAACAACGAATGCAAGTTTAATTTCAACTTTGAATTCAATGGAAAACGCATGTTTGCATCTATTATGTGACCATCGTGAATTAAACACATTGTATCAATTGAGGTAGCTGTCAACAATTGCGATATGTTACTTTAGCAATAATTTAAAATCTGCTCTATAATTTAAAAACCTTAACCAAGACATTATAAAGGAAAATTTAAATAAACTAGGTAATATGCCCGTTTCAATGTCAGGATTCTGCGTAATGTATTTTTTTTAAGTCACTATCAAGAAATGTAAAATTTGTTAGATATTGAATGCTAACTATGAGGACTTATTTTGCAAATTATGTTGATAGTTGGAATTCTTACCCTTAGTATTACAAACAAATAATTTATAATTATTGTAACATAAATGTGAACTGACATAAAATTCCCTTTACTTAAAGTTGGACAAAATTGTTCAGATGCCTTGGTGAATTGTGTTATTTGACATAGTGAGACATTTCTTTTGTAATCTAAAATTTCTTTAAACCATTTTGTTATTGAGATCTTCAAACCCTAGACACTGATAATAATAATTTTATATCATTTTTTAATGATAAACTGCTTCAATTTTTTAGGAGTTATTGTTGGTGGGACTGCTTGCTACCAACAACTCTAGGTTGGTTGAACTGCTTCTTACTGGTGGTTTGTTGGTTGCTCTGTTTTTTTTTATTTGAATCACAAAGGTTCATCGATATTTTGTCTGATTAATATACATGCCGAAAAAATTGTGTCACTTCATATTCTTCTACCATCATTGAATAATTTTATTTATATAAAGAATATTTTAAGCTTTAAAGACACAATCACCCGTAGCAAAAAAAAAAAAAATACACGTTTGAATCCATGAGAGGACTGGATCACTTAAAGTAGTATATGGATAATGCTATTTACTTTTTTTAAAGGTAATTATTGGACCTGCTCCAAATCATGATACGACGCTCCAAGCCAGAATAAAACCATTTCTATGCTTTTGTAGAATGGCACGACGAACTAAGTTTTTTTTAAATCACAGTTAAAACTGAATATTACAGTTTTCACAAAATCTAGAAAGAAAAAAAAATGTCTGTGCTTTACTTTGTTTTTGAAACTCACGCGGAATTAAAACTTCCCTTCCACATACTACTTTCATTATTTAGCCCAACATTTGCAAGTTTTATGAATATTGACTTTAAACCCTACACTCTCAGTGTTTAAAACAAATGTTTACAACTTGATCAGTTTTCAACATTGTTAAAGAGTGAAAAATGAATTCTAAAGAACAAACATATATTCTCATGTAGAAAATGCATTTTTAATTGCCCTCAGCTACAACTCGATAAATCTAAGATCACCTTAAGCTGTTTTGATGAGGTATATCAAGTTAACAACTAACTGACGACTCTTGAGCAACTTTTAATCTTTGCCTCCTATTCCATTATTCATTAAGTATACGAAAAATGAGCTTGTTTGGCAAATGTGTTTTAGGGGAGAATATATTTCTTATTTATTGTTCCGCCTGGTGCTGTTGAGAAATTCGAGAAATGCAATTTAATTAAGAATATCTTTAAAAGAAGAGCGTTAATAAGCGCCTTAGCAAAAATTTGTTTTCTGTTCCATGATAATGGTTTTATGTTAATTATTGCGCATTAATATATTGATTTATAGGCAGCACTTAAAGATTGTAGATATAAAATATTAATCTTTTTAACATGATTCTATTTATTAATAATGCATTACCTTAATGTGTTTGTCATATTAAAAAGTATCTTTTATGTATTACATCAACTTTATTATAATTATTAGTTAAGAGTGTGTACAGACATTTGTCGTGCTTTTAATACAACATATTGGTACAATACATAATTTAATGAACGAACTCATAATTTTATCTTTCAATAGGAAAATGTTTGTAGAGGCATATTTACTTCTTGTTAATATTAATTATTTAATGCATATATTTTATTTGATATTTTTTAATACTCTTAATACTGTAACACTATAATTTTCCTCGAAATATCATCTTTTTCAATTAAATGAATGTTTTCACTATCTTATGTAATACTTTTAAAACTACTATTTCGAATTAAAAATTCGTTGGGCTGTTGAAATGAGATATATTACCGAGAGAAAAGTATTAAAATCCTTGAATTAGTTTTATTCATTATGTTTTTGTTATTCTAAGACAAATGGATGTTTCCTTAGTTTTTTTAATTGAAATGAATTGTTTAATTAGCTCTGTATCGTAAGAAATGTTGAGAATGTAAGATTAATTGAGGAATTCTAATTAACTAAATCTTAATGAGTTAATTATTTACGTATTGTTAACTTTTTCCCCCATTACGTTATTCATTCTGTAAGTACCTCAATTTAGAAGTTTTATTTTTAGTTCATTCAATAAGGAGATTTTGAAATGAAATTTAATTTATTAGTCGCAAATAACTTTTCTTATTTTTCAATCAATAGTTTGTTTTCAAAATTTTGCGTTAATTTGAAATATTTGAATTTTTTTCTTAATATTACATGCATTAAAAAAATAAACCACTGCTGCAGGTAAAATGCAATGGATTAAAAATTTCCTATGAAAAATGTGTTAACTTCTTGTAAAACTTTCAGTATCACGTAAACAATGACAAAATAAATGTACCAAACCGTTTGTAAATTTTATCAAAATTCAATTTTTTCACTCCGACGAGCAAATGATGTAGTATCTATCCTCTTTTCCCATTTTCCGATTTTTCAATGTATCTTATCTACGAAAGTTGGAACAAACACAGTCACCTATGTCCGAAAGCAATTGTCCTCAGGGATCCGTCTGGCCATGGCTGGAAAAAGAATTGCCTTGTTTTATGATAGCACCAGAAATTGAGTCATGTTTATGACATGACGATAAAAGAAACTAACAGCCTTTCTGTGGCTAGATTCAATTCTGAGAGCACATTGTTTTCTTCAGGTGGGGTCTCTTTTATCTGTGCTAGCCGTCGAGCCACAGAGAACTTGTTTGCTTTTTACTTTCCGAGTTCCATCTCTACTTTTCCCATCTAATTTCTTCTTTTATGGGTGGTTTGGCGAGCTGGTTGTTACGAATGAATGGCCTTCGATGGCTCTTTTTGAGTATTTATTTTCGGATAGAACTTTCACACATAATATAACCATCTCTCTCTCCCTACTCACATAAAAACGGAGATTTTTTTTTCTTAAGCTAGCTTTTCTTTGTTCTTTTATAGAATAAAGACATATTTTTGTTATTGGTTTCTGACATTAAATTGTGCAACGTTTTATCGTATTAAGCAAGTTCAGATGATGGGGAATATAATGAGATTGACCTCTAGTTTGTTTGGAGGGGATATATTGGTAGGTAGGTTTCTAGTTCTGTATCTTTAGTAAACGCCGCATCATTTGTGGTTTAAAGAAAAAACTCAAGGATATTATATTTGTAATCAGAAAGCAAAAGCTATCACTTCTTTTTCAATTCCTACTCTTAGCTCGCACTCTCTCTATATATATTTATTTATCTTGGTGGAATTTTCAATCGATAATAAAATACATTTTAAAGCGCTCAATTGAGCTGAAATTTTATATACATGATTATTTTAGACAACAATACAGTAATTTCATTATAATTAATAAAAATTACTTGATTAAAACTAATTATTTAAATAACTACAAATACAGCCACGTTGGCATCATTTCTGGCGACTTGTGTCAAAACTTGAAAAGGTTTTTTTTCTCACATTTTAAACCGCTTATTTGAGCTGAAAGTTTCTGTACTCTATTGTTTTGGGTAAAAATACGATAATTTAATTATAATTAATTAAAATTAATTGATTTAAACTAATTATTTAAAGAATTACAGATACAGCCACATTGGTTTCATTTTTAGCGACTTGGGCCAAAGCTTTAAAAGATTTTTTTCTCACGTTTTAAAGCCTTCTGTTGAAGTGAAATTTTCTATACACGATTGTTTTGGATGACAGTACGATACTTTAATGATAATAAATAAAAATTAATTACCACTTAATGTTGTGATTCTATCATATGTATATACATGTTTATATTAATTGTAACTATTTGATAAAAAGTAGCTAAAGTAAAATTTTTCTTTGTTGATCTAAGTAGGAATTGACTTATATTTTTTTTATATTACTAGTGTCTCTTGTTCATTTGTTGCTTTATTAATTAAAAAAATGCAGTTTATTAAAATACAAATTATGAAGTCATTAATTAATAGAATATTTTAAATGACCAATGTTGTAATTGGATTTTCTCATTTATTACAACGTTCATTAGATTTATATGGTTTCGTAAATATTTACCAATTTTTTTTTAAAATTAAAAGCTAAGTAATTCTGATACAAGCTACGCAAAGTGTCTAGAGAGAGTGTGTTTGAGTTACATTAGTCACACACACACACACACACATTAGGACGATATAACTATATAAACACCATTTCAATAATATCTACCACAGACATTGTTAAAATGATTTCTTTTGAATAATTTCAACAGTTTTCGTTAGTAAATTATTACGTAAAATATTTACCAAAGAGATTTTTGACTAATTAGAGATTACGTAATACTGACACATCTTTAACATATTATTATTCATGCGTGTGTGATTTTGCTCATTAGAATAATAATTATATAAACACCAATTTTATTTTATTTGGCACAGTTTCAATTCTTTTCGAATCTTCAGAGAAAGTAGTAGCTGTTGAAAACTCTTTTGTAGAGAGAAAATCTTTAGTCTGAATGGTAAACCTTCATATATATAAACCTTCATATATATATATATATATATATATATATATATATATATTTTTCTTTCTTCTATAATACTTTTACGAAGTTGAGACATTCTAATTCTTTTTTTATAAGTACTACATCATAATATTTTATACTAATATGCAAAAATATTAATGGATGATTTTAGTTATGTACTAATAGTATTTACTAAAAAATTCAGAACTTTGCTCAAGTAATATAAAGATGTAGACCAGGGGTCGGCAACCTATGGTACGCGGTTCAATTTTCAGTGGCACTATGCACTTCTCTATAAATTTGTCAATTTTTGAGTGGACAGAAATTGATAAACTTGTAATGGACCTTAATTGACAATTGATCGGCAATAGCACGGCGAATGTTGTCTTCCAAATGGTCAAGCGTTTGTGGTTTATCCGCATAGACCAATGACTTTACATAGCCCCACAGAAAATAATCTAGAGGTGTTAAATCTTAAGATCTTGGAGGCCAATTCACAGGTCCAAAACGTGAAATTAGGCGGTCACCGAACGTGTCTTTCATTAAATCGATTGTGGAACGAGCTGTGTGACATGTTGCGCCGTCTTGCTGGAACCACAGCTCCTGGACATCATGATTGTTCAATTCAGGAATGAAAAAGTTAGTAATCATGGCTCTATACCGATCACCATTGACTGTAACGTTGTGGTCTTCATCGTTTTTGAAGGATTCCACCAGCCCATAAAGCGCACCAAACAGTCAGTTTTTCTGGATGTAATGGTGTTTCGACATACACTTGCGCATTAGCTTCACTCCAAATGCGGCAGTTTTGTTTGTTGACGTCGCCATTCAACCAGAAGTGCGCTTCATCGCTAAACAAAATTCGCTTATGAAAATCGGGAACAACGGCAATCTCGTTTTGGGCCCATTCGACGAATCTACGTCTTGCTTGATCATATTTAAAATGTAATGCCACAAGATTATCTTTCGAATAAAAAAAAATTCATGTCAATCGAATAATACATCGTTGTTTTATTGCAATTTAAAGTTCTATACCTCTAAAAAAAACACCCTTTAGATGATGAAATTAGAGTGGCATTATCATTACCAAATGCAAGCAAAATTATCAAAAATCATCAAGCTCAAATTTCGCATTAAATGCATTCTTATAATTAAATTGTAATTAACTACTCAATAAATATTTTGTAATCGTTTTTGCACACATTATTTTATTTAACATTGAATATTATTAACATAAACTATTTTGCATAGTGTATTACAGAAAACTAAAATATTTTATTGTTAGTGTGCCGCCGAATTTTGAAATTGTTAAAAGTGTACCGTAACAGAAAAACAGTTGAGCATCGTATGATTTCCGTTAAGGTGTTTTGTAGCTGGTCAGATACTACATTGCATTATTTTTTAAAAAATGCAAACGTGGCAGTTTTTTAAGGGAAGTAGGAATCCTCTATACTGAATATACTCTCATTATACTGAAATGTGCTTTAGCTAATTTTGAATTATTTCATAATTAATAAAATGTTTCATCAAACAGTGACATTTGATCCATTTTTAACGTAAAAAAATTCGTAAAAAATAAATTTTTCAATTTTTTTCATCAAGCTCATTTTAGTATATATTAGCCATCATTATAAATATATCATAAAAAAATTACTTGTGAACAATAGTTTCTCAGAAAAGGTACATCGAACATCAAAATTTACATTTTGAGATAAATTGATTTTAAGGTATACAGAGAGATTTCTAATCGGCTGGGAAATAAAAAAATAAAAGGCTCAATTTATAATAAAAGATACTTGTTTTGGTTTATATCACACGATCAACTTTTAAGCAAAAACGAAGTACTTTGTTTACATTTTTCGCCATTGAAATGGACGTATCCCAATTTCAAAGATGATTTAAAAATAGGTTTTAAGGTCTTTTAATTACTCTAGAGGTTAAAGTAAGGTATTTTTAGAAAGGTTAAAATCTATACAATTTGAAAATGTAAAAATCTCAAATTGTCAAGAAAAAAAAAGAAAAGATTTTAGCTTTCCAACACCCCTTAAGAGATAAAGTTGTTGTTAACGTATATTTCCCTTTAAGTGTGTAAACTAAAAATTAATAAATCTCGAGAAAAAATTGAAATGAGGAATTTTTACACGCGTTCATGTACATATTACGTTATTATTTTTTCTTAAGTATTTTTTTAAAAATTTAACTTTGTGTATCTTTTAGTAAGACATCTATAAATGCTCTAAATATCGTAATCGCGGATTAAAGTATTATGTATAAAAGTAATAACAGAATTTAATATGAAGCTTATACTTTATTATCATTCGTATATTCGGGAAATGATACTTTAACATTATCGTCCTCTTCTAAAAAATTTAAATTTTAGAATAGTTTTTTTCTTTTAAATACAGATAAATTTTCTGTAAACTTTTAATTTAAAAAAAAAAAAGAAGTAACTTGTTTTGAAATAATTTGCTTTTTTAATATTTTTCTATAGATCGTAGACGGTTTAGATTTATATAAATATAGTCTAGACACAGTGTTCATGTAATCGGTGGAATTATTTGAGAGAAAAATACCAACTCTTTGTCCTTACATCCAAGATTTTCTCCAAGGAAAGCGTAATAGATTTCAACTATACCCTTTACAAAAATATTTATACTGCGGTAAAAGTGATTTTATATTTATTTGCTAAAACAACTTTATGAAAAAAAGTTTTTTTTAAAAAAAAATTTCTTTTGGGATTTTTAGCATCAGAAAAAGAAAAACTAGCAATAATATAACACTAGTAGAATGCATTGTACATTGAGTATTGATTTTCAGAATATCTGCTTAATATGTATTTCCAATTAGTGCCCTCCCTACCTTAGGCATTTGTTAATCGATATATCTAATTCCGTTTCCAATTGTTATTTAAATCATTATGTTCATCATCCTCTTTTCTTGTTTAATTGTGTTATCCTGCGTGGTAAATTATAAATGATGTATTTTACATTTTTACGCAAATTTTTTTAATCAATTTTACGGGAATTCTCTTTGGAATTATTTAAAGGAGATCTTAACAAATATTGGAGATTTCCTCAATGATTTATCGATTTACAGTGCATTTTATCCCGTTAAAAAAATGTTTACATACGCATATGTAATGTAACAACAAAAATAATCTGATTTAGTACCTATTCACAAAATAAAATCTATTCTAACTTTTTTTTTCATTTATTGAGTGAAGGAAGAAATACATTTTAGTAAGATATTATTTTAACTATGCATTGAAATAAATATTTATTCATTTCAAAATTTTCAAAAGGTATTTTAGTACATTTTAATTTTGCTTTCTCCCTCTCTATCGTTGACTGTTTAATGCATTTGCATAAAACACATCCGTATTTCGAAATTTCTGTACAGTGGAAAATGCTTGTGAATTTTATTTTAAACCAAGTACCGAGGGCTCTACTATTTTATGCAAAACTATTCGCAAAAGTACGACGAAGGCGGAACAAGCAAAAAAAAAAAAAAAAAACTTTTTAAGCGAAGACTGAAAAGGAGATTTTTCGTTGAAAATTCGATCTCCTATTTGCGAAGAACTGCTTTTTAAAAAACATTTTGTATGTTTATCAGTGTGATGTAATATAAAATACGTTCTTTTGGTTGACTCGAAGGAAGTAAATAATAGCTTTGGAATTGTTTATTTTTGCATCCAATTATTATTCGGACGCGGCTTCTGCGTTGTATGTGCGCTTGTAAACGGTATTACTGCATATAAAGTGCTCTAGGGATAGGAAAGTGAGAAAAAGAGAAGAAAGTCTCTCAAATGTAAGTGCTTGTTAGAGTAATAACGATTTTTCTGTTAGATCTATGCTTTTTTTATATACTGATGCCTTGTCTGTTTTTTCTTAAACAGTAACTAATTGCTTTTATATGCAGCACAAATTCTATCTCTATTTCGAGTGTTTTAACTTAGACCTTTTTATATTTTCGTATAAAATGAATGTTTAAATGTCAATTCAATGTATAAATATTTAAACACTTCTGATAAAATAATTCATATAATTTTAGATTAACTGTAAATAAATGTTATTTAATAAATTCGCGCATCTGTTATAAAAATAAAATAAGCCATTAAAGCCCTTAAGTGACTCAATGAAGCTAGAAATTACTCTTTCTGAATAATTATGTCTCTAATTTCTAAACTATGAAGAAACCTTTTCTGTGAGAATTATGCGAAACACATTACTCTTAAAATTCTTCAAAGGAAGATAGCTCACACTATTACGAACCAACTTAAAAAGATTATGCATTTTAAAGACTACGAATCGCTAAGTAGATTAACACATTTTTGAATCAAGCTAATTTTTTTAAATAAAGACACTTAGCTTATTGATTAGAAATGCGAAATTTAAATGAAAAGTTATTTTGCGAAATGATAGTTAGATACCATAATGTTTATCCTTTAGTATTTTTGCTTATTTCCTCGGATTGCTGTATTTATTTGAATGGAATGAGCACTGCTTCGAAGTACTAAAATATAAGAATTTTTTTTCGTGCTAGTATGTATGAATAGAAGCCCAGTGGCTGAGTGGTTAGTGCATCGCGCTTCCACACTACAGGTCAAACCCCGGGCTGGGCAAGGTTGACTCAGCCTTTCATCCCTTCAGTGAGTCGATAAATGAGTATCAAGCTTGCTTGAGAACTTAACACTGGGGGTTTCGCGTCGTACTGACCACCTGACCGGAACATCTGCTCATGCACCTCAGGCATCAAGGTCGCGTATACTGAGTTGGGCACAGTAAGCCTTGGCCCTCAAGGGCTGTTGCGCCACTAAGTTATGTATTAATATTTTCTTTGTTCTTTTAAGGAAAATACTTGTTTCGTTGATATACGATAGATCTTTATAACATTAGTAATATGGGGCCGTGGGTAGCCTAGTGGTTAGAGCATCGGACTCCAGACCGGAAGGCCTGGGTTCGATGCTCGATGTCACCAAATACCCTCCGAGTGCACACGGAGTACGTGCTCGTTAAATCTGTGAGTCCGTAGTCTTGTGGGCTTATTCACTAGCGCAGGAACTGGAGAATATTTCCCTCCCCTTCAGTTCACTTGCAGAAATTGTGGAGGTGGAGATAGAGGTCGTGTCGCCAGCTATCGTCCCTTCGGGGAGTTTCTCCGAGCTTAAATCGCACTGTCACCTGTATGGTGCTCAAGGCCAACGACAGGCGTACCTCTTGCCCATGCCACGATGAATTTCGTGCGCCTCGTTCTGACTACGTCAGACAGGTGGCATTAGCCACAACAACAACATTAGTAATATTAATATCATCAAATAATTATTTTTAATAAAACTTTTTTTTGTGTGTGAATAATATTAGCTCTTATGTATAGAAGCGTTGATAATACTCTCTTCGTTCGTTTTTAAATAATTTCTAATTATTGTATTTATTTTATTTTCATTTTTCTTCACTTTTAGGAAGTTTTGAAGATATGAATGTTTTAAACTAATAATTAAAACATACTTTAAAGTACCTTCGAAATTTGAAAAAATAAATAAATAAATAAACTGATAGAAATCTTCATTATCCTTCATATTCTTTCGGATGTATTACAATAAATACTGTAACATATATAAGAACGCAATTAGCAATTCCTCGTTATTAATATCCACGAATTCCAAATAATTGGTAGACGGTAACCTTAAGTGCAAATTACTGAATTCACTGAGCTACTGTTGCACTGCATGAATCAGTTTGAAACTAATTAACTTCATATAACAAGATCGACATCTATAAGGAGTAATCTCATTATTAATTTACGATAGCTGTATAGTATTACGTATATATCAACATTGAATGATGGAAATTTCTATTAATTCTGTCTTATGTACTATTCCCTCAAACCGCATTCTGTTTCTGAATCCCATCTCCACAATCATCGGATAAGAAATTACGCAGACTCTCGATTTAATGCAATTAATAAGTCCATTCAACCTTCTCATTTATTAAAGCAGTCATCCACGAACAGAGGGGGCTTTCTATGTGGAGGTCACATAATCGGAGCTTTGGGCGCGCCTGCTGATGAAATAATGAAGGCCGCCCCTTTTCTGAAAGAGGCGCCCGGCCCATTCTCTAAGCCATAATCCCTTTCAGTCGATGAGATTTCTACTCGCCCCCATAAACAGCAAATGGGGATGTTGAGATTTTCAACGGATGGTGCTTTGATGTCGTCTAAAGTGTTTTCGGCCTTTGAGCCAGAAATGGAAATGGTCGATCTTCCCTGCTACTACTTTCCCTATCTCTCCCTCTTGGAATGGGGTTATGGCTATGCCGATAGGAATGCTGCTGTTCCCATTGATGTGTTCATTTGCGGAATGTGATGGTGCCGCCGTTCTTGTGTATTCCTTTTTGCCAAGAGTTCCAGTTCCGGAATCGTTGTTTGATGGGCGATGCTTTCGAGTTGTTAGTAAGGCTTTATCTGCTTTCATTGGGTGTTTCTTTGGCTTATCATTGAGTATGGAGGCATAAGACGCTAACATTTTTATGTTATGTATTTAATCAATTAATAAATAATTTTTAACATTTTTCGTTTTGTTATTATCTCGTTTAATTATTGTAAGTATTGTCAATTCCTTCTGTTTTACATAATAACTGCGACATCTGTTGGTTGTATAATTCATCAATCGGAAACTATGATTCGAATAAATACTAAAGTATAATTTTTTTGTAATGTAAATTATATTATCCGTACTCAGACATCAAGACGTTTGCTTGTTTGTACGAGTATATATATTTCGCAATAACTTGTTTATTGTCCACAAATTCAGCGCGGGCTATGCATTTTTGAATGCAGTTTTAGGGAAGTTACTTTTTTCTTGTGATGGATTTAGAAATTCTGTCCATCATTTTCTATAGGTATATATATATTATAGTAAACAGAAAGGGTGAAGGTTGGCTAGCCTCAAAACTTGTTAAACCCATCTTTTATATAAATTATTTTATATATAAGAGTTGCGCCCTTAGTCAGCAATGTTTATAATACTGCAACATCCATAATTTTTTAAAATTCCAATATCTGTTTTTTAAAGTTTCATTTATCTTTAGGGTTCTATTGATTTCTATATATGTAGTAATTTAATTGATGCTAAGAGGCATTTTTTAAATAGAATAAGATGATTTCATGCAGTCGCTAAAGGGATTGATGAGGCTTGGTACTTTCAAATTTTCATTTTATTGGGATATGTAGAAAAAAAAACTTACATATAACAAGTAGCAACACATAAAACAAGACCTTGACATTTACATGATTTTTGCAAAAAGCAGTCTTTTTTTACTTGTAGATCTCCATCTATTTATACCAATGGACAAACAGAAGCTATTTAATTCTTATGATTTCCAGTAAAAGTTCTTCTATTTGGTCCAGATACTTTGGTGATGTTATATTGCATCAAGCGTAATTTAAAAACTTTGAACTTGTAGTTTTCAGGAGATAAGGTTACGGTTATATCTCGTTAGGCGGTTAAACTAGAAATTAATTATCACGTGAAGTCTCGGCGGTCTCAAGACCATTATGGATTAAAATCCCTCAAGATAAAATTAACGTGAATAATTACATATATGTTTAAACAATATTGATATATGTACGTATGAAGATATTTTTTATATGCACATTTATTAATTTCCAAGTCATTTTTAACTTCAAGCAAAATTTTTAAAATTCTATATATTTAATCCTAAAAAAAAGACACCATTTTCCTGTAGGAATGAACAAAGTAAAAAATATCTTAGAATGTCAAAATTGATAGCAAAAAAAAAAAAAATCTAGGAATTTGAAAGACCCGCATTTATGGTAAGACAATTCGAAAAGGATAAAAAATAATATTGGAAATCCCTCTTAACATTTACAAAACATATTAATAATAATAATGTAAAAATCTATTAAACTATCGAATATAACTTTTATTCCAGTTATTTTGGAAAATTATTTCTGGGATTGGCTTATGAAATATTTTCTTCAAAATTGAGTCAAGAATGGAGTTTTTTTCCTACATTTTAATGTATGCTAATCATATATTTTTGCCTTTATTTTTGGCGTTATTTGCATCGAAATTAGAACATTACGATTTACACAAAAAGAATTGCTATTTTTAAAATTCTTTCTTACTGTTTGTGGGGGAATGGAAGTTTTCTTACTTTTTTATAATGAAAACTTAAATTATTCTGTTGAAGATATTTTAATAATAAACCGTCAAAAAGGGGTAAAATATTTTATGTAGACTTTGAAAACATTTTCCCCATCATTTTATTATAGAATTTGGTCTGTAAAAGTTCAAGACAAATCGAGGTCGAAAACTCGTCTTGTGGTTGTTATAGAATCACAATTAGAGTGTCCCATCCTTAAACAACTGTGGAAGTTGAATATTTATTATTTATAAATCAGTTATATTATATATATATATAAACTGTCTATGAAAATATAAAATTTTATAATATCTTCTGGAAAATTGTATTAGCTATGTTAATGAAGTTTTAGATGACTCGTAAAAAGGTTTGCTGTAGGGAGTGGTCTTGATCTCTAGTTCCATAACGGTGACATTCAAATCGTGTCTCGGGTTCAACCCTGATTTCACCCAACAATATCCTGAGGAATAAGGATTTGTGCATTGAGTTGATCTTCTGTACACGTTGTCAATTCTGTTGACTTGTTGTCTTTCAGCTAATTGAAGGTTTAATTTATGCCATGGTTTCATCAGAATTGGTGCGAAATTTTTTGAAATCAACCGTTTTATAAAAACAAGATTTAAAATGGCAGTTAATTAATTTGTCGTATCACATTTATTAAAAAAATAATTATTAATAAGTATTAATCATTTCGAAGCCTGATTTATTTTATGTATCAAGTATGCAGTTTCCTATGTTTTAGTTTATGTACACAATCGTAAGGGATACGGATTATATATATATTCAAACCCCATGATAGATGTTTATCAGAAAACAATAATCTTCATAAAATCCATTCTGTGAATTTTGACAATGATGGAACTTTCTGAATCATGTTCCATCTTTCTTTCCTATCATCAAACACAAACGCACGACTCTTTGAAATACACCACGACTATATATCCATTTAGGGACTGTTGATATGTAGCATAGTTTTCTGTCAATGCTTTTGTTCTGCGTCAAATGTTCTCTCCAGTTGAAACTTCTTTTGTCTGCAAGATTTATTCGGATAGCTTCTCTGCACATTTATCTACAAAAGGATCTATATATCATTTGTAACTGACTGGGCTCGGATGTAAAAGCATTCATGTGTGCTCATTGTTTTGAATTGATTTCGGGGAGAGAAATATGGTTCGGAATTAAGAATAAATTATCTATCTGTTCAATGAAAGGGAGGCTTCCTTTCTCGCTTGTCATCAGTTTTAGGTGTATTATATAAGTATCTACCGATGATGTAATTGGTGTTTTCTTTTTAAAGACCTTTTTGTTAAAGATACAAGCAAATTTTTCATCTTTTGTTGAGGGTGTATAAAATTATACAAAGTGAATAAAACTAAGCTGATATACAAAATGATTTGTTAATAGAGAAGACTTTAAGTAATTTACCATATATTTCGGTGTATAATGCGCACTTTGACTCAAAAAATAAGGTCAAAATTTACGGCTTCGTGTTGTACGCCGGATATGAAAATGATAGCTTTAAAAGCAAAGAGATGAGAATCAGGCAAAATAAAATTTCTACGTATACGTGAATACTGTTTATTTAAAGGAAATGATATACCTTATGAACTTTCATTATAGCAATAAACCAGATGTTCATCATGTGACGAGGCTTTATCGCGTTCTTCCTATTAACCCTCTTGGGGAATCTTTGGGGCCAGAATTGAGTTATTTCATATCCAATCCTCTCAAGAAGAAACCGCGATATGCAGATTAGTTAATAGATATATAATGGAGCTTTAGTATTCGCGTTGTAGAATGTTAGAATAGGAGAAGGAAAGTTATAAGATGCTGATCGCCGTGAGCTGAAGGTAAGATATTAAACATAGAATTGTAATTATAGAACGGGCTTTAGCGAGTTAAGGAATTTAAAGTAGATAAAGATTCTCTTAGGATAACTTCTAATAAAGATAAGTGATTAGGATTTCAGGCGCTATTTACTTAGAATTTAGAAATATGTTGTATTACTCCTGATTACATCGCTATTGTAAGACTTGTGTTGTTTGGATCAATATATTGGAATAGTAATAAATTAGATTTATTATGGCGAATTTGGGTGATCAATCATTTCCTCCCACAAATCTAGGTCGCGTAGATGAAGAGATGATACCCCCGGGTCAGGGTTTCCATTTATATTTGTATTTATATCCCATTTATATTTGTCCACTCATGTTTGTCTTCCATTATATTTTCAGGAACATCATCAAATTATGTTTCTTCCTCACACCTTTACTGTTACTCTGATCCATAAATAAAAAATAATCTTACGTTCCATCTATAATGTTAGATATACTACATTTTTTAAATTACTTGAAATATGTCATGTTTTATTTTATTCCGTGTTTTTGTTATCCACTCGCACTCTATTTCTAGACTGGCCTGACACAGTTGGTCTTCTTTTGTAAATGTTTTTTCACCTTTAACATCCGCATTGCTTTCCAACGCCTTTTTTCAAAAAGTAACCGTTGTTCAAAAACCTAGTGCAATACTTAGAATAAAGGACTTCAAAAGATAAGTACACTGCATATGTACTTTTCATAAAATAAATAGTCCACGTTATGCGGTGAATAAACCTAAAAATTACAAAATGCAGTTTGAAAGTATTGGTGCATGCTATATGCCAGTGCGCGTTGTTTGACGGAATATACGGTAAGCAAATTCAGTTATTAATTTTGATTAATTCTTTATTATATGAGTTCTATTTCTGAAATTTTGTCTGACATCTTTTACTGACAACAAGGCATTCGGCACTGTAATTAACTATAAATGATCTTGTGGTAGGTACTCATTTAACAGGCTATTACTAGAACCTAGGGATCACGATAAAATGACAGATTAAAAATTAATAAAATTGGTAAAAATAAACGATATCATTACAGAATTCGAGCAGAAATTTAAAAAGTATGAACAGTGTTATGTAATTGTGCACTACTGGCCATTAAAATTGCTACACCAAGACGGCGACATGCTACAAACGTGAAGTTTAAATGACGGGAAAAACGTGGTATGATATGCAAATGATTAGTTTTTTAGCCCATTCAGACAAAACAGACACCTACACTGTTTTTAAATGAGAAAATTGTTCAGCCAATTTCTCATACACAAATTGCATTTGAACGAGTGCTGTTATTACTTCCAGAGGTGATTGGTCTATTTACTGATTTCTCAAGATCTATGCACCCAATTTTTTTGAAAATTTAATCACTTATTATTTCTAGTATAATGTGTTTGTTCAATAAATATCATTTTGTTATCTGCATTTCTTCCTAATGTAGCAATTTTAATGGCCAATAGTGTATTAAGAAAACTAAATTGCATTATTGTATGCGACATTTTAAGAAATGTAAAAATTTATTTGTTTGAAGATATTAATAAATTTTTGGGTGTTTTGAATGGAACTTTTATTCTGAAAAAAGAAGAAAAATAAATTGCAAAAATCCTTCAAAGCAAGAGTCAGAATCCAAGTTTCCGAATAGTTCATAAAATTCACAACAACTCATTGGATGCCTGAACGCATATAATGATCATGCAGTGAGTTTTTGGATCCAGGGAATAAAATGTAGGCGGTTGATGATCACACACCGTGCACAAATTTCTCATCCAGCTTATTTTCCAAAAAAAAAAATGTTTAGAAATATGAATAGTATTAATATTGCATACGCTAACAAATGGATCAAATTAAATGTGCTTTCAGATAGAGTTGCCAGAAACAAAAATAATACCGTTAGCATTTTACGTTGCAACAGTTTGATTAAAAAATTTTCCACCCATTTTACCAACTTAGCAACGCCCTCATGGTGACATGTTTGTGTTTATAAAAACTTTTTTTTTCGTCTCGTTTTATATACAGTTTCCAAATTTTTGGTAAATTTTTGAAGATATAACGCTTTTTTGGCTTATATACGGATATGCTTATATTCGAAAATATGCAATATATATAACTCAAACTCAGTGGCGCAGCAGCCCATGAGAGCCAGGGTCTATTGTGCCCATTCCAGTATACGTGACCATTGGGTGCTGAGGTGCATAAGCAGATGTCCCGATCAGGTGGTCAGTCTGAAAACGAAACCCCTATTGTTTTAGCTCTCAAGCAAGCTTGATAATCATTAATCGACCCACTGAAGGGATGAAAGGCTGAGTTGATCTTGCCCAGTCCGTGGATAGAACACGGACCTGTAGTGTGGAAGCGCGATACGCTACTACTCAAGAATTACATTACAAAAATACATTACAAGAATATATGCTTCTCCTCATTAAAATAAAATATATAATTATATTAATTTTTCAGCCGCATATTAATTTCTTTCATGTGACAAAAACACTCTGATAATAGTGCTATACAACACTACATAAGTTATTTAAATATTTTTATTGCTGCATGAATTGTCTGTACCATTACTTGTGTATTAATTTGTTTTCTTTGAACCAAGTTCTAAATATTGCAAGTAAAATCTATTGAATAATTATAAGTAATGACTGTGTGGATAGTTTCCAAACATGTTTTCAAAGAAAGATCATTAGATTTTTATATACTCGCAAATGGTTCGTAAATCTAGTTCATTAAAGTTAAAGAATATCTTATTACATCTGAAGGAAGATTGCTCCAGACTCGCTTTTAAATGACTTTCGTGATTAAGCGAACATCTTTTAATGAGACTAGTTCTAATTTCTCCATTTAAAAGAACATTTCAAAAAAATAACTATTCAATAAATGACCATTCTCTATTGGGGTATCATTTGTACGGCCAAAAATATTAGTTATGCAAAGAGTCTGCTGAATTATTCAAAAGGTATTTGAATAAAATAATCATTTATACATTACATTCAACTTGTTTTTTACTGTTGATAAAACATATGTTATAAAGATATATAGTAGTTATATTTGTATTATTTTTTAGAACTAGTGTTTGCTAAAAATAAATTTAAATAAAATATAAAATAAATATAAATTTGCAGAGCTATACAGGAAGTATCTCAAGATATAATTTAGAAGCGACAATATTTTTCCATCTTCATCTTTTTTGGTATTATATAGATAATACCAAGTGAGATATATAAGAAAAAGTATTATAGAGATTACATTGGAAAAAACACTATCTGCAGATATATATTTTGGGCTATTTCTCTTCTCTGCTACATATCCCCGACTAATATTTTTTGATCAACTAAAGATTCTCGGATGAAGCTTTATTTCGAGTATTAAGACGAATGCATCGACAAAAATAAAATAAATATATCTTCCTTTCGCAGTTTCAGTTCCAAGATTAAGTAATTCTTTTCCCTCTTGCCTCATGTTTCTGAAACGTTAGATTTTTTTTTTCATGGAAAGGCTCTCACCCAAAATTTTTTCTGTTTTACTTATTCCTAAGTCTCGTTTTATACATGCTTTCCTCTTTTTCCTTTTAGTCAATTTTTCCACCCTCACGTCAGCATGTTCGAACCTCTACCAACGGGATTATCCTTTTCTAATGCTTCCCGCTTACAAAACAGGTTGGCAAACTTTTTTCCTGCCACTTAGCTTGTAGAGATGAACTCTTCTGTATCTTATTTTCTTCGTAGAAGGGCTTTTGTCCTGCCTTTAGTAGACAATGCATAAGTGGAGGAAAAAGGAGGGATTTAGCTTCACTAATGGAAGTAAAGAACAACGTAATCTACTGAAGGCGATAAAGGTTTTAGTGTTCTGGAGAAAAAGATTTTTGTGTTCCTAGAATGTGAATCTTTTACTTATTATTTGTGTGAACAGGATTTTTCGTTTCTTTTCAGAAATAAATTCCTTTTTTTTAATGGTAGGTTAACTATAAACTTAAAGATGCGTATGACGATTTGAAGTTATTGATGTATCTAAATCTTTACAGTTTATTGAATTTTTTCAATATTTTCGAAGTCAATTAAAGCGCTGTTTTCGATAATTGGTTAAGGATAGTACCGAAATTTGAGACATTTTTTTTTATCAGATTTTGATTTTACTGACGCATAGAACACATCTCGTTAATTAGGCTTCCTATTTTAGGTTCAAACCAGTTTTCATTTTGCTAGATAAAATTTCCACATTTAATCTTCTATATTGTTATGTTTAATGTTATTCTTCTTATTATTATTTACTTTAAAAGTTGAAAATTTTAGAAACTGCAATGTTTTGAATGTATTTTTAAATTTGTAACATCTTTAGTTTGTACTAATATTGTTTTATTATTACTAGTAAAATATTAATGTTGGAAAATGTCTAAAGTACTTGTTTTGCATGCATTGTAATTTTTTTTAATGAAAGCAAGCAGAAAACTGCCATTCAATGCTTTCTTTTTATTTGATGAAAGTTAATACTATTAAAATAAACAATTAACATCATTCCATTCGATGTTATAGGAGAGTTGTTTTATAAACCCCCTCCCCTCGATTTTTAAAACTTTAATCGATATCTATTTATAGCGTTGTTAAGATCTGATATTGGTAATCAAAAATTATCTTCAATTTATACTGAAGCTCATCATAGTCCGATCGTGTAGACCTAGAGTATTTTGGTGAAATAAGTCTAAGTAAACAGAAAATAGTTCGCCATCTCGACCAATCGCAGAGCTAGCAGCCATGATTCTGCACCAATAGATGATGAAACTCTCGCGCCACTCTATTTCCTGAGGGAAAAGATTGCTGTTCTTTTAATTTCGCGTTTAAATATTTACTATATATATATATATATATATATAAGTAAAAATTATGTTTGTAAAGTAGCAGCTGTGTTGAGAATTCTAAAAGGTTCCAAAAGCTAAGCAAGTTAAACTGCTTTCTTTAGAAGGCAAAAAGAAATTTTAAAAAGTTTCCATTACTCAACATTAAATACACAAGAAAACTCATTAGAAAATCATGCTACTATCTTTGCAAATTGCCGAACTGTTAGCACATACTTTTAAGTCCATTCTTTTAATGTTATTCATTTAATTATATGTGCAACAAATCAATATCCTCATTCACGCATAGGTATACTATCTCACCCTTATTTTAACAAAGTGAGTGTTCGGCTTATGCATGCGTATTTACGTCCATGTTTGCTACTTCTGCAGGCTGGTATTATTTGTACGCAGTTTGTGCAAGTGAATCTGTGTCAACTGTGTTAATATCGTATTTGCGTTTTATGTTATGAGGTATAAAGCTTATTTACTTAAGGATCTCGCTTTTGAAGCTATCTGCTTTCATTTCAAATTTGATACCAGTGCAGGCTTTTATAATTTATGAATTAATTAATTAAAATTTTTTATTAGATGTATAAAAATAGATTTATTGGCTCTTAGTGATTAGTAGTGACCAGTTTCTTGACTGTGAAGGAAAGGGAACGATTTTAAGGACTTTTGATTTCGATTTGCACAGAGGACGTTTGGTTTGAGTGAATCCATCTCATGCGTGATAATCGCGTGTGAATCTATTGTGCTCCATATGCAAATGTGATGTTGACTGACTTCCCAACCAACATGAAGGGAGGTTTGTTGTCATTGAAATTAGGTGAGCCTCGAATTCCTGATCTATTGCAGAGTTGAAATGAAACCCCTATCGTAATATTGCACTTTGATCTGCATATTTGCTGTGCTAACAACCTATATTGCAAGTATATTGTAGAAAATGTAAATCATCGAAATTTATAACGTTATTTATTGAGAAATAATTGGAAAACTTGGTACGATGATAAGATTAATTGTTAGTTGTTTATGGTTATACAATTATGAATAATAGTTTAAAATTGTGTATTATGATCGCGAAATATTAATTAGTTATAAACCTGTGTTAAGTGATCTTGAGAAGAACTTGATTGTCGTGAATATTTTTATCACGTTAATAAAAAAAAAATCAGTTACATTTTTTTTTTTTTGTTTGAAAAAGAGTATTCTTGTATTACAGTGCATACATGTCTGATGACATATTGATACTTTTGGAGGTATAATCAATGATTCCTTAGTATCAGATCTTTCTAAAGTTCAATATGTTACTATTTGAAAGCTTGAATTTTAGGGCTTTCTTTAAATAGAGTGCTTTGACGCTCTATAAAATATCTAAATATTAATAAGAGAATGCAACTAAATGTAAGAAATTGGCATGTGTTTTAATTTTTGTAAAAATGGTGGTGATATTTTCTGATTAAAAATAGGACAATGGTTTTATTTCCGTAAAACTAATGATTATGCTATGCTTTTTTTTACCCTTTAATGGTTTTATTTTTTTATTATTAAGTATTAATTTTAATCAAAACTATTTTTCCAATTTTCGATCAAAATCTTTGGCTTTTGGATAATAAATATTCTATCTGATCATATTAAATTAATATTTTAGCATATAATTAAAATTACTAGATTCATACTAACTTACGAATGCTGTTATATTTTAAAAGAAAATCATTGTTTCTTGTGATAGTTATTATTATTGATTTCTAGAATACGCTTTTTTCTATTCTCTTTTTCATTGTTTCACAATTCGCCTTGAATCCGTTTGAGAGAAAAACAATGAGAAATCGTAAATTTTATTTATTTATTTTTATTATTTTTTATTCTGTAAATATCAGATGGAAGAATATCAAGTTTCCTGTCAAAGTTATTTATTTTAAAATAATATAATATATTTAAAAGACAGTTTTTAAGTATAACTATTACAGAAAACGAAAAAATATAATTAAAAATGGCTTGTAAAGTAAATTAGGATTTTACAGGTATAATTAAATTATTTTATTATTATTTATATTTATATATTTTGCTCAAGTTTTCCTTCTAAATCAATTCTATGCGCAATTATTTAATTCTCTTTCTAACTATTAATAATTAACTGTTGTTAATATAAGGATTTTTATGTATTGTAAATTAAGTATAGAGCTGAATTTTAATTTTTATTCAACAATTATCATTCTAAATTCAATATATATATATAAACATATAATGATTGTTTGTAATTCTTATTAATAGAGGTACACACTTATTATTAATTATTAATACAGATTTATTTTTAGATTCTTCTTCCCATTTTAAACTTGCTTACGAGAAAAAAAAATCGCATCAAATATTGGATAATTCGATGCTACTTAGCATATTTCCGTACGGAAACTAGAAATTAATCTGTAGCAGAAACTTCTTAATGAAATGTATACTTTTATAATTAAGAAATCAAGGTTTTAAATGTAAAATACGTCATTTTAAAATTTAAAAGAAATAACGCGAAATATATATTTTACGGGGTTTTTTTTGTTTGATTTCTAATCACGTTTCATTGAAATAAATTATGTTTAATCTGTCTCTTATTTCTTTAAGTATTATTTAATGTTAAATAAGATTCCTTAAAAAATAACTTGAAATTTCTGTTTTTAATTAATCTTTAATGAAATTGGGCGCTTATAATTATTGCTTCCATTGTGATAATCACCCAGGTATCAGTAAGTCATTATTAAAAACAAATATTCCATTGCGTATCAAATAAACGTACTTGAAATTTATATCAATATATGGAAAAAAAGTCGTTAAATTTCGTAATAAACATAGTTAAACTGAATAATTGTCATATTTAATAAGCAGAGCATTACAAAGAAAATTATATTTGATATGCTCTGTTGGGAAATATCAAAATGTTTGCATTTTCAGTATTCTACTTTTCTAATGTATAACAAAGAAAAAATGCACGCAATTATTCCCTTTATCGTAGTTATTATATTTTATAGGATGTATCATGTTTTAGTGCGCGCATATAATTTTGTCACTTTTAGAAACCCACGCAAGTATTAATATAGAAAATCTACAAAATCTATTATACTACCACGAAAAAACAAACAAACATGCATTAACTATAATAATTTGTAAAAAAAATAAATAAAACATACCTCTTTCACAGAAGCCGCTGCCGAGAAGACAGTGACGATCACAAACAGAACTAGAAACTTGCTCATATTTTCGGTTTTTCAAATCTTCGCAAACGCAACTGGTTCTGTTTTGCCCTTATCGTCGAATAAGCTGCATCCTTCCTCTTCCCAAGAGCTATCCCTATCCATAGTCCCAGATCCTCCGCCAGATGTCGCCACCACGGGTTACCTTGGCAACGTCTTTTGGATACATTGGGATTACTGAAGCCAATACGGATTTACTGATGTTGAAAATAGGGTTTTTTGATATGCTTTCACATTGTTTTGAATAGAGGGAAGAGGCTGCTTTTTAGTTTGGACATTTTCCACATCACCTTTAGTTTATTGGTATGCAGAGAATAAACAGAAGGGAGTAGAAAGCAAAATAAACAAGGGGTAGGGATTCATTTTTACCCTGTTGTTATGTGAAATACATCTTTTGTTGTTTGAGATTCATCGAAATAGCTATTTTTCCTTCTGTGTTTATTTTGATATAAAAGGCGAAGGGAAAATCGAGATGAAATAGCTTTTGGAATTATTTGGTTGAATGCATATTTTATGCATACGTATTTTCTTTTCCAATTCAAAATTGCCGAGGTGACCTGGGAATCCTGGGATGGAATATGTATGCAGTAGTATTTTTTTTTCTGGTGTGGCAATTCCCGTTTAAATTAGGTTGGAAAGGATTGCAAAGGTAGATATATATATCTGTCTTTTTACATCTGTTTTATTTTTGAGACGTTTGCTTTCAGTATATGATTGTGAAGTTTTTCAAGTATTTGAGTCTAAATATATTGCATACTTAGAATTTACTTTTTTCCCCTTATATATCGTGTACATATTTATTTTTAGTCAAATTTATACTTGTGCTTAAATTGAGAGTAATCATTTGGATATCTGTTCTTCTTGGCATCTTTAACATTTGAAAGCCCTTTTGTATATCACTTCATTTATTTCCGAATAATCAATCAATCGACATTTAAATACTTATATATACACTCACATGTAGTTTTTTAGTACGACTGGGAGTTTTGCAATACTTTATATGTTTTTTGCCAAAAGAGCGTATTATGATAACGTAGAAAACATTACGTTATTATTTTAAAATAAGGTGATGTGTTTATTGCTTTTTTAAAATCAAGTATCCGTTATTAAAAATGTGTTATACATTTCTATGTTATTTCTATTCTTTATTAATTGTAGAATACTGTATAAAATATTTAAAAATTTTGCAAGTCCTATGTAGACGTCGTTTATGAGTATATTTAATATAATTTCTAATTACTTTTGAATTCAAAAATTGTTACATTTATTTGAATGCAGTCAGAGGAATATTAAAGGAAGAGGTGTTTTCATCTGGTTGCATTTTCCGCGAATCTATGAAAAGTATTTTTTGTTTTTTTAACGATTCCAAAAGTTGCAAGCTAATTACTAGAATAAGTATAAAAAGTATTTCGATAATGGAAGAAGTAAAAAGAAATCGACAAAAGCCTTTGTTATATTTTTAATCATTTAATATGTATTTTATTGCGCATTATATTGTTTATAAAGTTAATAACTATGTGATCAACTTTACTTTCAGAAGTTCAAATTGACTGTCCGATGGGTCCAACTTTTTATTTAATTTTAAATATGAGTTTGTGGGCATTTATTTGTCTTATTGTTGTTCCTGTATGTTGCGTATGACGTATTAAAGACTTATTAATAAACAAAGATTACTGATTACCATAAGCTATGCATTTTATGTTTAATTTAACATTTTAATATCAAAGCATCTGTGCATGAATTTCGCTTTTAGTTTCAATCATTTCATTGTATATAAATGATTGATTCTACTGTTGTGTATTAATAATTTTATTCCACGCTTGCAAAGCCCCCATGGTTGTTATTATTTTAGAATAAAATAATGAAGACCGTGACAGGTACAGAAACAAAAAAATATTTAACAACGGTTGTGTTCCACAACACAAAGGGACACTAAACATAAATAAAGCACACAAAAGACAAATCATTACTTCGTACGTGTGCTTTCTTACTCGAACTCGTTTTGGAGAAGAAGAAATTTTTTCCCCAAAAGAACAAGTATCGCCACCTGGCTGCCATTATTAGTAAAGGAAAGGTAGGTTTTAAATATTATGTTGCACTCTTTAGATCAGCGACACTCAACCTGCTGCCCTTGGGCCACATGTGGTCAATCAGACCTTTCTGAGTGGCCCGGCCATGGCCCATTGCACTAACAAATTTAATTATTTAAGAACAATGCATTGAAAATTTAGTGAGAAATTCTGGCATCGATGTCGTTCTGGTACGAACTGTGAGATGACCTTTTTCCTTTTTGTAATTTTAACAAACAAATATAGATAGCAAATAACAGTGGAGTAGCATCAATTTTATGGGTGAATCTAATTTTTAATTAACCCTCATGTCTTCCAAGCAAAAAATATCCAAAGAATATATGTTGTTGAAAGACAATCAGGTTCTTGACTATTTCGTAGAGAAAAACAAACATGGATCAACAACTTTGTCACGAAAATGTCAAGTAATATATAAATTTGCTTGTTACTATACCACTAATCACAAGTCTTTCAATGGCTCTTTTTCTTGAGAATCTCTTTCAAGACGAGATAAATTGGCTTTCTTTAAAAAAATCTTACAAACAACAAGCAAATATTGGGAAGGGGGAGGAGGTGCTTGGGATCACTGATGAAAAAAATCGAAATTACTCCATGACTGGGTAAAAAATGCACAACACTTATTTCTTGTGAGTTGAGTTTGATAGAATTTACTATAATTTTAAAATAAAATCTAAAAGTTATAAATTTTGATATTTTGCTCAATTTTCTGCATTTTAAGGCTGTCTTCGGTAAAAGTACGAGAGCCTGAACTAAACGCGAAGCACATTTTCAGATAGAAAAATGCCTCAATTTCCATGGAAATTTGCAACATTATAACTCGTACCTCTGTTAACAATATAGTGTTTTTAAAAATTTCAAAATATTCCATGAATACTTTCTTTTTCGTTTTAATACGCGGAGGCATAGTCCATTTAACATTACGATAAAGGAGAAAAAATGCGAAACACATTTTATACCAGAAAAAACGAATCAACTCAGTTAAATATTGGAAATGTAATAAAAAATGCTGCTCTCTAAAGGATAGTGAAGCAAGAATATCATATTAATTTTTCATTTCTTTTATATCTGAAAAAATGTTCCAAATTGGGGTCCTATTCTTTAACATTAACCGAAGACAGCCTTAAATGTCCTTGATCTCTTATAGCGTCGCCCCCCTCCCCATTAATCCTCATGTTGTGGCTTGCGTGAAATAGTTGTCGCATGTACGTGGCAACGGCGGGAAAAAGGTTGAGTATCCTTGCTTTAGATTACACATTTAGCTCCCCTGAAGTTGCTTATGCTATTATTCGAATTGTCAAGATGGTAGATTAACGTTTTTAATTGTACTGTGTCCTAATGAGCAGGAAAGGCATTGTTAACGACTGTGGTAGCTCTCACAAATTTAAATTTAAAGCAATCAACTTAAGTGTTTTGGTACCTATATTTGTAGATTGTTACAATTTGAGTATTTTTCCCATTTTTTGCCCAAATAATTTAAAAATCCTGGTTTATGCAAGCTGAATCTACCATTATTTTCCCTCTTTCAAAAACTATTGTGGCTGTTATATCTGAGTGGACATAGTCACAAATCCATGACTGGCATTGTTTCTGTCGAATAGATGGTTCAATTTAATGATGCCGCCCTAGACCCGTCATTTAAAAGGATTAATGCTGGTTAAATTTTTCGAGTCTCATAAGTCTTCACGATGGCGTAGTATGGTTATTCTTGATGTTTATATATAAAACATCTCACTGATGTGTTTGATAACCAATTAAGATAAAATTTTCTGAAAATGACGAATTTTTCAAAACATTAACTGTATTTTAAATATTTTTAAAGACAAAAATATCCATCTTAACAGGTTTGCAAAGTATTTTAATTCGACTTCCATTTAACTTTTTTGAAACTGATATACAAAACATAAATTTGTAAACACCTCTTCCCTTAGAATTAGTTATAGTTTTGTTATACAAACCTTCCCCTTTTTTTATATAAATTTCTTGACTACAATATTTTTTTTACTGTTGTGTGCCCCGTGAATCATTGTAAATTTTATTAATTTGGTCCTCGAGCGTGAAAAGCTGAAGACCCCTATCATAAAGTAATGTTTAAGGTATCCGAACACGTTCGGAGTACTATTTAACAAAATAACATATTTAAACATTATAAATGCTCTTTTAGGACTCATTACCAATAAATGCTACTATTTATCTAATAATATTTAAAATAAATTACGCATGAATTTTACAAAAAATACAGTTATAAATGAAATTTTAGCAATTTTCTTGAAAAACTTCAAAGCAGTTAGAGAAAAAAGTAATAAACATATATCAGTAAAAGTATTACTAAAACAAATTAAATGCATTTATCTAGAAAATGTACTAACATTTTAATGTTTTTATGAAAATTTGACAAGTTTAGAGCTGATTGAGTAAACATTATAAGAAATGTTACATTATTTATGAGACCATTCTTTAAATAACAAGCCATAACTCAAAAAGTATTCGTGCAATACGAAATATTTTAGTGCATTCTCTAGAAAATAACATATCTCTCAGGTTCAGAAAGTTTTATAGAAATACATTCGTAACATTTTGAGTTATCAGACTCGCCATGATAGATTTTGAGCAATTTAAATGCCCACTTCTGGTAGATCAAAGACCCACTTCCGGGTTTTCTAACTTTATAAAATTGATTGTAACTTGGCGTCTAGGTAGCGAAGAAATAAAACAAAGTATGTTTCCTAAAGCCAAAAGATAGTTCTATATTCAATAAAATAAAAAAAACTAAAATATCTGTCTTGACCGAATTTGGTAATTTTCAGCGTGTTCGGATATCTTAAAATAAGAGGCGTAAAATGCATATTAAACAAATGAAATTGAAATAAGAACCCTAACTCCAAATTTAGCTGCCAGGTGGCGCTGTAAACAGTTTTTTTAGTGTAAGCATGGTATCTTTATTATACCTAGATCCCACTTTTATAACCATAGCTCTTGCCTTTCATAAATTATTTAGGTGATAACGGACTTAAACGGGACACTGTATATCCATACCATACCTATTATATACGTTGAAATTCTTGGTACGTAAAATGTGAGTTTAAATGTTTTTGCGACAGTCTGTCTTAAATAACAATGTCCACTTTCATCTATTATCTTTATGTCTTTATTTTCTTTGTTTGAATCACTTTCCCTCCTAGTTTCGAAAGTCTCGGTTATTGTTTGACATCCTCAATTCAATTCTAATAAAACGTTTGTTCACATTTATTTCGACGACTGTTTCGGTGATTGATTAAGATGATAGATTATATCGGAGGCCATTTATCTTAGTCTTTAAGCTCTCCCCCTTCAACAAGTCACAAGTCATTAGTCTGCCGGTCCAAATTATGCATGTATTCAACTGGAAGGAATGAGGATTTTGATTATTACTAGTGCATGAATATTCAGTAATAACTTAAAATGGGTTCTACGCCAAATTGAAGGATGACCTCACAAGATCTAAGCGAATTGGAATGCACTAGATGGAAGCAGTTAATGAAGTGAAATGAATTGATTTATAACTTGAGCAAATAAGAATGTATAATATTTCAAGAATATAATTTCAATAAGATTTTGAATAACAAGTGAGCTCAAATTGATTGATTGATTGTTAACGTCGTACTCGAAGCAACGTGAGAGCTATTAGTGATTGACTTTGTGGCTTTGATCACAGTTAAGTAACGAAGACGACTCTTCACTTAGAATCCCACTCTCCAAACTACCGCGCAGCCGGTCATGGTCTCAAACTCGTGGTCAGTGTTATTTCTGTCGAGTCATGTTGCCAATTAAGACCCGCCGAGTGTAAAGGTTCATGTGTGTTAAATCCGTCGAGGCTCAAAGTCCTCACGTGAGCAAGGTGGTAAGCTTGAAGAGTGGGGTGCCAACTCAGTTGTCATCCATCGTGGTCAGAATTACGAGGTTCATCATGAATAGTTCTGTGTAGCTTCGAAATACAATACACACAATCATACAATACATTAATACGATACGTTAATAAATAATAAATAAATCAATTTCCAAACCTTCACACCACACCGATGTGAGAATTTTGAAGCTCAGTGGATTTAACCCTTTATGTACCGCATTACGATTTTTACTGCAGTATTTTTCATGCTATATACATACATTTTTGAATCACTGGATTGAGGATTAAGGGATATACATAAATAAAATACTGAACTTTGAGAAATTTAATAAGTTAGAGCTAAATTAATTAATTAAAGATAATCAACTGTAAAATTATTTACACTGTTCACTTAAAATGAATAGTCAAATCGTTTTCTAAGGTCTTCATTAACATTAAAAAAATAAGACCTTACCTTTTGACATTATCTACTTTTTCGGAGCAAAAATGACAATCTTTGCCATCCGCTGAAAACGCCGACAACTGAAAACGCAATTTCTTCTATATAACTATTCCCCTTCCCCGCTAAAATACTCATCATAGAACCCGTGCTGACATATATCTTGGAAGAGTGGATTTAAAAGAATATTCCTGCTAAGTATCGTCAGAGTATTCGTAAAAATGGTTATTCTATAATTTTAAAGTGAATGGTACTTTTAAGTACCTTTGGTGGATTAAGTTTTAACATATTTACTGTTCGAGGCTTTTTTTGTGAAATCAGGTCTCAAACTCTCAATTCCACAATAACTACGTCGGCCATGATCTCTTAGATACTCAGGTTTTATAATGAAAGAGTGATTTGAATGTTTTAAAATCGTAGTTTTACCCTGATTATACAGTAAACTGTTTCGTGTTGTTTTACAAATCGAACTCTATCCTTCTTTCACCTTTTATTAAAAATATGCTGGATTATATTAAAACTTTCTAAAGATTCTCGATAATACGCACTCTTTCTGTTGTTAGAAATTGTCTTAAATCTAAGAAGCGCCGTATAATCTAGATCAAAAGCAATTATGTGTTTCGAAATTCTTGTAAAATCCCAAATGTGTTTCCTACAATTGACGATGTTAAAGTTGTAAGGTTTAAATTATCACATAATCGAAACAGAGAATTAAAACCTGTAAACAAATTTACAGGAGAGGCTTATTTTCGTTTCTAGAGGCGCTACGAAAGAACGTCCTAAATTTAGGAAGGGCCGTATAATCAGATTAAAAGCAATTATGTGTTATATGAAATAGTTATCGCAAAATCTGATCTATATGTCTTACTCTTAAGGGTATAATAATTTTAAAGCTTAAGTTATCGTAATTAATTTAATATGTAGATAAATTTTCAGAACTATACTTTGAAGAATGGAAGAAAATATATAAATTCATGCTTGGAGTTTGAAAACATTCGTTCACATTGGGAGTGAATTGTGGGATTTTGATTACTGATTGTATTTTGTCATTAAAAAATACTACTGCAGATATCTTTCTATCCGAAATGTGTGTGATGACCCCCTTGGGTCACACCTTGAACACCAAGATTAATTTGAGGCAAAGAACCACCAAAAGCCATTTTGAATAATAATATTATTTATTTTTGTTATAATTTCCTCAAAAATCTCTGATAACAAATAATATAATTATGTTACGTCATCTAAAGGAATTTGCCTTTATATTAAATTAAATTACTTAGAATACGATTGATTACTAATCTAGCTCAACTCAAGTAAGGTTTACCGAAACTAGGAGATCCGAGAAACACGTATTCGAATTCTTAATTGTCATTAACTTTAACTAAGTATCTCAACCTGACGCTTACTTTAAGCGTACGTGAATTATATTTACCGCTGGCTTATATCAGTTTTCTGGTACGTCTAGCAGCACGACGTCTTCACGAATCTAATCTCTTTGAATCTTCTAGTTTTACCTTTAACGTTGTTGGCTTAATAGCCTACCATCATCTCTCTTGCTATCTCGCAACTCTCGACTTAAATACCTTATCGAATTTGAATATCCCAAACTTCTTTTTGGAGTTGATTGGAAATAAACGCGAATTTATATTCCCCAGAAAGACGCCTAAGAAGATTAGTGGAAAGGTTCCGTACAGATTCGTCACATGTGTATCTTTTTTTCTTGAATAAAAAATATAACATAACATTTCGGTAAATGCATAGCATGCATATTTGATTGATCGAATACAATGTGTCTTTATTCGATTTTTTACCTATCAAGGATTTTTATTTAATTATTATCTCATTGCTTAATTTTTTATTAATAATTCAATTATCTGTTTGTTCATTTTTTAAGGGTCTTCAATTTGGTTGAACTTTGGAAAATCATTTCAAAACACGAATTCGAACTTGAAATGCGCTCTAAAATTCCAAGAACATTTGAAGATTTCTCTAACTATGTACTGAGCACTTTATAAAGAACTTTCAAAACAAAAATTGAAGATAATTATTGAAGGGACGAATAACATTCTTTTTCTAAAATGTCAATACCACAAAATAGTTCTTAAGAGCACATGAATTTTCGAACAATTGTCGATTTTCACTTTTTTAAAAATGATATATGATATGATTAAGTACGATAATTAGAAGTATTTTTATTTATTTTTTTTAAATGAAATTACTCCTTGAGCTCTGCTAAGAGCACCTGTGTTTTCCCTTGCATAAGTTTCTGATGAGCGCAAATCTATATGATGTTGCAAGTGGAAAAATTAGAGTGTATTGGGAATATCCAAAAGTTTATGGGTACATGTCTTTTGTTCAAACGAGTCAGTTAATAACACCATATGATCAGTGATTCCAAAATTTACATATGCAGAATTAAAAACGCTGAAATTGGGGTAAATATGGCTATTGCTCAGTTCGGTAGGAGTCATGTAGCTAAATTAATGATCTTAAAACATTGTGATATTGAACCTTGTTATAACTATGTGCCGTGCTTCAAAAAATCGGATGCACGTAGGATTCCTGTAGCCGAACTAAAACATCTTGAGATCCCTCAAAAAGGCTAAATTGTTAAAAATAAGGGGAAAGAAAAGAAAATTAGATGAGCCTTTTGTTTGGAGCAGAGGGTAAAGAAAATGCTTCTGGAAAGCACTAAAAAAAGTAAATGGTCAAAAATTACAAATGTTTACTTTGAAGCTTGTTTTCTCAAAATGCAATATTTTTCACTTTATGTACCTTTTTCTCAAAAACTACTTATTATGTAATCTTCAAATTTTCAGTGAACATACTTTTAACATGTTTGCCCATTTTAATGAAGGGAATTAAATATATCTAATAAACTTTTTAGATAAAGCTTTTTTAAACCAAATTTTAGGGAAATGTTTTTTGAAAAATTGTTTTAAAGTGTTATTGATACTAGACATAACCTACTGTAAAAAATTTAATACATACGAAGTAAGTAGTTTCTTAGAAAAAGGTACATACACTCCACATAATTTAACATGGGCTCTTATGGACGTGCCAGACCCCTCCTTAAAGCAGTTCGTCTTTTTTAAATGTCATTACCAGACTAAAATCTGAATAGGATTTTAGCATAACGAATGCTGTAGGTATTGAAAGTTGCGTCATAAGATGGACCTGGTCAGCTAAAATTTCTTTATACTCCTCAGTGATCCTTTCTTTCAGAGTTATCATTGGTCCTGCTGAAATTCTTGGCAGCGCTTCTCATATCGTAACAGATCCTCTTCCATTCTTGATGGTTGTTGGAAGGAGACAATCACGATCATACGCTTGTGCAAGTATGAAAGACGATTCGTCAGACCATATTACTTTCTTCCCCTTACCAATCGAACAGGTTTTGTGAGTGACGCCATTGTAGACAACTTTTGGCATTAACATCTATGACAAGTGGCTTGGGAAATGCTACTCTACCGTAAATGTTATGTTTATGAAAGTACCTTCTGTTATCATTGACACTGGAGAATCCAGATGCTGATTGAGCTCTGAGGTCACTTTCGCTGCTGTTGTTCTCTTTTTAGATATTATAGTCCGCTTCAATATTCGTTGGTCTTTTTCACTGAGTTTCTCTTTCCTTCC